>JAZDUH010000498.1:202500-760600 GCA_036419115.1 Scarus forsteni
ATATCGTCCCGTTAACTTTAAGATGAACCCACCTGAGGACAAGTAAGAACTCAGAAATATGCTCATAATGATGATGATGATGTGAATGGTGATGATGATGATGTTGGTGATGAAGATGATGATATAAATGGTGATGTTGATGCTGATAATGATCATGAGGATGATGATGAGGATGATAAAGATAATGGTGATGATGATGATGATGATCTTTGTTTTATCAGGGTGAAGAGATCAGACCCTTCTGAGGACAGCGGTGTGTCCATGAGGAGTGACCACTCTCAAGGTCGTCCCATTAACTTTAAGATGAACCCACCTGAGGACAAGTAAGAACTTAGAAATATGCTCATAATGATGATGATGATGTGAATGGTGATGATGATGATGATGTGAATGGTGATGATGATGATGATGATGATGATGATGATGCTGATGATGATGTGAATGGTGATGATGATGATGATGATGATGATCTTTGATTTATCAGGGTGAAGAGATCAGACTATCCTGAGGACAGCGGTGTGTCCATGAGGAGTGACCACTCTCAAGGTCGTTCCATTAACTTTAAGATGAACCCACCTGAGGACAAGTAAGAACTCAGAAAAATGACCTTTGACCTCCATGTTTTCGTCCCTTAGTGTAACAATATGTGACTCAGGAGGTTTGGACCTAAATGCACAACAGCTGAACAGCTCATACAGTTTAATGATTTATCAGACAAGGTTTGGTTCACAGAGAATCAGTCAGCACAGGAAAGTGTCCAGAAAAACAGGAGGCAGAGTCAAGGTCAGAAATCAGGGCAAGGTCACACACAGGTAGACTGGACAGAAGAATGCTGGGATGAAGACTGCAGTGGAATAGTCCTTTTTGCATAGGAAGCTTCCTAACGAACTGACATGATCGGAAGTAGTTCATGATTAGAGCGAGTGGAATAGTTTAAATGCTTAGGAAAGGAGGCTCAATGCTTCCTTTATTGTTTCCTTGAACATAGGACACACCGGACACTCCTTTACAAAGGGAGAGGAGAATATTTTGTGTCACAGTCTTCTGCAGCAACAGCATTTATAAACAGCGTTTTATCAGACTGCTTCTGAATTCAGTCTTGCTGAGGAAAGGTGAGATACAGAAAACTGACCTTTGACCTCCATGTGTGAGTCCCTCAGAGGTGATGAAGGTGTCTGTTTGATGGACCTGCTGAGGTCAGGTCAGCTCCCTTTGCCCTCAGACTGTCTTAACCCTTTAGCTCCCGGCTCAGCTGTTTGGTAGACCACTCTCTGAGCCCTCAGTGTGCTGAAGGTGGAGCAGCCTGATGGTTCTTCTCCTCCACGTGTCTGTGCTCCATCATGCTGAGATGAACCATCATCTGTCCCTTTATCTAAGAAAGTGGAGTGAGGGTCACAGTGTCCCTCCAATCAGGAGCTCAGAAATGTAAACCTGTCTGTGAACATGTGGCTCTGACCTGCTGACCTTTGACAGGTCAGACCAGGTGTTCAGCAGAGACCGTCCTCAGTGTGGGGAAGTATCTGAAGGCCAGAAGAACCAGGACTTTGGTTTAGCAGCCAGAAGATGAGACACATGACACCAGAACTCACTTTAAAACAGCTCCAGTCATGCTGAGTCATCCGGTGGATAATTAATGCTGAGTCATCCTGATGATAATTAATGCTGAGTCATCCTGATGATAATTAATGCTGAGTCATTGATCTCTTATATTTGTCCTGTTCTAATCTACAGAGATCAGATGGAAACATCTAGACTCCTCAGTATCTTCTCCAAACAGGCTGAATCAGAGCTGGACTCCATATTTCTGGTGAGAACATCACACTTTAACAGTGAAGTCCATGATCTACAAGTCTGATGCTCCACCATGATCCAGATGTTCTTCTCTTTCTCTTTGAATCTCCACTGTCTTCTGTTCTCCAGCTGCTGGAGGAGAACATCATCACCTTTGTGAAGGACCAGCTGAAGAGGATCAAGAGAGGGTTAGGTCAAGATTACCCAGAATGCTTAGAGGCTCAGAGCGAGGATGAGGAGCAGAGGAACATCAGAGAGGGACTTCTGAAGATGACAGTGGGCTTCCTGAGGAGGATGAATCAGAACGAGCTGGCTGAGTGTGTAAGGAGAGGTAAGAGCTTTATTCTGAAGGTTAACTATGATGTGGGGGCTGCATTCTCATGTGCTCTCAGTCTTCAGTTTAAACTCTTTAATGATTTCTTTAGTTCTAACCAGTGTTGGGAGTAACGGCGTTAGAAATAACGGCGCTACTAACGCCGCTATGTTTTTCCAGTAACGGGTAATCTAATGAATTACTTTTTCATGCGTTACAACGCCGTTACCGTTACTGACAGTGTAATGTGGAGCGTTACTTTGCACCGATGTCAAGCAGCTGTTATCCACGGCACGCAGAAGAACTGCGCCGCAGGCTTGCTCTGACAGATAAACCCCCTCTGAAAGCGGGGCGCAGCCTCGTAGGAGGAGGGCTGATCCCCGAAGAGCCACAGGCTCTCATGAGATTATTGATGTCACACACTCATAAAGCATGTTATAGATTGAGAAAATAAATAAACAACACCTCACTTCGCTTCTCTAAGGTCCTTTTACTGATCTCAACCACACAGTTTTGTGATTTATTCGACTTTTGTCCGCTTATATCCTGTATCCTTGTTTAGTGTCATGTACACAGACAGTGCTGTACCTCTACGATTCATTTTCTTCGTCCATGGTGTCATGTTGCCTCTGGGACCCTCTGACCGACTGCTGAGCTGCGCTCGAGCCTCCGGTTTTGACATAGTGAAAAAGAATTGAGCAAATTTGTGTTTGAGAGTCCGCGCAGCGCTTTATTTTGATACTTCCGGATAATCCACATGGTGACTTCCTGTGGTGCTTTCATAACGACAGTGAATTTACGAGGTTTGGAAGCGGTCCCGCAGAAAATAGACCTGAAGCAAACCTCCAGCCTTGCGGAGGTTTGCTTCCTCATCAGCTCATTCCTCATCCTCATCACTATCTGTGTGAGTGAAGCGCCGGAGCTTCACCCACACAGAGCTACCTGGTTCGGCGCCCTTGAAACGTACTGCAGAGCACTTTGCTCCCATTCTGATCTATCAGGCAGCTTCCCCTGCACACGCTCCGGTGTGAACTGCAGTAGCAGGTAACAAGAAGGAAGGACACAGACACATACACACACAGTTCAAGCAGCAAAAGCTTTTTCAGAAAAGTTACGCATCAATTACTTTACCTGGTAACTAATTACATTTATGAAGGAGTAATTACGTTAGTAACTCAGTTACTTTTTTGTTAAAGTAACTAGTAACTATAACTAATTACTTTTTTAAAGTAACGTGCCCAACACTGGTTCTAACATGATATTATTTTTGTATTTGCTGACCTCAGCACTTTGTTAATGAGGGAACATGATGAAACAGTAAATGTGTAACTGCAGAGGACTGAGACAAAGAAAAGGTTTCAGGATTACAGTTTCAGAATCTGGATTAAGACAGAGACGTGGGTGATTTAACAAAGACCGTGAAGTTCTTCAGGACTGATTTTTCTCTTCTGACTAAACTCTGATTTCGTGCTGATGGATAAGATCAGACTGAACCCCAACCCCAAAAGGGATAAAGTGGTATAGAAATAACATGAATGATTATTCTATGTGCTGCAGACCTCGTGGCCTTACAAAAGAGATCTTGATTTCAATGGGGTTTTTTTTGTTTTCACAAATTAAGGTGAAATAAGAATTATTAAAAATGGTCTCAAAACTCTGCTCTCAAATGAAGATAGAACTTTATTCCATATCCCCTGATCAAAATAAAGTCTAATAGTAGCAGATGAATGTGATTGAGTTATGATTCTGAGCGTGTTGTCTCTTGGATATAATGATGGAACAGGTCTGTGAGAGATTTAAAGGTTGTTGTACTTTCTAAATTAAACTTGATGGACCTGGATGGTGAGGTGGTTCACTGGGCAACAGGAACATTTAAAAATGGATCTTTACAGCACAAAGGTCATGACCCCTGATTTATGAGATCTCCTCTAATATGATATTCATAACCACAATGTTTGAATAAAAATATACTTTTGGTAAAATGAGAAGATGTGAGCAGCCCCTCTGTGACAGCAGGACTTTGTCCAGGATCCAGACTTTAATGTCATTTGTTGGTCTTCTCTCAGGATCTGACCCCTCAGTGTGCCGACACAAACTCAAGTCTAACCTGAAGCAGAAGTTCCAGACCGTGTTTGAGGGGATCACTAAAGCAGGAACCCAGACCCTGCTGAACCAGATCTACACAGAGCTCTACATCACAGAGGGAGAGGCTGGAGGGGTCAATGAGGAACATGAGGTCAGACAGATCGAGACCACATCCAGGAGACCACAGGGACCGGAGAAGACCATCAGAGGAGAAGACATCTTTAAAGGACCACCTGGAGAACATGGACCAATCAGAACAGTGATGACGAAGGGCGTGGCTGGCATTGGTAAAACAGTCCTCACTCAGAAGTTCACCCTGGACTGGGCTGAAGACAAAGTCCACCAGGACATACACTTCATGTTTCCATTCACCTTCAGAGAGCTGAATCTGCTGAAGGAGCAGAAGTTCAGCTTGGTGGAGCTTGTTCATCACTTCTTCAGAGAAACCAAAGAAGCAGGAATCTGCAGGTTTGAGGAGTTCCAGGTCTTGTTCATCTTTGATGGTCTGGATGAGTGTCGGCCTCCTCTGGACTTCCACCAAACTAGAATCCTGACTGATGTCACAGAGTCCGCCTCAGTGGATGTGCTGCTGACCAACCTCATCAGGGGGAACCTGCTCCCATCTGCTCTCCTCTGGATCACCACACGCCCTGCAGCAGCCAATCAGATCCCTCCTGGATGTGTTGACATGGTGACAGAGGTCAGAGGGTTCACTGACCAGCAGAAGGAGGAGTACTTCAGGAAACGGTTCAGAGATGAGGAGCAGGCCAACAGAATCATCTCCCACATCAAGAAGTCCAGAAGCCTTCACATCATGTGCCACATCCCGGTCTTCTGCTGGATCACTGCCACAGTCCTGGACCATGTGCAGAAGACCAGAGAGGAAGGAGAGCTGCCCAAGACCCTGACTGAGATGTACATCCACTTCCTGGTGGTTCAGTCCAAAGTGAAGAGCATCAAGTATGATGGAGGAGCAGAGACTGATCCTCACTGGAGTCCAGAGAGCAGGGAGATGATCCAGTCTCTGGGTAAACTGGCTTTTGAGCAGCTGCAGAGAGGAAACCTGATCTTCTATGAAGCAGACCTGACAGAGTGTGGCATGGACATCAGAGCAGCCTCAGTGTACTCTGGAGTGTTCACACAGATCTTTAAAGAGGAGAGGGGACTGTACCAGGACAAGGTGTTCTGCTTCATCCATCTGAGCGTTCAGGAGTTCCTGGCTGCTCTTCATGTCCATCTGACCTTCATCACCTCTGGAGTCAATCTGATGGCAGAAGAACAGAAAACGTCAATCTTTCAATTCTTTTTGAAACCTGATCTGAAACACCTCCATCAGAGAGCTGTGGACCAGGCCTTACAGAGTCCAAACGGACACCTGGACCTGTTCCTGCGCTTCCTCCTGGGTCTTTCTCTGCACTCCAATCAAAACCTTCTACGAGGTCTGATGACACAAACAGGAAGTAGCTCACAGACCAATCGGGGAACAGTTGAGTACATTAAGTCAAAGATCAGTGAGGACATGTCTGCAGAGAAGAGCATCAATCTGTTCCACTGTCTGAATGAACTGAATGATCATTCTCTGGTGGAGGAGATCCAACAGGCCCTGAGATCAGGACGTCTCTCCAAAGATAGACTGTCTCCTGCTCAGTGGTCTGCTCTGGTCTTCATCTTACTGTCATCAGAGGAGGACCTGGATGAGTTTGACCTGAGGAAATACTCTCGTTCAGAGGAGGCTCTTCTGAGGCTGCTGCCAGTGGTCAAAGCCTCCAGCAAAGCTCTGTAGGTGCAGCTACCTGCACAGGTTACATCAGATTTCTGTAATTTTACAAGAATGATCTTCATCTGTCAGCTCTTTATGTTCCTCTGATTTCTTTCTCAGGCTGAGTGGATGTGGACTGTCAGAGAGAAGCTGTGAAGCTCTGTCCTCAGTCCTCAGCTCACAGTCCTCTGCTCTGAGACTCCTGGACCTGAGTGACAACCACCTGAAGGATTCAGGAGTGAGCCTGCTGTGTGCTGGACTGGAGAGTCCAAACTGCAGACTGGAAACTCTCAGGTGAGGAAACATCAGGTCTTTAACTCCAGGATATCTGAGCAGGGTTTTGTCAAAGCTCTGAAGTCCACACCTGAACCTTTAACACAGTAACAGGTCAGTGTTTGAGTCCAGTGGTGTCACTTTAAAAAGCATGATGGACAAAGAAACACAGAAATATCTTCAAATACTCACTGCTCTGTAACGTCTTAGTCTCAACCTCTGATGCAGTAGAAGCTGCAGAAGAACACGTCCATCACTCAGCATCAGTGACATTTAGACTGATTATAGATGATCCAGCACCATCTCATTTATTTAAAATATTTTAATCAAACTTCTTTTGAAATTTGTTCAAGGTTCAAGATATTTATTTATTATAATACAGACACTCAAAACACAGTGGTAATTAACGGGTAATGAAACTCTTATTTTGCAACTTCCTCAATAACGTAACGTAAAACGTAAAAGCTTCGAAATATGGAATAGAAATATGGAATTTCAAAAATTTAAAAACCTGAATTATAAAATCTAAATTGTCTAATAGAATGAAATAGTACAGTTTAATGTGCAAGTGTCAGTCACTGTGCAAAAATGACTCATATTGCAGGTAGATGAAGTTATGTTATTGTCCAAAGACTTCAGTCAAAGTCAAAGATTCAGGAGCCTGATGGTCTGGAGGTGAAAGCTGTTTGTGAGTCTTGTAGTCCTTGTTTTCACACACTTGTAGCATCTGCCAGATGGTAGGAGTGTGAACAGTTTGTGTTGTGGGTGGGTTTGGTCCCTGATGATGTTGTGGTCCTCTTGGTGACCCGGGTGTTGCTCCACAGCTGAACTGTGCTGTTTTAATGACAGCTGGAGAGCCTTTCTGTCCTGGACAGGGCAGTTCCCACACCACACTGTGATGGAGTTTGTCAGGACGCTCTCTGCTGTGCATCTGTAGAAGTTTCTGAGGAGTCTGGTGGACTGTCCAAATGTCCTCATCGTCCTGAAGAAGAAGATGAGTCTCTGCTGAGCAGTGGCGGCTGGTGAAAAATATTCTTGGTGGGGCAGTACTGTGCAACACTCAGTTTTTAACAACCATCCCACTACGATTCGACGCAAACTAGAGGCTCATCTGTAGCCAAATGAGTCAGATAGTCTTATACTTTGGTAAATAACAAATATGTATATTACACCATTTTAGACCTGGATAACTTGGAACTGATAAAAAAAAAAGCTCAAAGACATGCTGTAAATTTACTCTGATAAACCAAAAGAGTTTTTTGTGTTAAAAGTACCAACTGTTTGTACCAGGTGCTTCTCTTCAACAGATGCAGGGTGAAATGATCAGGGCTTTCTGAATTTAGGGCCTCATGACAAGAATTATTTACTGTTTCCCAGAAATAGGAGCTGGGTCAACTTACCCACTGGCTCAGTTTACCCCACTCTCCCCTACTCTGACATTAATTCTAACATTCACTCAGTGAACAATCCTACCTGTCCACTCTGCACCTGTGCTGGGCTCATGGCTGCTGCATTTCTTCTGAGGGGCCACAAGACAAAGTTTCCCCAGTTATGTGGCGTCATCACACGGTGCAAGTTGTATTTTATTCAACATCTTGTTTTACCAGTTTCATCGTCATCCTCTGCCGTTTCAGACCGCGAGCTCGTTTTGTTAAAAAAGTCGCCATTTTGCACATTTTGTTGCATCATTTTCAAGCGTTTTCCTCTTTTTAATTCTTCTCTTTTCCGCGCCAACCTTGCGCTTTTTGACCATCTTGTTGGCAGTCCAGCACCGCGGCTACTATCTGGCTCATCTCACAGACTCCGACTGGCGGAGCTAATTGTTTTTAGCCTGCGCGGACGTGTTGTTACGTCAGGATGCCTCTGAAAAAAAAAAAGGCTGCCGAGGGAGACGGCCCACAGGGACAGCAGTAACAGCATGGAGGTAATACTCACTCAGTGCCATGAATGAACACCAAACCAAAAAATTATAATAATATTAAAAAATGTATATTAACACTGGCCCTCACGGCCCAAACGTCAGGCCGGCCCACCGGAAATTGTCCCGGTCCTCCCGATTAGTGACTCCGGGCATGGTCGACACAAGGCGAATAAACCCGAGGGGCGATATAAGAATCGCCCTACGGAGATTATTTTCAACCACGCTGATTGGCCAAATTCACGTTGATAGGCGCTTATCTTGCCCTAGTAACAGTCCCTTATTGGCTAGTCGTCACTGTCTCAGGGGCGATATTTCCTCGCCCCTGAGACAGTGACGAGAAGGCTTACTTTTGTTCTACATCAATAAAAATTAATTACTTTATATCTTAATGGATATAAATTTATGTTATATGTATGTTATATTACGTATTTAGATAAGTAATTTTTGGTAATATTCATTTTTTCAAAATAAAGTAAATACATTTAATATCACACTCTCCACTGGGGGGGGGCGGCGCCCTAGCGCCCTCTATTGGCCAGCCGCCACTGCAGCACACGATGGTGTGGTGTCGGAAAATGTTTTCTATGCTTGTACTGCTTTCCTGGAACTTTTGGGAAATTAAACCACACTCGGAGGGGATGCTGCGCTCTCCGTTTACCATACCTAGTGCGCACACCAGCACACTTCCTTAGGCTTCCTTTGAGCCATGGAGTGTCGTTGTGCTACACTGCTCCAACTCTTTACCGCAGCTCCATGTTTTGTGCATCGTAGACTGGAAAAGTCATTCTGCCCGTCATGACGGCTCCGTGGCTGTTGGGTCTTACATGCCTCAGTCAAGGCATGGTGTACCCGATAGGCTCATTAGACGGAAACTATTGATTCTCATTTTGCTGTTGATCTCTGGTAATGTACAGCCTAATCCCGGCCCCGCTGACGTTTCACCTTGCAACACTGGATTTATTACTCCATCTGACTTCAAAACTCGGACTGGTCTTGGTTTTATTCACCTAAATGCACGCAGCTTGATCGCGAAGCTCGACATGCTGCGTATCTGGGCGCATCCGACTAACGCTGATGTTATAGTCATATCTGAAACTTGGTTAAATAAATCCATCATGGACAAGGACATCTGTATTGATGGTTATAGAGCTTACAGGATGGATCGACCTAGTAGGGGTGGGGGTATTGCCATCTTTGTAAAATCAAAATTTTGTGTCAAGGTTCTCAGGAGTTTATCATTAAGTAAACATTTTGAGTTGTTGGCTATCGATCTAAAAACCTGCACTTTACTGTGGTAGGTTGTTATAGACCCCCGTCAGCTGTCAGCGATGCACTTCCCATTTTAATTAACATTTTAACTGAACTAAATTATAATGACATTGTGGTTTTAGGTGATTTTAATTTTAACTGGTTGAGCCCAGTGTCTAGTGATTTTAAATTACAGTGTGATTCAATTGATCTTTTCCAGATTGTTGACAAGCCAACCCGTCCAAATCTAAAATGCCCAGAAAAATCCTCGCTGATTGATCTGGTCTTGACAAATGTTCCTCACAAATTTTCTCCCGTGTCTATATTTGCAAATGACCTGAGTGATCACTGTGTTGTTGCTACAGTAAGAAACACGAGATTACCAAAAACAAAGCCTCGAATCCTTGTTAAACGTAACATGAAGGGCTTTGTTGAACAAGGTTTCTTACATGACCTTTTTGCTTTTGACTGGGAGAAACTGTATGTTATTGACAATGTGGAATATGCTTGGGAGTATTTTTATAAAGGTTTTTTAGACCTAATAAACAAACACGCTCCTTTTAAGAAGTACAGGTTAAAGGGTCTAGAAAATCCTTGGTTTACACCAGTACTTTCCAGAATGCTACAGGAGAGGAATGTGGCTTGGGCCAAAGCCAGAGAAACTGGTCTGGATTCTGACTGGCTGAGTTTTAGGCAACTAAGAAACTCATGCACTGCTGCAATAAAAAGGGCCAAAGCTGAGTTTTTTCTTGATACAACATCAAATAACTTAAATAATCCTAGTTTATTCTTGAAAACAATTAAATCTGTAACTGAGAATAGGCATGGTTTAGAGCTCCCTCCCTGCATAGCCAAAGATTCTCAAACCATCACAGATAAATCAGCAATGCCGAATTTATTCAATGAGCACTTTATCACCTCTGGATCCCTTTTTGACACAGTAAATAATGTGTCAGATAAATCCTCGGTCTGTCCTGTTTTTAATTCAACTTTGCCTGAGCATTTTAATTTTAGACCGGTCACTGTCAGTGAGGTGCACACTGCCCTTAGACTTTTAAACGTTAGGAAACCAGCAGGTCCTGATCTCTTAGAGCCTTATTTTTTAAAATTAGCTATAGATTTTATTGTAACTCCTTCAACTTATCTTTTTAATCTATCATTGGCCAATAGTGAGATTCCACTAATTTGGAAATCTGCCTTTGTCCTCCCTCTCTTAAAAGGCGGAGACCCCACCCTGCTGAACAATTACAGGCCCATTTCTAAACTGTATGTTTTAGCAAAGATTTTAGAATCACTTGTGGCTGATCAACTCAAAGAGTTTTTAATATCTAATAATGTCTTAGCTGAATATCAGTCAGGTTTTAGAAAGAAACATAGTATAACCACAGCTGCTCTTAAAGTGGTGTGTGACTTTATCAATTTCTTGGAATGTAAAGAACATTGTGCCGCTCTCTTTATTGATTTATCAAAGGCTTTTGACACCGTTGACCATAGCATTTTAAAAAACAGACTTCTCAGTGTTGGTCTGTCGGAAAAGTCAGTCTGTTGGTTTGACAATTACTTGTCAAACAGATCTCAATGTGTGCAAGCTGATGGCTTGTCCTCTGGATATCTTCACGTACAAAGCGGAGTACCACAGGGCTCAGTCTTGGGACCACTTTTATTTACCCTGTACATTAACAGTATCTGTTACAATGTTCCCACTGCTAATTTTCATTTATATGCAGATGATACTGTTCTGTATTGCTCAGCTCCCACGCAGAATCAAGCCCTTTGCCTTCTGCAGGAGGCCTTTGATATTATACAGGACAACCTGAGGGAGCTAAAGTTGGTTTTGAATTCTGACAAACCTAAGCTGATGATGTTCACTAACTCAAAAAAGAGGTCGCAGAACCTCCCATCTATCGTCACAGCTCAGGGTGATGTGATTGAGTCTGTGTCTTCCTATAAATACCTCGGATTTGTGATTGATGACTCTCTGTCGTTTAAGCTTCATATCGAGCAGCTTGTCAAGAAGCTTAGGCTATGGCTGGGTTTTCATTTCAGAAATAAGTCTTGTTTTTCTTTTGCTGCAAAAAAAAGTCTTGTTGCTGCTACTTTCTTGCCACTAATTGATTATGGTGATGTTTTATACCAGCATGCTTCTTCTCAGTGCCTTAAATCTTTGGATTCTGTGTATCATGGAGCTCTACGGTTTGTAACAAATCTCAAGGCTCTAACACATCATTGTACTCTGTATGAGCGTGCTGGGTGGCCCTCTCTGACCATTCGCAGACTGAATCATTGGCACACTCTGATTTACAAGGCTATTCTTGGCCTGCTTCCATCTTACTTGAGTAACTATATTCACGTAAAAAGTTCTGGAAGCTACAGTCTTCGTTCTGTGACTCTGTCACAAAATGTACTCTTGCTATCGGTCCCCAAAGTTCGTCTTGAAATGGGTGAAAGAAGCTTCGGATATGCTGCTCCTGCAGACTGGAATCTGTTACAAGAAAAACTGTGTCTTGGAGAGCTGGTCTCTTTAAATCTTTTTAAATGCAGATTAAAGGCTTTAGAGAAAGATGATGCAGGCTGTAAATGCTTTGAGTGAAAATGTTGTGCTCTGTGACTCTGACTTAACTGATTGATCTGTTTGTATCTGTGTCTGAAATTGTCTCATGTCTGTAACTTTGTAAATGTTCTGCTGCCTGTCTTGGCCAGGACACTCTTGAAAATGAGATTTTTTATCTCAATGAGGTTCTTCTGGTTAAATAAAGGTTAAATAAAAAAAAAATCTCAAGACACCTTACAATAGAGCACAAGTCTCTGTTTTTGGATACACATATTTGCATAGATATGTATATACATATATAAAATACACATATACATATATACAAATATATACATCCAACACCAACATTAATCCATCTGTGTCGATTGCTCTAAGACTGCAAAGGAAGCTCAGCTTCCCCTAAAATGTCCTCCCAAAAAAGTGTTGATATGTACTGCTGTGTGTACATTTCATTGACTAAATATGCTCTAGAATAACTTCATCATATCAAGACGCTGAGCGTCTTCTGACTTCGATGGGGAAGCGTAGAGTGGATTTTTCCACTGTGGAAACTGGACGGTCATTGGATAAACGCTGGGCTTTGTCCCGCCCAATTGGATGCTCAGCGTCTCTGGGGGTCTATGAGGCAGTGGGCTGGCCTGGACGCTCGGCTTCTGCATGATGATTGGATGATCCGTCTGAGGCTGAATCCCTTTTTGAGTGACAGTAAAATGAGCCAATCAGCAATCTTGAAGTATAACCCTCCACCGGAGCATCTTCTAAGTTTTACATTCATTTGTTCTGGAGAGGAGCTTCTCCTGTTTAAAGAGGCTCAAGTCTTACACCCGTAACACAATGGGTCTAAGCAGTCTAGCTCTGCTGGCCATTGAGAGAACACTGGTAACATCCCTGGAAAAGACACCTAGTTGGTATGACAGGGTCACAGATCATTTTATTCAAAAGGAACTGAGGGTAGAATTTACATTTAAATAATTAAGCAAATTTATGATGTAGGCCGAAAAAAATGAGCCTCCCCTCCTTGACTGACCACTTGCCGCCATGATGGAGGAATCCATATAGCCAATCATGGATCCCTCCATCATGGCGGCGAGAAAAAACCTTCTGTTAAGCAGCAGGAAATCTTGATTGAATGACAGAATTTTAGAAGTGCTATTCAGTCACTTCATTGAAAGATATAGATGTAAAAATCCTACCAAATCACCTGAACACAGAAGTGAAAAAGTCTTCTCATCCATCATCATCCTGATCAGAGCGGCTTCCTCAAAGGTAGACGTTCCTCCAATAACACAGGCAGACTTTTCAATATGATGGACTCTTCTTCACACCATCAAACCAAATCCATCAGAGTCACGTTAGACTCAGAAAAAGCCAGGATAGAGTCACCTGCTCATTTCTTCTGTCCAAGATGCAAAACTTTGTCTTTGGGGAATCATTTCTGAATTGAGTTCAGATTTTCTCCAGCACACCTACAGTCACTGTGATCACAGACGGACTGAGCTCACAACCTTTCACACTGCACAGTCCAAAGAAATCCAAGTCTGGTGAATATTGGCTTTAAGGCCAGAGTTTAGGACATGGTGGGACATGTCCCAGTAAAAAGAGAGGACACTTGTGTGAGCTGCAGACTGACAGCATGACAGGAGAAGAAGGAGATAAACATGTTGTTGTTTGTCCTCCTGAAAAGAAGGAGAAACAGAGTCAGAAACAGCAGCTCTGCAAAGACATGACAGTCATCAGTTTGAGTTTAGACACAAATCTGTTTAGAGCTAAAGTCAGACTTTGTGTTGAGCACAAACAGATTTGATTCCTGATTGAGTCTGTTTAGGAAGACTAATACTTCAAGTTTTAGCAGAGGCTGATGGGCAGCTGATTTCTGAAGAAGTGTGAATAAAACAGGCCAAAGCTGACAGAGACAGACGTGGTTTATATGAGGGCTTTATAGTTGATGATCATCAGAGCAGTGAGGACCACGCACAGACATGAGTGTGAAGTGAACAGAGTGAAATCATTGTGATGAAACAGCAGGGTGGTCCTCTGAGAACATCCTGACAAAGAGCTTCAAATAACATCCAAACCCATTCTTCTCAAGTGGGACAGATGAAACTATCTGTAGTTTAGAGCTCAGACTTGAGTCTTTAAAGCACACTGGAGAGTTTAAAGGATGAGGATGAAGAAGTCAAAGTGTTGATGTGAGGAAGGTCTGATGGTTCTGATTCAAACTTCATCATCTTCATGATTCAGCTCCTTCACATCCTGCTGAGATGTCCGGCTGATATATGGGCCCAACATTTAGGCAGAAATGTTCAGATCTGTGATCCTGATGATGAACTCTTGAGCTCATATCTGCCAACAGCAACATGATGATGAAGATATTGGACATCCCTACTTATGTGTAATGTTATGACAGGAGGCAGAGCAGCAGCTGATTGGCTCTGCTGAGCAGACTGTGTGATGTGGACACATCTGATTGGATCCTAAAGAGTTTTTCTCTTCATTCTCTCTTCTTTATTCAGACTGAGGAGCTGCAGTTTGTCAGAGATCAGCTGTTCTTCTTTAGCCTCAGCTCTAAAGTCCAACCCCTCCCATCTGAGAGAGCTGGACCTGAACAGGAACAATCTTCTTGATTCAGGAGTGAAGCTGCTGTGTGATTTTCTGCAGAGTCCAAACTGTAGACTGGAGATTCTGAAGTAAGTTCATGTTTTCTCTGTTTCTATTGTAGATCTTGTGTGTGTGATTATGAACTGAAGCATCTTCATGTCCAGATGTTTGACTGATCATATGTAGGGATGCATGATGGTGGATTTTTGCTGAGATCTGATCTGCTGACATTTCAACCTTCTTTGAGCTCCTCCTGATATATCTCCACTCATCTTCTGTTGTAAATCAGACCAAGTGTGTCCTGTAGGAGAACTGATGTGTTCCTCTGATTGTGACAGTCTGTTTGTTTTAGAAACAGGAAACAAGACAAACAACATCTGATTCAACAATAAATGACAGATGTGTTCTTTTCAAATACAGATATTTATTCATGAAACTGAAGGTCATTTCTTCTTCACATGTTCATTTAATGTCAGATTTAAATTTCACAGCAGAGTTAAACTTCTTCAGATGTACAAACAATAATGATGAAGATGACGTTTTGAGAACAAAAAATGACGAAAGGATGAATAAATAAATATTTAAATAAATACTTAAATACATAAATACATGAAAGAATAATTGATTAATTTATATTTGGTAATAAAAGGCCTTTCCTGTATTTTTAGGTATTTATGCATTTCTATTTTTATTTATTTGCGTATTTCTATATTCCCACATTTATTTACTTTTTGTACATTTATTCATTGATTTCCACATCTCTGTATTTATTTCTGTATTTCTTAATTTATTTTTGTGCACCTAAGTTAATAAGTTAGGTGGTCCTACCTCAGTCTCAGTCCTGATTGGTTACATCGGTGTGATCAGATCTCCTCGTGCTGTCTTGACTTGACTGGTACCAAAGAGCTGTTTCAGCTCCTTAACCGTCTGTGCAGGTACACAGGTTAGCCTTTAGCTTGCTAGCAGCCTGTTAGCCGCTATATTTCTGTAGTCCTGTGATGGAAAGTTTTTTAGGAGCCATTGATTTAAGATCATTGGTGATCATCTTTGAAAACAAAGCACCCACAGACTATCTAGAGTTTGGTCTTGAAGGATTATGGAGGACTGACTTCAGCTCCCTGCTGATATGGATATTATAATGACTTCAGATCTATAAGCAAACTGCTTTACCACCTGACATGACTGCTCTGTAATGGCTCATGTTTGTTTTGTTGCTTTAACCTGGTATTTTTGTTCCACCATATTATATTGTCAGAATGAATTTAGAGCTAAAATGACAACAGTGGTGTGTTTACTTTGATAATATGGCTCATCAACAAAAATAACAGTTCATGTTAGCCTGTGTCATCACTGTTATTATTTTATTTGTCATTGTTGTTCCTCAGTTTTTTCCACAGGATCAGGTTTTACCTGCAGTGGGTAAATCATAAATATTTATTTAACATCATCAGGTGAGATGGGGGTCAGAGGGTCTTCCCCTCACATTTTTAAACTCAAATCATTTCTTTCCTGCATTCTGATCACTTTTTATGAACAGTTTTATAATAATCAGGAGCTAGTCTTGTGATCTTTGAGGTGCTTTTGTAAATCTCAGTGTTTTCTTAAACTTGTCTGACTTTAATAATGAATCAGTTTTTAGTTTGATGTGGTTGATGTGTGATGAACAGATGACACAATAACTGTCACACCTGAGTTTGTTACTGAATGACAGAGAGAGTGAAGGAGAGACTGACAGCTCTCACACACAGCAGACATGCTCATAAAAACATGATATCTTTCTGTAAAAATCCCCCACTTCAAAAACCAGCTCTGCTGTGTACGACGGAGGATTAGGGCCACGTTGAAAACTAAAAAAAAGGAAGGTTACAAGAAAAAAGTCATAAAGTTACAAGAATAATCTCATAAATTACGAGAATAAAGTTGAAAAGTTATGAGAATTAAGTCATCTCAAACTAGGAAACAACTCCTTGGCTTTATTTAGAAAGATATTCACAGATTTGGACTTTGCGGCTCAATAACTCATCTGCAAAGGAACGTAGTTCCAAACCGGACCCCTCTTTTTGATCACTGTAATGAAGACTGTGAGCTATAAACTTGTTTTCCTCCAAACGAGTCGTCAACACGCTGAAGCTGATGGCTCAGAGGCTTAGGGACCATCAGCAAATTACCATATCAGAGGAATAGTGAAAATGGAATAACTTCCCCATACTGAGAAGTAAAGTCTTCAAAATCACAGCAAATACAAAGGATCGTATGTTTTTCATATTACGGGTCATAATTTCTTTAAGACTTATGAATTAAAATATTTTACAGGACTTTCTGATTGAAAATAAAGGAAATGCCATCAAAGTAATGACATCTACCAACCAAGTCATAACAAAACATGAATGATGATCTCTACTTTGAACTACAGCTCTTACTTCAGAAAGAATGTTCTGATTTGATTTTAATGATGTTTTGTATATTTAATTGTGTTAATAAATAGGCATAGAAAATAAAAACTACAATGATTTTATTGTTGGTAACTGTAGTGACACTAAAGTCACACTAATGATCAAACATCTCTTCAATATTATACTACATCTCCATTTTAAGAGTTGTTCTTAATTAAATTTATATGACTTTAAATATTGATGGATACTCATTTACAGGTAATGATGATCAAAACTAATAACTGAACTGTTTTTTGTTGCAGTGACACCAAACTCAGCCTGATGATCATGCATCTCTTTTTTCATGTACTACAACTCTTTCTTTAAAAAAAGTTTTTAATGTATTTTACACATTTTTTATATTGGCATGTTTTAATTAATAGGTTATGGCTATAAGACCTGTAAAAAGTTAAGGTTTTATGGCTGTGTTGACACCAAATTCTTCACGATGATCACAAATCCCCCCTGCCTTCTTCTACTGCTCTTATTTTAAAAAAATGTAGACATGTAGCACAGGAATGAAAAAAATGAAAAAAATAGGAAATTAATATAAAAAAATGTAAATAAATGAATGTAGAAATGAAGGAATGAATAAATAACTGTGGATATAAAATAAAAGTTTGAATGAAAAATAAATTTGGAAATTAATTTTAAAAAATGCCGAAATATATTAATACATAAATAAATTCATGAATTACTTAATAAATGTAAAAATACAGGAAATGCCCTTTTAATTGCCAAAACATATTTATTGATTTATTCTCATACTGATGTATTTAGTTAGATACTAAGTATGTAAGTATTCATCCTGATGTCATGTTTTGTTGTCCATATTGAAGATGATCTCCTTCTTGGTATGAATAAAAATGTGTGTGCCTGGAGCTCCACATGTCAGCTGGTGTGTCCAAACGGACTTGAAGCAGTTTGCTGCTCTTACTAACGTTGTTCCTCAGGTTCAGATTCTTGCTCGTGTTGTTCTGACTCTCAGATGGTCGTGGCTCTGGACAAAAGCGTCTGCTGAATGACTCTGAAACATTTCAACAAACTTTAAGACTTAATGAGCAGACAGTGACAGGTATATAATGATGTGTTCAATGAAAGCTCAGAAAAATGAGGATTAGACAAAAATATAACATTTCATCATGATGTGTTCAAATGTTGATGTGAAAGGAACTACTAGTTCTTTGATTGAACAACCCCAGAAATCACAGGAGGAGATATATTTCTCAGTTGAACATTTATTGAAACCACATGAAAGTTACAGCGCTGGTCTCAAGAAAAATGAGCCCCGATATCCGGGGTTGTTACACTTTTAAAGCATTATTGCTATCCCTATACAGAGGTTGGGTTAAGCTTAACAACCGTATATGATTGGCCATCTAACAGTGACATAGTTGTCCCAACCGACAACTGACATCACTTCCAGGATGTAGTATAAACCAAATGTGGGTGTTGTATGGAGGGTGGCAGGGCGCAGACTCTCAGACTATCTAACAGAGATACTGACAGAGGCTGGATTCAGGAGCCATCCGTCAGACATAACAAAAATGAAGGACAGAAGTTGGAGTCAGGAGCTGTCTGTCAGACATCACAACAATGAAGGATAAAATGTTCTTAAGATAATACAGAAATGTAATAAAAATGATCATAGCCACATTATACAGTATTCAAGGGCTAGACAGTTCATAAGCAGAAATAGAAATAATCTAACAATCCCCCTTTCGTCATGATTTTATTATGACGACACAAAAGAAGGGAAATTGTGTGTCACATGTCTGTTCTCTTCCACACCAGATCAAGAATCATGCACCTGGGTCCCCAAACCAGGACATTCATCAGGACTCTGGGGAGAACAAAGATGTCAACAGAACAAAGTATCTATATGTGTTGCATATGTGTAAGCAGTTCTTCATTGCACTTAACAGCAGCAAGCATTCTTCATTGCACAGTGCATGTGGAAATCTCTAAACAGTAAATCACATCAATGGTAAAAAAACTTTAAGGTTATACCAAAACAGTTGAATAAAAATGGTTATTGATTAAAACTAGTAAGGCAGAAGCTAAACATTCTAGATCAGCAGTATCATAACCATTGTCCAGGTATATTAAACATTCAAATCTCAACTGATCTCAACTCAGCAATGAGCACGTTGATAAATACTGAAGAAGGCCCCTGCCCCCAGTGTGTGTGCGCTATATATGGTTATGTAGTAGCATTAGCAGAATATGTGTATCTACAGAGGTGTAGGGAAGTAAATGCGTATTCAGGATCTTCTTCTTCATCCTCGAGGGATTGGTAACCTGTTAAAGGAATAGTTTCTGTAGACTTTTGCATCAGTTGGTAAGCTGGTGGTGCCTGAAATTTATCATTTATAGCAGTGGTGATGCATTTCAAGCAAAGGAGTCTGGCACAAGCTATACAGCAGCAGCCACAAAAGGCCAATAGAGCTCCTGCAGATATTAGTGAGATGAGCACTGAAGTGACTAAGGGCTTCCATTTGCCAAATGTCTTCTCAAACCATTCTGTTACAGGATTGTTTATACCTGAATTCTAGCCAATTCTTCTGAAAGTGCTCGCAGGCCATGCAGAGCCTTAGTGAACGAGCCATCTGGAGCTGTATTTTTAGGAATGAATACGCAACAATCTTGTTGGACCACTGCACAGACACCACCCTTTTCAGCCAATAAAAAATCGAGAGCCAATCTGTTTTGATAAGTCATCAGAGAGGTTGCTGACAATTGTTCATGTGCTCCAGTGAGTGCATCTCTAGTCATGTTATTTAGTCTCTGGATATTGAAATGGATGTAATTTATTCTATCTACGTTTTTGTTTATTGTAACCCACCAGAAAAGTGTTGATTCAAATCCTGCTGCAATTTGGTCTACCAATTTATACTCATTCGGGACACCTCTGGGGACTCCTATTGAGTCAATATAAGTGGGTGAGTCCCTGTAGATATCAAATTCTCGTTTATGTCTAATACTGTGTTCCTGATTCAGACTGTCAGCAGCCTTCTGCAAGTCCAAGGCAGAGGTCTTGATAACTTTAATTGGCGCGATTAGAGACAGAATAGTACAAGTACCTGTCCATCCAGATGGAAGTATGTTATAAAGGACTCTTCCCCCACAGTACCAATAAACATCTGCTCTGGCATAAATCAATTCAGACACATTCTGCCAATTAGTCACCTTATGGATGACAGTACACCAATCTGGGGGAACATGTCCCACAGCAGTTGTTGCCTTATATCTGGTCAGACAGGTATGGTTGGCCTTGACTGGCGAAAGACTGGTGGGATAGCCCCTTTGGTGCCAGTGGGTATGGTTTTTCAAGGTGTTTACATTTAGGTTCTGGATTTTCTGTCATGTGCAAGTGCATCATACAGTAAGTCTCATTATATGAAAAAGGAGATGGTACTTAACAGCCCTGGTCTTGCACTAGCACAGACCACACAGTCTTCTTTAGTGACTTCTCTCGCTGCAGTCTCAACAAAGTCTAACCAGTAATTTTTCTGAGAGAAACCGGTTTCATATTGGATTACTTTAGGCACAGTCAGATTTTTAAATAGGTCACCTCATCAATTCGGGTTATGCGCAGAAAGAGTACTGACCTTAACCCTGGACCCAGCGGTAGACACGGATATATTTATAAACCCAATAGGTCTAAACTGGCACGAGGCCCCCAAGGCGCATACAGACCTGAGTCTGAAACCTGGGGGTCTTTTACTGACAGCATAAGTGGATTGCAGGTTTGCTCAGAACAACGGTGAGGTACAATATCCCTTTTAACCAAACTCAGTCTGTTCTTTAACGAAGTCGGATCCTCACAGGAATACGGACAATATCCCCAATCTTCCTGTCCCGTATTTGCTATGACAAATCGCCAGAGAGAACATGCATCTAAACAAAGATCTGTCCCCAGGGGTTTTTGCAGAGACACCAGAAATTGTCACACGCCATGTAAACACAAATGTAGCTTTCAGATTGCTGATAATAGCCATAATCTGGGTCACAAGGTATGACAGAGCACAGATCAAATTGGGCTGTTGAGGTTTCTCCTTGGATAAAATCTAGTTGCAGAATATGAGGTCTTTTAAGATGATTAGCAGAGCGTGAGTCGCTGAAGAATCTCACCTCGTGTTTGGTTTGTACTTTTGTGTCACTGAGTTTTGAGTCTCCCACCAAAGAAAGGGAGGGACATCAACAATCCAATTATGATTAAAGATGTAGCAGTGGCTCTAAGGCCACATCCCAAAGTGGTTCTCATTTCTATTCATGTACAGTCAACAGGTCTTTTCTTTAGTCCACAGCCGGCTGTTCAGTCAGATTGTTTGGTTTCAATGTCAGAATCAGTCTCCGTGTTTTCCAGGTCAGTCTTAACACGGTCAAGAGTTCTTTCAGTTGGGTCAGTTGTAATATTACAGTCGGGTTTTATGGATCCAGTTGCTTAATTTTTCATCAGTCAACCACACCTTCACACAATGTGTGGTAGCTTCTGCAACTTTGTATGGGCCTTGCCACCTGGGTTCAGACCAGTTGAACTTATTGACCTTTCTCAGAACCCAGCTTCCTGGTTCAACTGGTGTAGGGTCTTCTTCTGCTTCTTTGGTCAGGATTTCAGCCACCTGTTGAGAGATACTGATCACAGTGTTGTTCAGCTGAGTGATATACTCTGTTATATCAGCATGCTGTACCACTAAAGGTGAGGTATCACTGGGTGCTGTTGTCAGCGGCAATGCATCCTCCTGCCTGTAAGCACTTCATGAGGGCTCACATTAAGTGTGGCGCTTTGGTGTTGATCTGATGTTGAACAGTAGGTGCAGCAGCTTGCAGCAGCTTCCTGCAGCTCCCTAATGGTTTTAGTATTCAGTTCTAACTGACACTCCTCCAAACTTGGTTTTAAAATCATTTGTTTGTGTGCTACATAACCTGCTTTAGCTCTTTGCAGCTGCATCTGCAGCATTGTTTCTGTTTACACGGCCGTCCCCCTTTGGTGTCCTCTGCACTTAATTACTGCTACTTGTTTTGGTTCCTGCAGTGCATAATATAAGTCTAAAAGAGGCTGTAAATGTTTTACTGGCGTGCCTGCTGCCGTCACACAAACCCTTTTCGCCAATGGCACAGATCTACATAGACCGCTTGAACTGCGTAGTTTAATCAGTATAGATGTTTACTGTTTGATCTTTCGCCATTTTGCATGCCTCTGTTAAAGCTACTAGTTCAGCTACCTGAGCGGAGGCGGGTTGTGTGAGTAGTCCTGTTTTTACCGTTTGTAAGCCTGTTGGTGTATCCTGGACTACTGCATACGATGTTACTAATGCTCCTGTAGAAGTATGATGACTGTGTCCGTCACAATACAGTGTCATCTCTGGCGGTTCAGTGAGAGGTTCTTTATGAACGTTAGGACGTATCTGCATTTCTTTTGTTGTCTTGCTGACACAATCATGATCTTGTTTGGTATCCATTTGACTTGCCATATTAGCCCCTGAGCTAGTAAAATGAACATGTGGTTTATCTAATAACTGTCTGAGACCCTGGATCCTGTGTGCTGAGAGGGTGAATGCATTTGAGTCCAGAAAGGCTTTAACCCCATGTGTTGTGTGAACAATAGTTTGATTCCCCATTGTTAAATGAGCCTCAGAGCTCCACTGAAGAGCACACGAGTAGTTTTTGTAGCCTGCCTGTGTGATAAGAGCTCTCAAAGGTGCCATAAGGTTAGCGAAATCTGGGATAAAGTTTTTACTGTAGGTTACCACATTAAGGAATTGCATCATTTCAATGCACAGTGGTAGCCCAGTATAGGTGTACTGACACCTTTGTAAGTTTAAGGCAAAAATACCCTGAGATTCAGGGCAAGAGGCACACAGAAGAAAGCATTTGCAAGGTCAATACACGAAAGTACTTTGTGCTCGGCAGTGATAGCATTGAGCATAGTGTATGGATTTGGTGTGTCATAACAGGTGGGCACTACAACCTTGCTTATGGGTCTGAGGTCCTGAACCATTCGGTAATCTGGTTTGTTAGGTTTAGGAACTGGATTAATCGGTGTGTAAGTAAAAAATCAAATTGAATCAGAAATAGGTGTGTCTAACAATTCAGGTCTGGGCAGAAATGTCTTAAGAGAATATTCTAATTAGTCATGATCATCACTTGCATTTTCAACATGTGGTGTAAGAATTGCATGTTTTAACTCGATAAAGCCAATTGTATCACATTTGACACCTAGTATTACAATACCTCTATCAACTCAATGTGATCAACAAATTACAAAAAACAAAAAAAAAAAAGAAAAAAAACATCTGAAAACAATCAGATAGATGTTAAAATGCCCTCAAATGGATTATCAGTTGCCAAAAACCCCCCAATGTATCAAATGAAATACAAAAAGTCTATACGTTGAATTTTATGGACATTTTAATTTTTATGGATTTTTAGCAGAAAGTGAAACAAACATTTCAGCTCCAAAAAGAAATAGATTTTGTGTGGCTATAATCTATGGTCTTGGGCCTTAAAGGGTTAAAACTGTGCAGTGTACTATTTCTAAGTGTGACTGAGACAGGAGTACAGTCATACAGTGCAGATGTCTAGCAGGCGAGAGGAATTTAATCTTAGCATGTTGTAGCAGCGCATAAACATCGTGGTTCACATGCAAGGTCTAAGGATGAAAAAGAACGACATCTGCACTGGATGAGACTGCTTCTGCAGCCTCTAGACAGCCATAACACAAGGAGACAGCCCTTGTGCTACAGCGTCAAGCATCTAAGAGTAGTAGTCTATAGGTCAACAGCATTTTATTTCTTTCTGTGTTAATACTGCAGACATGTGACCACGTTTAGAGTGGCAGAAAAGATTTAATGGTTTATCATAGTCAGATAGTTTTAATGACAGGGACTGATGTACTGCCTTTTTCAAATAATCAGAGGTTTTCATTCCTTATAGATAATAGAAAAACTATCGTTTAATATTAACAGCAAGCACAGCAGTCTTCATATGGCAGAGAAATTTGGAATCTATTATCTGCAGTAATTAAGAGTTCCTAAGAACGTCATAAAGTCTTTAGGTTGAGAAATAGTGTGTCCTAGGAATTTAACCAATGCTTCTATCAAACAAAGAGAAAACGGATCATTTTCACTAAACAGGAGCCATGAAGCAGGCAGACAGACATTCTGGACCAAACGTCACGGTCAGAGATACACTGCTGCTAGGAGACGGTGATATCAGTGGCCTTAACCATACAAGAATTTAAACATGCTGCTATCCCAGAGCCTCTGTCTCTGAAATAACAACACTCCTCCCAAAAGTTTTGTCAACACACCGAGGAGTCAAACAGCTGATCGCACGGGTGCAGCGGACATCAGAAAGGAACAGACTGAAGTCTTGAAAGGGGATTTTACTACATGCCCTTATTCAGTTAAAAAATTTAAGTATTGCCAATCAATCTATTCAGCATATCATCATCTCAGGCGAGAAGGATATCATTAACATACAAAACAATTTGTAAACCACAAGGTGGGCTTAAATTTAGAAAGAATTGTGATTTTTATCTACAGATATATAAAAAAGAAATGCATTTGCTAGATCCACAACTGTAAAATGTTTTTTCTGTGGTCATAAGTTAGTAAGTAATGTATGTGGATCAGGCACAAGTGGTACAAATGTTTAAACAGCTCTTTTATAGCTCGTAAACACTTTACCATTCTCAATCCTGTACTGCAGAGCTTTCATTACAGGAAAAATAGGTGTAATTACAGGTGAGTCCTCTCATGGTATCAAGACTCCAACTTTTAATAAGTCTTGCATTATTGTATCACAGGCGTAATACCTGTAGTGCACTAGGCTTTAATAAATATTATCTCTATCGAGGCCTGTTTTCATTTTATCTCTTTAATCCTTGAGGCACCCCAAAAAGAAAAAATAGTAAAACTAAATTAATTAATTAATTGATTAATGCATTCTAAAGTCACTGCTTTGCCAAAACAGTTCTCTCATTAATGTAATAAAAGTAAAATACATTGCTCAATACATTCCTTTTAATTTCATTGCATTAAACCTCTTTAACAACTTCTGACGCCAGTATAGATATAAAATATTTCATTATTATTAAAGTTTATGTGCTTTAATGTACTTTTAATTATGAAACTATTGTTTGTTTTGTTTCAATAGGAGAACCTTAAATCTTGAATTTTCTTCGTTTGCAAAGTGGATTTTTTTTGGTGTGAGGTTATTGCAGTCTTAATAGGTCATTTATTCATAAATAAATAGACTTTGATGCATTATTTGTTTTGGAGCAATCCGAGCTCACTCAAGAATTTAACATTAAAGTACCTCTAACTTTTCTTTTAAAGAGAATTCTTTTTAAGTCTTAGAATAAGAATGAGACAGATGGAGGGGTTCCTCTGTTTCAGGACCTCTTCTTCTGATATCTGGTCTTTGAAGTCTGGTTTTTGTCTTTTTTTTTTTTTTTTATTTTTTTTTTTTTTTTTTAGGTGTTAGAGCTTGCTCTGTTATACCCTTATCTTGTTTAAACAAATGCCATGTCATCATATCATATTGTAATCATTCTGTTTTTGTTGTTCTAACATATATTTTTGCTTTATATTGCTGAGCTCCTCTTTGTTCTCAGCATGTACTGCTGCTTGTGACTGGATCATTCTCAAAGTACTGTGACAAACATGTCCCTGCATATTCCAGAGGAACAATATATAAATATATTTATATAATTAAGATAATAATAATAATAAATAGAATAAAACTTTGTTTCCTAAAAAAAATTATCATCCAAATTAAAGTAAAATTATGTAATTACATACCATTTTAAATGAAGATAATTTCAGTTTATTTAGGTAGCAATTTTGTTATTGTTATTATTTTCCTAGTTCAGTTAAAATATTTCTTTTTTATATACATAAATATGCATATATATGATAATTGGTCAATTATGTAAAATCAAGTGTTTAATATTAGAATAAAATTCAAACTTAAGTGGCAATTTAACAATCAAACATCAACATCACTGGTGTTACTGGTATCACAGACCTTATGCTTTAAATGTCAAGAATATGTAAGAGAACCCCCAGGGTCATATATCATCAGACATTATTTAAGATTTTATCAATTATGTCATTGCAATGTAGCTCTTATCCAAATATATTTTTGCTTAACTTCATCCATAGTGAATGGCAGTAATTTTATCAGCATATTTTATCCTTTATCAAAAGTACACATATATGAATTTTGTAATGATAACCTAAAGTGTGGTTACATTAATGACAGAAAACTATGTACGCCTTTTTAAAGAAAAAAAACAAAGCAAATGTTCTAGTTGTCTTTACTGTTGGTAATATGGTCAACATGCTTATAAATACCTCACATTAACTTAAGTTTGTAAAAACTGAATTAAAATTTTTCTACTCTTTACTTGGAAAGTCACAGTATTTTGGTAATGATCCGACTACAGCTGTAACATGTAGGGTGCTGGTTGTAATAACCCGTTCTGTATTACTAACAATGAATTGTTATCATCAAATGTTTGGTTCAGTTCAGTCAGCGGCATCTGTTTGCTTATTTGACCCGAGGTTTGAGTTAACAAGGCCTTAGCCTCACTGTACGGGCTACTACGTGAAGGGAGGGAGCATGCTGAAGCTCTCTGAGTTCCCCCCTCAGCTCCAAGGTTGTCAGGCTTATCAGGCTTTACTTCAGGTTTTGAAAGTGGCTCGGTGTTTATCTTAGTCAGTGGCATTTGTTTTGGTGCAGAGGACGGGGCAACCGATGTTATGATTACGTATTTTATTTCTCCAAGAAAGCACTTGCAATCTTGGTAGAATTCAGATGCCTTTTCTGCTATCTTTTTAGCTTTTGCTTTTTTCAAAACGCTCCCTTCTTCTACTTCACTCTGACTTTGCTTCAGAACTGTTTCTGCCATTTTTAAAAACTGAGACAGGTCACTAGACAGTGGTGGAGGCCCAGTGTTGTCACTGAACATTCCTTTCTCGTGCATTTGTCTCACCCATGTTACAAATCTTTCCTGCTCATCCTCGGCCCTCTCTGTTCTTGTTTAATCTGTCCAATTGCACAAGGTAGCATAACATACCGATCCCAAAGAACCGGTTTACACATTTTCCATTTTTCAATCACATCAAGATACATGTTCAATAAGATTTATTGCAGGCTCTCTCAGTTATTAATGAGTGGTGCAATACCCAGGTGGGGGACCCGACCAAGAAGCTTCTACACCAGGACCTTTGCCTCTGGTGCGCTTGATCGCTGGGAGTTATCTCAGTCCAACACACCTGTTTTACTCAACTTTCACTGAGAAACGCTCTAAACCTACTACTCTAAATTTCCCTTTTCCTACTTGTACCTATACCACCCAAAGCACCCACAGAAGTTGTTCAGTGTCCACTGAATGAATGTGGAATTCTCAATCAGTCTGACTGATCGATACACACATCCAGACTGTGGTAAAAATACCTCTGAACAACTCTAAAACCACCCACACAACCTACTCAGGAAAATAACAAACTTATCCCTGTGTCCTATATGTTACCAGACCTCCTCAAGAGGTCCATTTATACTAAATCAACAAACAGCAGCTTGGGAGTCACTACTCAACCAAAAACCTGGACTGTGCTTCAGCACCTCGGGAGTCCCCACTCGAATCAAAAACCTAGGGAGTCACTACTCTACCGAACACTTGGACTGTGCTTCAGCACTTCGAGTCCCCACTGACCGAAAAACCTAGGGTCCACTTAACCTACTCGGGAGTCACTACTCTACGAACACCTGGACTGTGCTTCAGCACTCGAGTCCCCACTGACCGAAAACCTAGGGTCCACTTAACCTACTCGAGTCACTACTCTACCGAACACCTGGACTGTGCTTCAGCACTTCGAGTCCCCACTGACCGAAAACCTAGGGTCCACTTAACCTACTCGAGTCCACACTCGACCGAAAACCTAAAGGCTATGTGATTTGAACTTTACATGTAGTTCTCAAACAAGCACAACTGAGAGTTTTTCAACATTTGTCATAAAATTTAGCAATCGGAGGTAATCACCTCAGACAATCTTCTAAATTTGGTCAAGTCCAATATGCAGAAATTTTATCAAAAAGGTTTTCTGCTTACCTGTTTAAAAGATGCGCGCACCAGATTGTCTGGAAGATCACTCTACGATTTCCTCTCCGCCGGTCCAAATGCCCATGCCTCTGAGAGATGTCAATTCGAAGTTTCGCACCAATTGAAAGGAACTACTAGTTCTTTGATTGAACAACCCCAGAAATCACAGGAGGAGATATATTTTCAGTTGAACATTTATTGAAACCACATGAAAGTTACAGCGCTGGTCTCAAGAAAAATGAGCCCCGATATCCGGGGTTGTTACACTTTTAAAGCATTATTGCTATCCCTATACAGAGGTTGGGTTAAGCTTAACAACCGTATATGATTGGCCATCTAACAGTGACATAGTTGTCCCAACCGACAACTGACATCACTTCCAGGATGTAGTATAAACCAAATGTGGGTGTTGTATGGAGGGTGGCAGGGCGCAGACTCTCAGACTATCTAACAGAGATACTGACAGAGGCTGGATTCAGGAGCCATCCGTCAGACATAACAAAAATGAAGGACAGAAGCTGGAGTCAGGAGCTGTCTGTCAGACATCACAACAATGAAGGATAAAATGTTCTTAAGATAATACAGAAATGTAATAAAAATGATCATAGCCACATTATACAGTATTCAAGGGCTAGACAGTTCATAAGCAGAAATAGAAATAATCTAACAGATGACAAAAGGAAAAATTAGTTTCTGTCAAAGATCAAGGATGTTTGTGGAAATATGTTTTTATATTATTTATCAAATTGTTTTATTTCCTCATATATTTCCTTATAAAGTAAAATAAATAATTGTTTTTGGAGCTAAACTGGACCATGTGACAGCAGACTGTGACTGTGAGCTCAGATTGAAGTGTTTAGATGTGAAGGTTTGATCCTGACAGAAAAATCTGAGCTCTGCTGTTTACACTTTAGAGAAACAGGAGGAACGGATCAAGACGTGTGTGAAAGCAGCTGAGACAAACTGAAGTACAGGAGGCAGAGCAGCAGCTGATTGGCTCTGCTGAGCAGACTGTGTGATGTGGACACATCTGATTGGATCCTAAATAGTTTTTCTCTTCATTCTCTCTTCTTTATTCAGACTGTGGAACTGCAGTTTGTCAGAGATCAGCTGTTCTTCTTTAGCCTCAGCTCTGAAGTCCAACCCCTCCCATCTGAGACAGCTGGACCTGAGCGACAACAATCTTCATGATTCAGGAGTGAAGCTGCTGTGTGATTTTCTGCAGAGTCCAAACTGTAGACTGGAGATTCTGGGGTAAGTTCATGTTTTCTCTGTTTCTATTGTAGATCTTGTGTGTGTGATTATGAACTGAAGCATCTTCATGTCCAGATGTTTGACTGATCATATGTAGGGATGCATGATGGTGGATTTTTGCTGAGATCTGATCTGCTGACATTTCAACCTTCTTTGAGCTCCTCCTGATATATCTCCACTCATCTTCTGTTGTAAATCAGACCAAGTGTGTCCTGTAGGAGAACTGATGTGTTCCTCTGATTGTGACAGTCTGTTTGTTTTAGAAACAGGAAACAAGACAAACAACATGTGATTCAACAATAAATGACAGATGTATTCTTTTCAAATACAGACAATTATTCATGAAAACTGAAGGTCATTTCTTCTTCACATGTTCATTTAATGTCAGATTTAATTTTCACAGCAGAGTTAAACTTCTTCAATGGACAAAAAAATGATGTTGATGATTGTCACAATCTCAGCTTCAGCCTCAGCCTCATCCGCAGCCTGTCACTCACCTGCTCCACTCTAATCAGTTCAGACTCACCTCACCTGTGTCGCTGTTCACACCTGCACCTCGTCTCCGGCAATCTAGCCAGCTACTTAAGCTCCAGCTCCACACTCAGTTGTTGTCAGACTGTCGTCGCACTCATGCTGAAAGGTCCAGACTTGTTTCCCGGATTGATCACCCGTTGCCAAGTAGTTTCGTCCCAGACTCTGCCTCATACACCTGACCCTCGGCCTGACTCCAAGGTATCGACTAGCTTCTGTCCTGCATTCACCCGCCTGTCTGAATCCCCGGCTTTCGATCCTGCTGCAGTCTCCGGTTGCCGAGCCCTGCCTGATCTACGTTGTGACCCACGTCTGGTATCTGACCCTGCTTCCGTCTCCTGTTGCCAAGCCCTGTCTGATCTACGTTGTGACCCACGTCTGGTATCTGACCCTGCTTCCGTCTCCTGTTGCCGAGCCCTGTCTGATCTACGTTGTGCCATTCGCCTGGTGTCTGAATCCCCGCCTGTCCTCGACTACGAGAGCTCGCCTGAACCACATCACCGAGTGTTCCCGAACGCCTCCAATCGTCAGTGTGTGAGTCAAGCCTGCATTAAAGGATTGAGTGAGCTTCTGCCTGTGCTTCTCCTGGGTGGCTTAGTCGGTAAGGCGTCTGGCTACGGATCAAGTGGTCACAGGTTTGTCTCTCGCTCAAGCCACAGCCTGTTACGGTCTCGTCTGTGTGGCTCTCTGTTTTGGACACCTCTCTGTTTGCTGTCGTGGGTTGAAGCCCCGCTCAAGACGCAGCTTCACTCCGTTAAAGGATCGTGTGAGTTGTCACCTCTTTGTTTGCTGTTGCGGGTTGAAGCCCCGCTCAAGACGCAGCTTCACTCCGTTAAAGGACCGTGTGAGTTGTCACCTCTTTGTTTGCTGTTGCGGGTTGAAGCCCCGCTCAAGACGCAGCTTCACTCCGTTAAAGGACCGTGTGAGTTGTCACCTCTTTGTTTGCTGTCGCGGGTTGAAGCCCCGCTCAAGACGCAGCTACACCCCTCTAAAAGACTGTGTGCCCCCTCATCTAAGAAGCTCTGGGTTAGCTCAGTTGGGAGAGCGCCCGGCCGCAGATCACCTGGTCGCGGGTTCGCACCCCGCTCAGAATTGTTTCTGGTTGTGCTGTTAAATATAGACTGTTCATTTCTAACTTCACCTACTTGCTTCTGGGTCCTCACTGACAACGTTACAGATGATAATGTTTTGAAAACAAAACTGATTAAGGATAAATGAATAAGTATATGATTAAAAATAAATTGAATTTACTTTTACATAAAGACATGAAAAGTGAATAAATATATCAATATATGGTTATAAAAAATTCTCTTCCTGTACTTTTATATTTCTGCTTTTATTTTTCTGCATTTCTGTATTTATAAATTTTTAAATTTCCACTTCTTTAATTTTACATTTATTTATTTCCTCATTTATGTATGTTTTAATTCATACATTTATTTATTTCACCATTTTTTAAATTTATTTCCACATTGATTTATTTTTTCATCTATTTCTGCATTTATTTATATATATTTAAATTACTTATTTCCACAGTCATTTATTTATGTATTTCTACATTCATCTTTTCATATATCTATTTACTCATCTATTTCCACATTTATTTATTCTTGAGCTCCTTTGTTTATGAGGTAGGCGGTCCTACCTCATTCTGAGTCCTGATTGGTTACATCGGTGTGATCAGATCTCCTCGTGCTGTCTTGACTTGACTGGTACCAAAGAGCTGTTTCAGCTCCTTAACCGTCTGTGCAGGTACACAGGTTAGCCTTTAGCTCACTAGCAGCCTGTTAGCTGCTATAGTTCTGTTGTCCTGTGATGGAAAGTTTTTTACGAGCTACTGATTTAAGATCATTGGTGATCATCTTTGAAAACAAAGCACCCACAGACTATCTAGAGTTTGGTCTTGAAGGATTATGGAGGACTGACTTCAGCTCACTGCTGATATGGATATTATAATGACTTCAGATCTATAAGCAAACTGCTTTACCACCTGACATGACTGCTCTGTAATGGCTCATGTTTGTTTTCTTGCTTTAACCTGGTATTTTTGTTCCACCATATTATATTGTCAGAATGAATTTAGAGCTAAAATGACAACAGTGGTGTGTTTACTTTGATAATATGGCTCATCAACAAAAATAACAGTTCATGTTAGCCTGTGTTATCACTGTTATTATTTTATTTGTCATTGTTGTTCCTCAGTTTTTTCCACAGGATCAGGTTTTACCTGCAGTGGGTAAATCATAAATATTTATTTAACATCATCAGGTGAGATGGGGGTCAGAGGGTCTTCCCCTCACATTTTTAAACTCAAATCATTTCTTTCCTGCATTCTGATCACTTTTTATGAACAGTTTTATAATAATCAGGAGCTAGTCTTGTGATCTTTGAGGTGCTTTTGTAAATCTCAGTGTTTTCTTAAACTTGTCTGACTTTAATAATGAATCAGTTTTTAGTTTGATGTGGTTGATGTGTGATGAACAGATGACACAATAACTGTCACACCTGAGTTTGTTACTGAATGACAGAGAGAGTGAAGGAGAGACTGACAGCTCTCACACACAGCAGACATGCTCATAAAAACATGATATCTTTCTGTAAAAATCCCCCACTTCAAAAACCAGCTCTGCTGTGTACGACGGAGGATTAGGGCCACGTTGAAAACTCAAAAAAAAGGAAGGTTACAAGAAAATAGTCGTAAAGTTACAAGAATAATCTCATAAATTACGAGAATAAAGTTGAAAAGTTAAGAGAATTAAGTCATCTCAAACTAGGAAACAACTCCTTGGCTTTATTTAGAAAGATATTCACAGATTTGGACTTTGCGGCTCAATAACTCATCTGCAAAGGAACGTAGTTCCAAACCCGACCCCTCTTTTTGATCACTGTAATGAAGAATGTGAGCTTTAAACTCGTTTTCCTCCAAACGAGCCGTCAACACACTGAAGCTGATGGCTCGGAGACTTAGGGACCATCTGCAAATTACCATATCAGAGGAATAGTGAAAATGGAATAACATCCCCAGACTGAGAAGTAAAGTCTTCAAAATCACAGCAAATACAGAGGATCGTATGTTTTTCATATTACGGGTCATAATTTCTTTAAGACTTATGAATTAAAATATTTTACAGGACTTTCTGATTGAAAATAAAGGAAATGCCATCAAAGTAATGAGATCTACCAACCAAGTCATAACAAAACATGAATGATGATCTCCTCTACTTTGAACTACAGCTCTTACTTCAGAAAGAATGTTCTGATTTGATTTTAATGATGTTTTGTATATTTAATTGTGTTAATAAATAGGCATAGAAAATAATAACTGCAATGATTTTATTGTTGGTAACTGTAGTGACACTAAAGTCACACTAATGATCAAACATCTCTTCAATATTATACTACATCTCCATTTTAAGAGTTGTTCTTAATTAAATTTATATGACTTTAAATATTGATGGATACTCATTTACAGCTAATGATGATCAAAACTAATAACTGAACTGTTTTTTGTTGCAGTGACACCAAACTCAGCCTGATGATCATACATCTCTTTTTTCATGTACTACAACTCTTTCTTTAAAGAAAGTTTTTTATGTATTTTACACATTTTTTATATTGGCATGTTTTAATTAATAGGTTATGGCTATAAGAACTGTAAAAACTTAAGGTTTTATGGCTGTGTTGACACCAAATTCTGCACGATGATCACAAATCCCCTCTGCCTTCTTCTATTGCTCTTATTTAAAAAAAATGTAGACATGTAGCACAGGAATGAAGAAATGAAAAAAAAATGGAAATTAATTTTAACCCTTTAAAGCCCAGGACCATAAAATTATAGTCAGAAAATTCTAATTTTTTGGAGCTTTCACTTTCTGCTGAAATACTTAAAATATTAAAATATCTCATTTGATACATTAGGTGTTTTTGGCAACTGATAATCGACATTTTTATCATTTATCTGATTGTATTCAGATGTTTTTTTGTAATTTGTTGATCATATTTAGTAGATAGAGGTATTATAAAAGTATGTATCAAATATGATACAATTGGCTTTACAAGGTTAAAAAAATGTAAATAAATAAATGTAGAAAAGAAGGAATAATAAAAGTGGGAAATTTATAAAATATACATGTATAATTAAATAAATGTAGAAAAGCAGGAATAAATAAATAACTGGATATAAAATAAAAGTTTGAATGAATAAATAAAGTTGGAAATTTATTTTAAAAAATGCCGAAATATATTAATACATAAATAATTAAATACAAATAAATTCATGAATTACTAAATAAATGTAAAAATACAGGAAATGCCCTTTTAATTGTCAAAACATATTTATTGATTTATTCTCATACTGATGTATTCAGTTAGATACTAAGTATGTAAGTATTTATTAATTTGTCATGTTTTGTTCTCCATATTGAAGATGATCTCCTTCTTGGTATAAATAAAAATGTGTGTGCCTGGAGCTCCACATGTCAGCTGGTGTGTCCAAACGGACTTGAAGCAGTTTGCTGCTCTTACTAACGTTGTTCCTCAGGTTCAGATTCTTGCTCGTGTTGTTCTGACTCTCAGATGGTCGTGGCTCTGGACAAAAGCGTCTGCTGAATGACTTTGAAACATTTCAACAAACTTTAAGACTTAATGAGCAGACAGTGACAGGTATATAATGATGTGTTCAATGACAGCTCAGAAAAATGAGGATTAGACAAAAATATAACATTTCATCATGATGTGTTCAAATGTTGACGACAAAAGGAAAATTTAGTTTCTGTCAAAGATCAAGGATGTTTGTGGAAATATGTTTTTATATTATTTATCAAATTGTTTTATTTCCTCATATATTTCCTTATAAAGTAAAATAAATAATAGTTTTGTAGCTAAACTGGACCATGTGACAGCAGACTGTGACTGTGAGCTCAGATTGAAGTGTTTAGATGTGAAGGTTTGATCCTGACAGAAAAATCTGAGCTCTGCTGTTTACACTTTAGAGAAACAGGAGGAACGGATCAAGACGTGTGTGAAAGCAGCTGAGACAAACTGAAGTACAGGAGGCAGAGCAGCAGCTGATTGGCTCTGCTGAGCAGACTGTGTGATGTGGACACATCTGATTGGATCCTAAATAGTTTTTCTCTTCATTCTCTCTTCTTTATTCAGACTGTGGAACTGCAGTATGTCAGAGATCAGCTGTTCTTCTTTAGTCTCAGCTCTGAAGTCCAACCCCTCCCATCTGAGACAGCTGGACCTGGGCAACAACAAACTTCATGATTCAAGAGTGAAGCTGCTGTGTGATTTTCTGCAGAGTCCAAACTGTAGACTGGAGATTCTGATGTAAGTTCATGTTTTCTCTGTTTCTATTGTAGATCTTGTGTGTGTGATTATGAACTGAAGCATCTTCATGTCCAGATGTTTGACTGATCATATGTAGGGATGCATGATGGTGGATTTTTGCTGATATCTGATCTGCTGACATTTCAACCTTCTTTGAGCTCCTCCTGATATATCTCCACTCATCTTCTGTTGTAAATCAGACCAAGTGTGTCCTGTAGGAGAACTGATGTGTTCCTCTGATTGTGACAGTCTGTTTGTTTTAGAAACAGGAAACAAGACAAACAACATCTGATTCAACAATAAATGACAGATGTATTCTTTTCAAATACAGACATTTATTCATGAAGCTGAAGGTCATTTCTTCTTCACATGTTCACTTAATGTCAGATTTAATTTTCACAACCAAGTTATGCTTCTTCAGTGTACAAAAAAATGATGTTGATGATGATGTATTGAAAACAAAACTGATTAAGGATAAATGAATAAGTATATGATTAAAAATAAATTAAATTTATTTTTACATAAAGACATGAAAAGTGAATAAATATATCAATATATGGTTATAAAAATTCTCGTCCTGTACTTTTATATTTCTGTTTTTTCATTTTTCTGCATTTCTGTATTTATTAATTTTTAAATTTCCACTTATTCTTTAATTCATACATTTATTTATTTCACCATTTTTAAAATTTATTTCCACATTGATTTATTTTTTCATCTATTTCTGCATATATTTATATATATTTAAATTACTTATTTCCACAGTCATTTATTTATGTATTTCTACATTCATCTATTCATATATCTATTTACTCATCTATTTCCACATTTATTTATTCTTGAGCTCCTTTGTTTATGAGGTGGGCGGTCCTACCTCATTCTGAGTCCTGATTGGTTAAATCAGCGAGATCAGATCTCCTCGTGCTGTCTTGACTTGACTGGTACCAAAGAGCTGTTTCAGCTCCTTAACCGTCTGTGCAGGTACACAGGTTAGCCTTTAGCTCACTAGCAGCCTGTTAGCTGCTATAGTTCTGTAGTCCTGTGATGGAAAGTTTTTTAGGAGCCATTGATTTAAGATCATTGGTGATCATCTTTGAAAACAAAGCACCCACAGACTATCTAGAGTTTGGTCTTGAAGGATTATGGAGGACTGACTTCAGCTCCCTGCTGATATGGATATTATAATGACTTCAGATCTATAAGCAAACTGCTTTACCACCTGACATGACTGCTCTGTAATGGCTCATGTTTGTTTTGTTGCTTTAACCTGGTATTTTTGTTCCACCATATTATATTGTCAGAATGAATTTAGAGCTAAAATGACAACAGTGGTGTGTTTACTTTGATAATATGGCTCATCAACAAAAATAACAGTTCATGTTAGCCTGTGTCATCACTGTTATTATTTTATTTGTCATTGTTGTTCCTCAGTTTTTTCCACAGGATCAGGTTTTACCTGCAGTGGGTAAATCATAAATATTTATTTAACATCATCAGGTGAGATGGGGGTCAGAGGGTCTTCCCCTCACATTTTTAAACTCAAATCATTTCTTTCCTGCATTCTGATCACTTTTTATGAACAGTTTTATAATAATCAGGAGCTAGTCTTGTGATCTTTGAGGTGCTTTTGTAAATCTCAGTGTTTTCTTAAACTTGTCTGACTTTAATAATGAATCAGTTTTTAGTTTGATGTGGTTGATGTGTGATGAACAGATGACACAATAACTGTCACACCTGAGTTTGTTACTGAATGACAGAGAGAGTGAAGGAGAGACTGACAGCTCTCACACACAGCAGACATGCTCATAAAAACATGATATCTTTCTGTAAAAATCCTCCACTTCAAAAACCAGCTCTGCTGTGTACGACGGAGGATTAGGGCCACGTTGAAAACTAAAAAAAAGGAAGGTTACCAGAAAAAAGTCATAAAGTTACAAGAATAATCTCATAAATTACGAGAATAAAGTTGAAAAGTTATGAGAATTAAGTCATCTCAAACTAGGAAACAACTCCTTGGCTTTATTTAGAAAGATATTCACAGATTTGGACTTTGCGGCTCAATAACTCATCTGCAAAGGAACGTAGTTCCAAACCCGACCCCTCTTTTTGATCACTGTAATGAAGAATGTGAGCTTTAAACTCGTTTTCCTCCAAACGAGCCGTCAACACGCTGAAGCTGATGGCTCGGAGGCTTAGGGACCATCGGCAAATTACCATATCAGAGGAATAGTGAAAATGGAATAACTTCCCCATACTGAGAAGTAAAGTCTTCAAAATCACAGCAAATACAAAGGATTGTATGTTTTTCATATTACGGGTCATAATTTCTTTAAGACTTATGAATTAAACTATTTTACAGACTTTCTGATTGAAAATAAAGGAAATGCCATCAAAGTAATGACATCTACCAACCAAGTCATAACAAAACATGAATGATGATCTCCTCTACTTTAAACTACAGCTCTTACTTCAGAAAGAATGTTCTGATTTGATTTTAATGATGTTTTGTATATTTAATTGTGTTAATAAATAGGCATAGAAAATAACTGCAATGATTTTATTGTTGGTGACTGTAGTGACACTAAAGTCACACTAATGATCAAACATCTCTTCAATATTATACTACATCTCCATTTTAAGAGTTGTTCTTAATTAAATTTATATGACTTTAAATATTGATGGATACTCATTTACAGGTAATGATGATCAAAACTAATAACTGTTTTTTGTTGCAGTGACACCAAACTCAGCCTGATGATCATGCATCTCTTTTTGCATGTACTACAACTCTTTCTTTAAAGAAAGTTTTTTTTATGTATTTTACAGATTTTTTTATATTGGCATGTATTAATTAATAGGTTATGGCTATAAGAACTGTAAAAACTTAAGTTTTTATGGCTGTGTTGACACCAAATTCGGCACAATGATCACAAATCCCCCCTGCCTTCTTCTACTGCTCTTATTTTAAAAAAATGTAGACATGTAGCACAGGAATGAAGAAATGAAAAAAAAATAGGAAATTAATTTAAAAAAAAATGTAAATAAATGAATGTAGAAATGAAGGAATGAATAAATAACGTGGATATAAAATAAAAGTTTGAATGAATAAATAAATTTGGAAATTAATTTTAAAGAATGCCGAAATATATTAATACATAAATAATTAAATACAAATAAATTTGTGAATTACTAAATAAATGTAAAAATACAGGAAATGCCCTTTTAATTGCCAAAACATATTTATTGATTTATTCTCATACTGATGTATTCAGTTAGATACTAAGTATGTAAGTATTTATTAATTTGTCATGTTTTGTTCTCCATATTGAAGATGATCTCCTTCTTGGTCTAAATAAAAATGTGTGTGCCTGGAGCTCCACATGTCAGCTGGTGTGTCCAAACGGACTTGAAGCAGTTTGCTGCTCTTACTAACGTTGTTCCTCAGGTTCAGATTCTTGCTCGTGTTGTTCTGACTCTCAGATGGTCGTGGCTCTGGACAAAAGCGTCTGCTGAATGACTTTGAAACATTTCAACAAACTTTAAGACTTAATGAGCAGACAGTGACAGGTATATAATGATGTGTTCAATGACAGCTCAGAAAAATGAGGATTAGACAAAAATATAACATTTCATCATGATGTGTTCAAATGTTGACAACAACAGGAAAATTTAGTTTCAATCCAAAGATCAAGGATGTTTGTGGAAATATGTAAACATTATTTATCAAATTGTTTTGTTTCCTCATATATTTCCTTATAAAGTAAAATAAATAATTGTTTTTGGAGCTAAACTGGACCATGTGACAGCAGACTGTGACTGTGAGCTCAGATTGAAGTGTTTAGATGTGAAGGTTTGATCCTGACAGAAAAATCTGAGCTCTGCTGTTTACACTTTAGAGAAACAGGAGGAACGGATCAAGACGTGTGTGAAAGCAGCTGAGACAAACTGAAGTACAGGAGGCAGAGCAGCAGCTGATTGGCTCTGCTGAGCAGACTGTGTGATGTGGACACATCTGATTGGATCCTAAAGAGATTTTCTCTTCATTCTCTCTTCTTTATTCAGACTGAGTAACTGCAGTTTGTCAGAGATCAGCTGTTCTTCTTTAGCCTCAGCTCTGAAGTCCAACCCCTCCCATCTGAGAGAGCTGGACCTGAGCTACAACAAACTTCATGATTCAGGAGTGAAGCTGCTGTATGATCTTAAGAAGGATCCAAACTACAGACTGGAGACTCTGAAGTAAGTAGAGAGTTGAATTTACCATAAATCCCAGAATATAAATCTCTCTGGTTTCTCAGCTGCTCTCTTTTTTGAGTCTCTCAGAGGGAAAATGAATTTCTCCGTCTTCCTGCCTGATGATTTCTGTGACGTTCAGCAAAACCTTCAATGTTCAGTTTGTGTCAAACTGTTGCTCTTTAGTCCACCTGCTGTGACCTGCTGAGCCTTTGCTTCTTATATTACGGTAGCTGAGCTCTCAGCTTGAAGGGGATTGTTGTGAAGCTCAAACACTAGAGGGAGTCCAAAAAGACGGTTTTCCTTTGAGTTGTTTTACATTCAGAATCAGTGCAGACGTCCATGAATCTGTTTTTGTCTTTTGTTTCTAAAACAGGTCTAAAATGTGGTTTATACTCCAGACTTTACGGTAATCCGTGCTGATCTGTCCATCTTTGAGCTGAACTGGGTTCAGTCAGGAGAGGCTTCATGATGACAGCAGTTTAAACTCATGAAACCTGTGAGACTCTGCAGGTGGTCCAGGTGAAAATCTGCCCTTCAAAGTGTCTTCAGTTTGTGCTGCTGTCTCTGAATCCTCTCAGAAAAGTCAAAGAAATGAGAAACAGCTGCTGCTGACGTGTGAACATGTGAATCCACTGATGAAAATCTCCCTTTATTGTCTTTTCCTTTCAAACAAACATTAACGCTGTGATCTGACAGAAGAGGCAGAAATCAAGCTCATGAAGCCGTCATGGTCCTGCTGAAGTTCAGCAGAAGAATCAATATGATCATGAAGAGCAGATGATTTCTTTGACTGGAACTGTGGCCCCAAAATTCCTCATGGTCCCATCCCTAGAGCTGGACCACTGCAGTCCAACATGTGACAGGCTTTGGTGTGCTGGACACAGAGCAGAGTGAAAACTCAGCAAACACATGAAGATCCAACAAAGCTGCAGCTTCAGCCTGAACTGAAGAGAGTCCTCACAACTTTGTGCTCTCAGACTGATGGAGCTCAGTTATTGGAGGCTCCTGATTCATTCTTCTGCTCTGAACACAGATAAGCAGCTCTAATCTCTGCTCTCATTTTTATTCCAACAGGTGTTGGAGGTGATACCTGAGGATCATCATCATCAGTGAGTCCATCCACAGTCAGTCAGTGATCCACTGTGACGTCCTGCAGCTGTTTCCTTCTGCAGATGTGTCCACACAGACTCTGTTCAGGTCCCTGCAGATCCTCCAACAGTCTGACAGAGTCTCACATTTGGTTTTTGAAACCTGAGGCCTTCAAAGTGTCAGCCGCTGCAGTTTGTGGTTTTCCTCTGAGCTCAGGATCTTTACCAAAGCATGAACAGGTCCTGCAAGCTCACACTGACTCAAATGTAAAGAAATGCCTGATTAATAGAACTACAGATGATTAAAGCAAAGAAATAAACTGACATGTTATCTTATAAATCAAAGACAATGGTAAAAATATGATGTTGAATTTCTTTTGTTAGTGGATGTAAATCACTGATGGGGGGAGGGGGGGAACAGATATTATTTTTGGACTTTCATGTTTTTTAATCCACATCTACTGATCTGATTTTGAATTTATTGTAAATATCCAAAGTGTTTTTTTCTCTTTAATAAATGATTAACCTTTTGGAGAGTCTTGAGTGACCTTTGACCTTTAGGTGGTCTTCAGTGAGTTTATTTTCTCTGACAAAGACACACTGACCGACCCTTCAAGACACATTTCACATCTTACAAAACCAGTGAAGTTGGCACTAGGGCTGTAATCAACCAAAGAAATTGTTGGTCGACTAAAACCAGTGGTGTAAAAAGTCCTTGAAACCCATACTTGAGTAAAAGTAAAGATATCTTATATAGAATATACTCAACTAAAAGTGAAAGTCACTCATTAAAAAATCACTTAAGTAAAAGTCTTAAAGTAGCTACTATTAAATGTACTTAAGTATTGAAAGTAAAAGTACAAGAAAAGAGAACAGGTACAAATTTTTTGTTGAAAGTAGTATCTCCTTAAAGGAACACTACACCCAAACAACAATTTGGCCTCATTTTCTACTCACCCTCATGCTGAGCAGCACTCTGGAGCACTTTTTTGATGTCTCAAATGCAGCTGGAGGTCCGGGGGCATTTTCGCTGTCAACAAACGTCCATCTAACAGGGACGACGGAGCCCGAAGAAAAAGGTCCATAAAAGTCCACAAAAACGTGCCTGTTTTCCTTCATACTGCTCGTCCGCTGTAATACAAGTGTCCTGAGTGGGTAACGTCCAGAATTAATTCGAAATGAAGTCATTTAGTACATTTTTCGAGCCTAAACAGTGCTATAGTGTACTTCCACAGTGCAAGTCTACGCGCGCTCCCTGCACTACGTAAGCCGTCTGGATTGGTCTGCCGCGGCTTGCGTCTGTTGACAGCGAAAATGCCCCCGGACCCCCGGCTGCATTTGAGACATCAAAAAAGTGCTCCAGAGTGTTGCTCAGCATGAGGGTGAGTGGAAAATGAGGCCAAATTGTTGTTTGGGTGTAGTGTTCCTTTAAGGGCTCCGCCAAACGAAAGGTAAGCATTCTCCCGCGGACTCTGATACATATGAGCTCAGCTACACGCACCCAGTCTGTGCACACCGGGAAAATGCACGCCCAGAGGCAGAATGGCGAAGGGATTTGATTGGTTTAAAAGCAGGTGTCCCGGCATTATTATTGGTTGGGGTTTTCCCTGTTTTACTCCTGCTGTAGATAGCGGATATTTTCCGCTCTGTTTTAAGAACACATTATGAGTTGATTACCATCGGGTCATAAAGACCATTTTAACCAGTATTACAAAAAGTGTGTCTAAATCAGATCACCAACCCCAGCTTTAAGTTTGACTCTTCCTCCCTCCCTCAGCTCCCTTCACCTCTTACTCCCTCTCTCCATTCCTCCCTTACGTAAAGTCCACAAAGTTGCAGTTCATCTTTAGCAGAAGTTGATTTTCAAAACTGCATGGGTTCAGTCGTGCTCCTCGCGGGCTGAATACAAGTCCTGCAATGCTAAACAGTCGTTCACAGGCTGCAGAGGCAGGCAGAGGTGTGTTCAGCTTGACAGACAACTTGCAGATGGCAGGGAATGATTTCAGTAGGTCCATATGATCTTATAATACATCCATGGGGTATTCCCGCAATTGCTAGTGGATAAGGCTGCTTCCATCACGCTGTTGGTTATTGTCGACACTGACGATCATATGCAGGCTGCGTGCGTGGTCTCGCTGAGATGAGTCGAGAGGGTCGAATATTGGCCCGAAAGCATGAACAGTCTGTACGGTCCCCTTCAAAATAAAATGTGAAAATAAGTGTCATTTATATTCACATTTTATTATGTAGCGAGTAACTAAGTTGACAATTTAAAAGTACTGGAGTAAAAGTATCATTTTTTATTTTTTAATGTAGTGAAGTAAAAGTGAAAGTTGCAAAAAACATATAAACTCAAGTAAAGTATAGATACTCCCATAACATACTTAAGTACTGTAACTAAGTACTATTACTTCGTTCCTTTACACCACTGACTAAAACACAGCAATTTGTCGACCAAAATCGCCCTTCGCTCGCTGCTTTCTCCCCTGTGCGCGCCTCTTTCCCTCCTTTCTTTCTTTTAACCCAAGACTCTTTGCTTTCCAGTCTTTATCAATAATATGGGCAATCACTCTCACATAGGGGTCCATTCGAAGAGACGTGCACATCTGTTATCTTTATCTATTAACTCAGAAACTTTCTCTTTTTTACTCCCTCGTATTTTGCCGTTAGTGTGTGCGTAATTGTCTGGAGCGCTGGCACTGAATATCCAGGTTCCAATGTTTTTCTTGGCCTTCCATGACACCAATGGGCCTCATACCCTCAGAAATAAAATAGTCAATTCCTTCTGTGATGTCGTTTTTGCATTTTCCATTTCATTTTTTGCATTTGGGTGTTTATATGAGGCATAAAATCCAGCGTGAGGATGAGGGATCCCGCTGCTGCAGCGCTGGCACAGCGCATGCAGTTATAAAACGTATACACGATTATTAGCCTAGATTATTGAAATGCTCTTAAATAAAAATATTGAAATGAACGATAACTACATTAAAATGGTGTTCTAAGACATGATGGGAGTGCTCAGAAAATACCCTCATTTCACTTGATACGTTTCTCCTGATGAAATGAACTGCAGGGGAAAAAATAAATTGAAATATTTGGTCGACCAATCAGAATTTTGGTCGACTGAGCACGCATCGACCAACCAGTCGACCAGTCGAGTGGACTTTACAACCCTAGTTGGCACATTGTGTGAATCATAAATAAAAACAGAATACAATGATTTGCAAATCCTTTTCAACTTATATTCAATTAAATACACAGCAAAGACAAGATACTTAACGTTCAAACTGGTAAACTTTGTTATTTTTTGCAATTATTAGCTCATTTGGAATTTGATGCCTGCAACACATTGCAAAAAAGTTGTTCTACGAGACAGGCTCACTCCTTAGCGAGGCGAGTCTCCATGGCAACGTACGCTGAACGGCTAACCTGCTCCGGGGCAGGTTAGGTTCCAGATTGAACTCGCGGACTATAAAAACCCCGCCCACTGACCAATGAGCTGACCCGATGGCTGCAGAGGGCCAGCTCCTCTGCAGGAGTAAAATCTGGGGGAGGAATCCTCCCCAGTTCTTTTTGTGCCATTTTGATTGGTGCTGAAACGAGATTCAGATTTAGAGTCACTACACAGTACATGACACTTTCTACAGGTAGTTAAAGGAATGAAGAACTCTCATTGCCGTAACAAGATCTTCAATGCCAACACTTCTGCTCCATGACAATATTTTATTGCCCATCTTAAAATTGTGACAGGAATTCATGTAGGGCTCATGTGGCCTACATATCACACAAAAAATGTAAACAAGATAGGAATGAACAAATGAATGAATTCATCTTGTAAATGAATTAGACATGTCTGGTGCATGTTACAGTAAAAGTGCATGTTGAACAGAGCTATTTCAGGATGATAATGGCACCAAAAATTTTTTGCTCTATACTTCTGCATTGAGACTGTCAGCAATTTTCTGCCAGCACTCCTTCTGTGCTTTTGCAGCGGTGACGGTGTTGCTTTTGATGTTTATTACATGTTTTAATTCTTCATACTCTGTCATGATCACCTCCTCCTGCTCCTCCTGTGTGAAGTATGCGGTCCTTCTCTCTCCAGCCTGCTCTGACGCTCCAGACTGGTCCATGTTCACGATTGGTCAGATGCGGCGGGCTCCGCCTTATATGCGTGCACGCGCTCATTGCAAAGCTGGATCCACTTATGAGGTTGATAACCAGCGTCGTCAAACCGTTTAGAGAGACCGCCGGCTACCGTGCTCAGTTCAGCAAGGTAGCTCCAAGGCTATCTCGCTAGGCTGAACTTGCTTCATAGAATAGAGCCCTGTTTGTAACTTTTTTGTTTGTCTATTTGTTTATATGTTCATTTGTTAGTTTGTCTGTGTTTTTGATTGTAACATTTGGTCCGTCTGTCATCCAGAGGAAAGTTTCATCTCAGCAGAGCTGTGATCTGAGATGATTTGCATGTATGTTCTCAGGATTTTAACAGGGCAGTAAACTTCATCCATAAATAACAAATCTTTTCTAGAATGTGACTGATGTGGTGAGAAAAATAAAATAGTCTAGAGCGATGAATGAACACCTGCAGGCATCAATCATCCATGAGTCTGAGGTGGAGGATCTTCAAAGTCTGATTACAGGAACTTTCTGTAACTCATGAAGGTGTGAATCTTCTCAGGCTGAGTGTCTCTAACCTGTCAGAGAGGAGCTGTGGAGCTCTGTCCTCAGTCTGGGAAAGTCTGTTTTCTATTCTGACCACCAGGTGTGGCTCTTGCTTCAGTATTGCAGGCATACAGCCCGATCAGACACTCAGCATGAGGACCAGCTCCAGACTCGGATGGGACGGCAGCCCTTTGGCAGCTTGGAGCTCCAATTTTATCTTTACAAGCAGAAATGAATGAGCCCACTGGCTCAGTTTACCCCACTCTCCCCTATTGGCCCATCTTTTAAAAATAAACCAATCTACAAATAGCTCCAACAATCTGAAACCATTGGATGCAGGAATGTTACATGTTGCACTTAGCTGAGCAAAATCCATCAGATTCCAGACCCTGTTTTGATACCAGACCGAGAAAACTGCAAAACAGACCAGGTATGAGAGAGTGACTGTGACATACAGGACTATGAACATTTACTTTTGGAGCTTTAATATATAATTTGATTTGTTTCCATACTTTTATGGGGTCTGGTAACGTCAACACTTTAGGTCTAAACACAGCTTTCAGCGCTGGGGGGTCACGTTGAGGCAGGGTCTCAAATGTGGGCTTTCTGGTTAAATCAGAGATGGAGGTGTGGTGAGCAGGGACCAAAGTCTGTGAGCTTTCCCAGGAGAAGGGGTGGGGGTGGAGGCAGGGGATGGAGGGGGCCTTTAGTTTCCAAACGGGCTGACTCAGCAGTGTGATCATCTGCACCACATCACATCACATCACGTCTGATGTAGATCCAGTCGCTAACAGAGCCTCTTTATCTCCACGCTGGGCTCCCACAGGAGATCATTCACCGTGCTGGAAAAACCTTTTTGACGTGGTTTGTGCGACTGCAGCTCTGTGTACCGGGCTGGAGTGGTTCAGGCAGTTTGATCACATCAGGATCCAGGCTTTATTAATCAGCATTTTTGTAAATATAAGTCTAACAATACTATGTATACAGCTGATCTAGAGCCACACACCCCAGTCAGAAGTGACAATAAATGGATTATTACAGGAGCTAAATAACTGTTCACACTGGGGGCATCCATCTTCTATTGTCAACTCGGGGGTGGTGAGGTTTCACCGAGTTCCCAGTAGGAAATTCAGACTTCAGGGGACGTTCCAGTTGCAGTTTCCTACTCGGAACTCAGAAATTCCTACTTCTGACTACAGCTGGAATGCACCAAAAGACGTGACTGTTTCTTTAAATTTAACACTTCAAACAGAAAACTTCATCACGTTTTGACAGGTAAATACAAGCACATGTTAAAGTGCAAATGAACATAAAAAAGTGCAGATTAAAACATCTTTTTGTCTCATATCAAAGTGCATTTAAAGTAACTTTCTTAATAGAAACCTTTCAGAACGTGTTGCATTTAACGTTTTTGATAAAATTTGATTTTTTGCAAGACCTTGTCAGTGGTTGTCAAAGTTTTTCAGTTTTTCTTGCTGGACTAGTTGATCTTTTCAGGCGATGTTGTGTGTGGCTGTGCAGCAACAGCCAATCAGCATTGTGTGCGTGTGTGACGGTGCCCGTGACAGACAGTTTTTCATCCGGACTACAGAGGAGCTATTTATGTTCGTGTGGAAACATTAGTCAGTGAGGACATTAGTTCTGCCTAGACGGACCATGGGAAACTGACAGATGATGCTGCTTCATCATCAGCTGCAGTGTTTTGTGTTTGATAAATGAATTAACAGGAAACAGTTGGAATAATGTCCGCTTTACATCCTGTTATATGATACATGATATGATCGCGGTGAAACTCGAGCAGACGTGGCGTTACTGAGCAACGGCAACGGTGACCAAAACGGGATATTTATGGACGCGCGACGATACGTCAGTGGGCGACGTGATTTTGGTAGCTGGGTCGCTTGTGGTGTGAACGCAGCTTCTTTGGACAACGATATGATATTTAGTGATATCACAAAGTCTGTCACGATTTGATACAATTCTGGGGCCTTCAAGCGATTTAAGACAATATTATGACCTCACTGAACACAATCAGCTACAATTCACCTGATTCAAGAGAGAAATACAAAACAGTTTGATAGTTTTATGACTGAAATGTGAAACGATGTGCTCACCTTTGATCACAGTTACCTTATGGGTCTGACTGTTATATTGTAATGTTTGTTTATTATATCAAGTAATGATGCAACATTATAATTCAAATTATTAAATTATTTAAATTTTATGATTATTGACCTCCAACATTTGACCATGCTCTATCAAACTAAAAATGTGTGGTTTTGATTTTAATTAAATCAAAACAAAATCTCATGCTCAAAATCAGAACTATTAACTTTACAAACTAAACATTGATGATTTAGTTTTGATGCCTGATAACCACAGTTTGATTGTCACTGTGATCAGACTTTGTTTCTCTGTTTAAATCTCGGTGTGGAGGAGGAATGACTCTAAGCTCTCGCTGTTTTACTTTACAACTTTATGAAATTTCAGTAATCAGTGAGCTACAAAATCAAATGATGAGATAACTCACTGCAGTCGTGTGATGATGCTCTCCTGTCGTATGTGCAGCATCCTCTGCTGTCAGGTCGACCGTATCTTACCCGGATACAGCAGAGCTATTTTCTGATTGGCTGATATGTCTGGCTCTCGTTTAGCTCTGTGATGCTAACAGCGTCTCGCTACACGTTCACATACAGCGGTGTTACTCGGTGGGTGCAACACATTACATTTTAAAGCAGGAGAAATATCAGATGTGGCGTGAGAGAGAGCGAAAAGGTTCCGATGTGTCTCATACGCTGAATGTGTGTGACTTGAGAGCCTGGAAACTTCAGAATGACGCACAGTTGAGAAAAGCATACCTGCTTGGGGTTTTGAAATAAAGGCGTATATTAAAGATGACTATGTTGATCGATGTTTTGAGTTTCAATCGATGTGATTGGATCATTGCCTAACCAATCGATGTGTGGATCCAGATAGTAGTGATGCGTTCAGGAGCTCCTCCCTGACCTGTCTGTCATCTATTTGTAGGGCTGTAGTGACAAGGACAACAGTCCTCCCATCATGTTTTCAACCTTCCCTTAATCATTCCTCATGGTTGTCCCCCTTCATCTCCCTGAGATCACAGTTTCCCACCATCCCCGTCCCATCTGGGTGTCGTCTTCTCGTGGTCTCTGTACCTCCACAGATGTCTTCTAACCTCTTCAGCCCTAAAGTACCTGATTTTAGGAAAGCTAACATGCTGTACAACTAAAATGTAACAAGAAATGAATTTTTTTTCCAAATCCTTGCCTGGTCATATTGTTAAAACCTCTCTAATTTAGCTCTGCATCACTTTATAACATTAGTGCTTTGCAGAGATGATGTAAAAATATTGTATTATTAATTTTTAGAGTTTTACAGCCACACCAGCTTCATTTCTAAGAGATATTTACAATAAAACTTTGACATTTTCAAATGATTCTGACTTCTATCTTCATTTCCTCTGTCCCAGTAACACATATACTGATAATTCACATCTGGAAAAATCTCTCAGTGTTACTTTATTATGACACCAGAATTAATCAAATAGATCTTGTGGTTGCAGAGATTCACTCTTTTCTTTATGAGGATGTCACGTACGAGCAGAAGGCTTAAAAAAAGAGGCTGAAAATTAATGTCCAAAAACCTCGGCTCCCGTCGCTCCTGCTGCCCTCCTCCTCCTCCTCCTCCTCCTCTTCCTCCTCCTCCTCCTCCTTTCTCTCTCCTCTTCGTCACTGTAGAAAATTGACCGGCTTCTTTAGGATCTGTTTCAAATATAGATCTGCTGGCTCACGCCTCGACCACAGACCCTCGTCTCTTTTCTTCTTTGCCGTCTCCGATCATCACAGCAAGCGAGCGACCATGCCTCAGACTCCAGAAGTGGTTTTACAGTCAGACCTCCGCCCCCCTGTCCCGAGGATCTTCTGTATGAGTCCTGTTCTTCTTTCATGATCAGAAAGCTTCAGAGAAAAAACAGGATCTTCACTGAGCTTCCTCGTTGCCCTGAATAAACAGAAAAAACAAATTCAGACCTGAATTCCAATGAAGTTGGGACAGCATGTGAAACGTACACTGTAAAAAAAATAATAATAATAACAATAAAAAAGGTTATTTTCGGGCAGCTGGAGCGCCAAAAAAAATACAGTGAAATAACAGAAAATTGCTTTCTCATAAAAATACAGTTTCTTCTTGTAAATACAAAAAACAGTTTTGCTTTGTAATTTTAACAAGATTTTGCCTTAATTTAAGGTTCTTAAATGTTTAATTACAAACATTTAACATCAAATAACAATTAAATTACCCATACAAATGGTAAATTGACATTGTAGAACGAAGAATTATGCTTAAATTTCCAGGAATGTGCTGATATTGTTGGTTTTAACTACATTATTTAATAGAAAAAGGTTTTTTTAGAATTGTAAAGTTGAATTTTACATTTTATTATTCTAAAAAACAGAAAAATATTAGTGAAATTATAGTTTTTACTATTAATTTCTATGTAATTTTAAATGATTTCCCCTTTTTTTAGAGTTGTAAAGTTGAATTTACATTTTATTCCTCTAAAAAACAGAAAAATTTAGTGAAATTATATTTTTTACTATTAATTTCTATGTAATTTTAAATGATTTCCCCTTTTTTAGAGTTGTAAAGTTGAATTTTACATTTTATTCCTCTAAAAAACAGAAAAATATTAGTGAAATTACGATATTTTTTACTATTAATTTCTATGTAATTTAAAATGTTTTCCCTTTTTTTTGTAAAAAAGAGTTGTAAAGTTGAATTTTACAGTTTACTCCCTTAAAGGGGCTATGAGGAGAATTTTTTCGCCTGCGTAATGCTGCATTCGTGTAACCTCGGAACTGGGAATGACATCATTTCTGACTTATCAGCGTTCCAGTTGAAGTCAGAAAAAAACATGCCTAACTACCAGGCTATTGTTATCTGTTGTTAGCACGCCCTGCGTTGTTGTATGAAGAATGTGATTATCACTATGACAGCATTTTTGTAAATATAAATCTAGCAATACTATGTATACAGCTGATCTAGAGCGACACACTCCAGTCAGAAGTGCAAATAAATGGATTATTACAGGAGCTAAATAACTGTTCACACTGAGGGCATCTATCTTCCATTGTCAACTCGGGGTGGCGAGGTTTCACCGAGTTCCCAGCAGGAAATTCAGACTTCGGGGGATGTTCGTTTTGAGTTAGAACTCAAAATTCCTACTTCTGACTACAACTTGAACGCACCGGAGACGTGAAGCAAAGCGTGTGTGTTGTGATGCTAATGAATGCAGCATGGATCTTAGTCAGAACTCTGCATTGCTTTACAAGTTCTTGTTCAACAACTTACAGGATGCAAAGCCACGAGGTAATGTATCTCTTTCTAGTTACGTAGTGGTAGTTTTTGATGTGTGACGACAAGCAATGCGGGGAAAAGTTATTATCGTAGTTGTAGCCGGCTATATATCGCTACATACAGCCCGGTGCTCTCAGACGTGTAATATAAATGATAAAATAATATAAATTTGTTCTAGTTTTAATTGTCTGGATCCCCGAAGTTGAGTATCTAGGCCAGTCCAGCCCTGACCGACCCGACCAGAAGGCTTAAGAATAGCATTTATAGATAACCTATTAAGATGCTATATATAGCTATAAAACTCATCAATAAGTGCGTATTTCGATCAGGCATAAGTCTAAAAGTGAGACTTTTTTGTAATTACTTAAAAACTCCTCACAGTCTCTTTAAATAACAGAAAAAAATATTTGTATTTCTAACAAGGCTTCTTTGTAAAAGAACAGAAATATTGTGTTTTTTCAGTTACAGTAATTTCTCATTATATTACATTTGACATGTAAAATCAGTTTATTTTTGTGAATTAATTGGTATTTTGATAATACAGAAAAAACTGTAGAATAAACAGTAAAATACTGTTATATTACTATTTTTTTATTAGAGAGTAAATAAAAATAGAAATCAATAATGCACGTTCTTTATGATCTATATTCAATTTACTACACCACAACAACAACATATTTGACACTTTTATTTCACATTGGCCTTTATACAACAGAGAAATAATCCCCCAAACACTAATTTCAGGTCTCGATCATCCGAGTCATAACTGGTCTGGCTTTATATTTCTAGCTCTTCAGTTTTAAACTGAAGAAGTCTTGTAAAGAAGAGCAGAAACTTTTTTTTACTGATCTGAACCAGTCCAGTCTCTACTTGGATCTGTTTAGATTGTCTCTTACATGAAAAAAGACAACAGGACAAATGATATATTTCTTAAAAATATGTTTCTTTGGTCCTTCCTGTCAATTTTTGTTTTTTTAAAATAGATTATTTTCAAAAGCTAGCAAAACCATTGGTGTAATGACTTGATAAACAAATAAAGGACAATAGTTTGGTTTGTAAATTTGACCAGATATCTTTTTAGGATATTTAAAAACAAAGCAAAACTCTAGCAAATTTTATGAGTATTGAATATTTAACCACAATTTCTGGAGTTTGTTATTGTCATTCTTTTGTCGTGCTTTTGTGGTATTTTGTAAAGGATCATCTTTTCACATCATAGTTTGATTTCATTGTATAAAAAAAATACTACAGCCGATTTTTCCTCTCAAAACGGACTGTAAAGTCTGTATTTTAGATTTTACAAGGATACTTAGGGAAACCTGATAGAAGAAAGTCACCCTGTCTAAAACACAAAGCTGCAGCAAAAGAAAAAGACAATCAAAACTGCTTTAACTTCTCGAGTGAGTGAGCTGACTAAGCTGGAGAGAGAGAGAAGAATCAGTGAGCCAAACCTGACTGAGTTAAAGGCAGTTTATCAGGATTTTCTGTGTTAAATATGTATGTATCTTGGAAATAGTAGCATTAGTATCATATTGGAGTTTGGTATTGCCATTCTTTTGCTGTGTATTCGCCGTATTTTGTAATGGATTGTCTTTTCCCATCACACTTTGTGTTGCATGGATTTCATCTATTTTAATTTGGAAATATTAGAGGAGAAAATATTGAGGAGATCTGCGTGGGAGACCAGTGGAAAGTCATGAAGGAGGCTAACTTCAGGGACTCTTGTCAGTAAAAAAAATAAATAAAAACATGTTCATTTACACTTGTTTATGAAGAGAATTCTGTTTGAAATTCAAATCTGTATTTTTTCTTTTCTTGTAATTACACTGTTTAACCCTTTCCTGCATGATTTACTAAATCACAAAGGAATACTTTAGAATGGTAGTTTATACATTTAGTTAAAAATCATTATTAGTTTTTGTTACATTTCAAACACTTCCCCAACACAGTATAAATAGTAATTTAGTGGAACTTAAAGATCAACAAAAACATGTTCTTGACAAAAATGTATTGAGAGTAAAAAATAGCAAACACAAAATCTGAAGTGTATGTTTTACTGTTGTTTAATCAAAGTATTCGCTTATGAATTACACTTAAATTAAAACAAACAAAAAAATAAAACATCTGAGTAGAGACTTTACTTCCATTTTGCTCTTTATCAGCTACTTTGGAGTTATGATGCAACATCTCGATATGGAATAAAAGTACAAAGTTAATATTTTTTAAGAAATTTCAAATAAGTGTTTGGAGATTTATCACCTGGTAGTCGGGCATGAAACTGCTACCTAAATGGTGTAAAATCAATCCCAAATATTTGTCTTCTGCAGTGTACACTGTGCATGAAAGGGTCAAGCATTTATAAAATAATAATGACAAATACTTGCAAGAATAGTTTACTTTTATTTCTCATTTAAAAAGGGTGAAAAATGTACTCAAAGAACATTTTTGACACATTTCTTGACAAAAAGACCTGCTATAGTTATAATTTTAAAGGGGTTACATGATTGCAAGTGTGTTAAAGTACTTTTTAAACATTTAGAGCACACTGCAACAATACTGTGATAACTTTGGTCACAATAACCGTGATATGAAATTTTAATATTGTTATCGCTAGGTTACTCTACCTTGAATTAGTCCAATGACATAAGGGAAAGTAGAAGCCTCCCAGGCACCCTACTGTGATACTAACCCCAGTGCTTATTTGATACCAGCACTATATTTACATTAATATACAAATACTAAAGGTTATATTTAACCCTTTAACTGGCATTATAACCGCCCAGTTGGCTTGTTTCAACTGCCCTATTGCTGTTTTAAAACCTTAAAAACCTATCTTCAGCTGTTTATCCTCTTTGCTTCATTGAGCAGTGTCTGTATCACCCCTATAAGTGGGACTGCTGGACACAAAAATAAAACAGAAGTGACTTGGTGCTGAAATTTCACAGACTGAAAGGACTCCTAGATCCTCTAACAATCATAATGTAGTTGAAGGAAATGAATACGACAAGTAAGATCTATCTATGATTCCTTAGGTAACTAGGTCAACCACTCAGTTGAGATGCAAGTCCATGTAAACAGATAATTCACATTTAAATGGACTGGCTACTTATTTTGTACTTGTTTCTCAACATTGCCACCAATTAAATTTGTAGGCTGCAGACATAATCCTTTAAGGCCCAAGACCATAGATTATAACCAGAAAATTCAAATTTTTTGGAGCTGAAATGTTTGTTTCACTTTCTGCTAAAATCCATAAAAATCAAAATGTCAATTTAATTCAACATATAGATTTTTAGTATCTCATTTGATACATTAGGTGTTTTTGGCAGCTGATAATCCATTTGAGGACATTTTTATCATTTATCTGATTGTATTCAGATGTTTTATTGTAATTTGTTTATCATATTGAGTAGTCAAAGCCTGGAGTCTAATGGACAATTTAAACATCTACGTTTTTATTTTCTACCCTTTGACAACAACATGAGAACAAACTCAACAAATCAGAGTTGTCTGATATTTAACTCTTTTATTGACTGGCATTCAGTTTTTGATCCATGATGCACACAGCTCCATCTACTGACCAGGTACTGCAACTAAGTAAGATAAACCAAAAATGAAATACTAATACCATAACTTTGACATGTTTAAAAGTCTTAAGCTGTTTTTACTCGTCCAGGATTTGTATGGGGGATAAGATATTTTAGACCACTTTACTTTATCAAGTCTTTTTAAAAACTGTTTGTGTCTCTGAAAACACTCAGTGCTGCACACACAAATAGGGATGTAACGATATTAAAGTTTTTATCAAGGTTATTGGGAACAAAAAATTATCAGTAATTATTATCGTGGTATTGTTGCAGTGATCTCAAAATGTTCAAAAAGTACTTTAACACACACTTGGAATCATTTAATCCCTTAATATTATAACTATAACAAGTCTGTCTTTTTTGTCAATAAATGTGTCATGAAATGTCCTATTAGTAATTTTTTACCCTTTTTTTCATGAGGAATAGAAGTAAACAATTCTGGCAAGTATTTGTCATTATTATGTTATAAATGCTTAATCAGAGTGTAATTACAAGAAAAGAAAAAAAGGGTTCAAACTTTAAACAGGTTTCTCTTCATAAACAAATGTAATCGAACATGTTCAAAGTTTTGAGATGACCAAAAATAAATGTAACCTATTTTACAAACACTCACACATTTTAGTCTGCCTGCAGCATTAGTGTCCATGTTACAGCTCGTTATATTAAACCATGTCCAGGCGTTTTTTTTTTTTTACTGACCATAGTTGCTGAAGCAGTTCCTGTCCAGTTACTCCCCTTCATGACTCTCCTCTGGTCTCCCCTCTCCCTGGCAGATCTCCTCCACATTTCTTCTTCCAATATTTACAAATTAAGATCAATGAAGTCCATAAAACACAAACAAAGATGGACAAAGTTGGTCAATGATGAAAAACAGGAAATCATGATGAATAAATGGCAAAAGAATGTCAAGAACACACTCCAGAATGATACTACTGCTGTTATTTACAACATTTACACAGAAAATACTTATAAATATCTGTAATTCACTCAGGTATGACTCACTGAATCCTCTCTCTCTCTTTCCGGCTCAGTCAGCTCACTCACTTGAGGAGTTGCAGCAGTTTTAATCGTCTTTTTCTTTCACCACAGCTCTGTGTTTTAGACAGGGTGATCGTCTTTTAGAAGTTTTTAGGCATCCTTGTAAAATCAAAAATTCGACCACACTTCAGACTTTGTCCATTCCAGAGGAAAAATCTGCACTATACAGTCTGTCTGGACACCAACTTTCACTCTCAGAGGCCAAACATTGCAAACTGCACATGCTCGGCTCAGTCTGTGAGGGACCGCGGCTGCTTTACTGAGGAACAGATACATAGGTCCGGTTTTTCCAGGCAATGATCAGCACCACCAAGAGTTATTGACAGTGTGGTGATCAAACTCGGTTGAACGGTAATGAAACAGGGGAATGATTACACTAACCGCTGGAAATTTACCATTTTACTGGTAACCATTACATCCCTAAACACAAATGTCCTTAAAGAGCTTAAAAGGGCTAAGATAGAAAACCAATAAGAAATTAACTTACTGTGATGTGTTGTAGCAGGTCTTCAGTCCTTGCATGTCCAAGGAACTATGATTCTGAGTATGAAGATGTGACATCATCATCTTCCACACATGAACCGAGTCTGTGAAGATGTTTAGAAAAGGTCCCGATACCGTCATTGGACGAGTATGACTTGATGTCGCCGACATGTGTTACAGTGAGATCTGCTGCCTGTCTGCTGCAGCCGCTGCAGTGCTGTCACGCTGGATTCAAGCTGAGGTGGAGCAACAGGAATTCCTGAGATCACAGCCGAGCTACGAGTCGGAGAAAACAGCTTGTAGCTCGTCGTTCTGTTTTAACACCACACACGTGCACAATAGATCGGAGAAGTGGAACCAATCGAGTACAGGCTGTACAGGGAAGCAAATGTTGTCAGGATCACTGATTGGATGTCAACGCGAACTGGGCTCCTAGTGACACATATTTTTATATTTTCTATTAAATAAATTAAGTTAAAATAAATACCTGCATTAATAGAAAAGTCATGATATATTGAAATGGTGAGAAAAATATTAACACCAAGTCAAAGTGTGTTGACTACCTTTTACCAGCCCCTTCAAACCCTGACATTTATTATTTTAAATTAATGAACTGTGTTTGTTTCCCTGCCCTGTGCCAACATGCTAAAGGCTGTATGGTTACATCTAACTGTGCTGCTCCCATAACTGCCAACAACCATCAGCAAACTGAAACCCTATTTAAAGGATTTATGTTTTCTGGCATGAGCCTCATAACAGCATTTGGCAGAACAACAAGCAAACTGTTCTGCAGAGTGAATATAGGACTTTGGTGTTTTTAGGAGACACTGTCAGCTCAGTATGTCACCGTCTTCACTCACCTTCTTCATTACAGCAGCTGGACTTACAGTCAGAAACGTGCCTGGACATCAGCTCTTCTACGGTTATATTCTGACAGTGTTGGACCTGCAAACATGGACACAAAATGTTCTTAAAAGGAACACTACTTGATATGACAGCATTTGTTAACCCTTAAACCATAACCTTTGCAAAGCTCCGGTACAAAGTACCCAGTCGTCCACATTTAAACCAGAAATTTAAAAAGAAACTCATTATTTTTAATCCATATATTTGTTTTTATTACTATATTTTACTTATTAGTTTTACCAAGCAGTACATTGAATTTATTTTGTTTATCAGTTTGTATAATTACAAATTTTTGGCTTAATCAACATGCTAAACAAGCAAATGGTTTTGTGTTGCTCCCATACTGTACCGAAATGTGACCCAAAACCGAGGTACATGCCGAACCGTCATTTTTGTGTACCATTACACCTCTAGTAGCTCCTGTTGCTGGCTTTGTTAATTCCCCTAATGGCTGTATTTTATATCTGATTGTATCTGTAAAATATTACGAAAACTATAAATGAATATACCATTAACTGAAAACACTCAAAAGATATTTCAGATCTTTAATGACCAAACTAATAAACTTTGCTATTTAAAGGTGCAGTGTGTCAAATTGGCATTTTAGTGACATCTAGTGTTCAGAAGCGTCAGGAGCCGTGAAGACCAAAACTTTGTAAACTTTCAACACAAGCAAACAAAATCAAGCAAAATGGTGTTTTGCTCTGTTTTCTACCAAAACCAACCAGTAGACAACATGGTGGATCATTATGTCAGCCTCCACAGCCATCTAACAAGCACAAGATGTGATTTACAAAACGCAGAGAGCAATCTTTACTGGCACAATAAAAATGGGACATAAAAGTAGGCACAACTGTAATGGGGACCTCCTCCACCTGCAGAGACACCGACAAAGAGGCTTCTACTGTTACCCACTGCAGACAGTTCAACACAGGGCCAGACTCCTGGCTAAAGGCCCACCAATGAACACAGCACTCTGTCGCCCTCTACTGGAGGAACTGCAATTTACCCACATGGCTGGTTCACACAGCAACTCACACGAGACGTCACCACTCAAGGTAAAAACCCTCCAGCTGCTCTGCACAGTTAGCAGTGTGTTCCCCCACTACACTTTTAACCTACCTATGATCAACAATGTTTTAAAACACACACATAAAGCTACAATATAAAATGTAAGTTCTAGGACTGCATTTTGTTAGCCAGAGCCATTATACCTGTTTGTGGTTTTATTTACGGTCGCTCTTGTCTCTCTTTAGAACAGTTTTTGTTGACTTGTTTTCAATATTATTGAAGCTTTGTCGCTGTATTAAATTACCACTCATTACTACGGGCGCACTTGTCTTATTCTAAGTCACGTTCCAAATCATTACAATCACAGTCAATCTGAGGCTTCTGCATGTTATATTATTATTTTAATGTTTCATTTTGGTTCTGATTTCTGAGCATCTTACCTGCAGGAATGGTGACAAAAGCATGTTAGTATCAGACTAAACGTCTGTGTTGTTTTCTTACTGTCTGATATTTAACTCTATTGGTGACTGGCATTCAATTTTTGATCCATAATGCACACAGCTCCACCTACTGACCAGGTACTGCAACTAAGTAAGATAAACCAAAAATGAAATACTAATACTGTAATTTTGACTTGTTTAAAAGTCTTAAGCTGCTTTTACTAGTCCAGGATTTGTATTGGGGATAAGATATTCTAGTCCAGTTTACTTAATCAAGTCTTTTTAAAAACTGTTTGTGTCTCTGAAAACATTCAGTGCCGCACACACAAATAGGGATGTAACGGTATGAACATTTTTTTATCAAGGTTATTGGGAACAAAAAATTATCAGTTATTATTATCGTGGTATTGTTGCAGTGAGCTCAAAATGTTCAAAAAGTACTTTTACACACACTTGGAACCATTTAATCCCTTAATATTATAATTATAACAAATCTGTCTTTGTTGTCAATAAATGTGTCAGGAAATGTCCAAAAGTAAATTTTCACCCTTTTTCATGAGGAATAGAAGTAAACAATTCTGGCAAGTATTTGTCATTATTATGTTATAAATGCTTAAACAGAGTGTAATTATAAGAAAAGAAAAAACTGGTTCAAACTTTAAACAGGTTTCTCTTCATAAACAAATGTAATCAAACATGTTCAAAGTTTTGAGATGACCAAAAATAAATGTAACCTATTTTACAAACACTCACACATTTTAGTTTGCCTGCAGCATTAGTGTCCATGTTACAGCTCGTTATATTAAACCATGTCAGGAGTTTTTTTGTTTTTACTCACCATAGTTGTTGAAGCAGTTCCTGTCCAGTTACTCCCCTTCATGACTCTCCTCTGGTCTCCCCTCTCCCTGGCAGATCTCCTCCACATTTCTTCTTCCAATATTTACAAATTAAGATCAATGAAGTCCATAAAACACAAACAAAGATGGACAAAGTTGGTCAATGATGAAAAACAGGAAATCATGATGAATAAATGGCAAAAGAATGTCAAGAACACACTCCAGAATGATACTACTGCTGTTATTTACAACATTTACACAGAAAATACTTATAAACAGCTGTAACTCACTCAGGTATGACTCACTGAATCCTCTCTCTCTCTTTCCGGCTCAGTCAGCTCACTCGCTTGAGGAGTTGCAGCAGTTTTAATCGTCTTTTTCTTTCACCTCAGCTCTGTGTTTTAGACAGGGTGACCGTCTTTTAGAAGTTTTTAGGCATCCTTGTAAAATCAAAAATTCGACCACACTTCAGACTTTGTCCATTCAAGAGGAAAAATCTGCTCTATACAGTGTATCTGGGCTCCAACTTTCACTCTCAGAGGCCAAACATTGCAAACTGCACATGCTCGGCTCAGTCTGTGAGGGACCACGGCTGCTTTACTGAGGAACAGATACATAGGTCCGGTTTTTCCAGGCAATGATCAGCACCACCAAGAGTTACTGACAGTGCGGTGATCAAACTTAATTTACCGGTAATTTAAACAGGGAATGATTATACTACCGCCGGAAATTTCAGTTTACTATTTTACCCGTAACCGTTACATCCCGAAACACAAATAGCCTTAAAAATCTTGACAGGCCTAAGACAGAAAACCAGTAAGAAATTAAGTTACTGTGATGTGTTGTAGCAGGTCTTCAGTCCTTGCATGTCCAAGGAACTGTGATTCTGAGTATGAAGATGTGACATCATCATCTTCCACACATGAACCGAGTCTGTGAAGATGTTTAGAAAAGCTCTCGATACCGTCATTGGACGAGTATGACTTGATGTCACTGACATGGGTTACAGTGAGATCTGCTGCCTGTCTGCTGCAGCCGCTGCAGTGCTGTCACGCTGGATTCAAGCAGAGGTGGAGCAACAGGAATTCCTGAGGTCACAGCCGAGCTACGAGTCGGAGAAAACAGCTTGTAGCTCGTCGTTCAGTTTTAACACCACACATGTGCACAAAAGATCGGAGATGTAGAACCAATCCAGTACAGGCTGTACAGGGAAGGAAATGTTGTCAGGATCACTGATTGTCTGTCAACGCTAACCGAGGTCCTGCCGTCCTGCTCGCACATGTTTTTCTATTTTTATTCATTCTATTAAATAAATGAAGTTGAAATAAAAATCTGCATTAATAGAACAATCATGATATATTCAAAGGGTGATGAAAATTTTAACACCAAGTCAAAGTGTGTTGACTACCTTTTACCAGTCCCTGCAAACCCTGACATTTATTATTTTAAATTAACCAACTGTGTTTGTTTCCCTGCCCTGTGCCAACATGCTAAAGGCTGTATGGTTACATCTAACTGTGCTGCTCCCATAACTGCCAACAACCATCAGCAAACTGAAACCCTATTTAAAGGATTTATGTTTTCTGACATGAGCCTCATAACAGCATTTGGCAGAACAACAAGCAAACTGTTCTGCAGAGTGAATGTAGGACTTTGGTGTTTTTAGGAGACACTGTCAGCTCAGTATGTCACCGTCTTCACTCACCTTCTTCATTACAGCAGCTGGACTTACAGTCAGAAACGTGCCTGGACATCAGCTCTTCTACGGTTATATTCTGACAGTGTTGGACCTGCAAACATGGACACAAAATGTTCTTCTTCAAAAGGAACACTACTTGATGTGACAGCATTTGTTTACCCTTAAAGCATAACATTCGAAAAGCTCTGGTACAAAGTACCCAGTCGTCCACATTTAAACCAGGAATTTAAAAAGAAACTCATTATTTTTAATTCCATACATTTGTTTTTATTACTATATTTTACTTATTAGTTTTACCAAGCAGTACATTGAGTTTAATTTATTTATCAGTTTGTATAATTACAAATTTTTGGCTTAATCAACATGCTAAACAAGCAAATGGTTTTGTGTTGCTCCCATACTGTACCGAAATGTGACCCAAAACCGAGGTACGTACCGAAGCGTCATTTTTGTGTACCATTACACCCCTAGTAGCTCCTGTTGCTGGCTTTCTTAATTCCCCTGATGGCTGTATTTTATATCTTATTGTATCTGTAAAATATTAACAAAACTTTAAATGAATATACCATTTACTGAAAACACTCCAAAGATATTTCAGATCTTTAATGACCAAACTAATAAACTTTTTTATTTGAAGGTGCAGTGTGTCGAAATTGGCATTTTAGTGACATCTAGTGTTCAGAAGCGTCAGGAGCCGTGAAGACCAAAACTTTGTAAACTTTCAGTGACACAAGCAAACAAAATCAAACAAAATGGTGTTTTGCTCTGTTTTCTACCAAAACCAACCAGTAGACAACATGGTGGATCATTATGTCAGCCTCCACAGCCATCTAACAAGCACAAGATGTGATTTACAAAACACAGAGAGCAATCTTTACTGGCACAATAAAAATGACAAAATTCATAAAAAGCAATCAACTGTAATGAGGACCTCCTCCACCTGCAGAGACACCGACAAAAAGGCTTCTACTGTTACCCACTGCAGACAGTTCAACACAGGGCCAGACTCCTGGCTAAAGGCCCACCAATGAACACAGCACTCTGTCGCCCTCTACTGGAGGAACTGCAATTTACCCACATGGCTGGTTCACACAGCAACTCACACAGGACGTCACCACTCAAGGTAAAAACCCTCCAGCTGCTCTGCACAGTTAGCAGTGTGTTCCCCCACTACACTTTTAACCTACCTATGATCAACAATGTTTTAAAACACACACATAAAGCTACAATATAAAATGTAAGTTCTAAGACTGCATTTTGTTAGCCAGAGCCATTATACCTGTTTGTGGTTTAATTACGGTTTCTCCTGTATGTCTTTAGAACAGTTTAGCTTGTTTTCAATATTATTGAAGCTTTGTCGCTGTATTAAATTACCACTCATTACTACGGGCTCACTTGTCTTATTCTAAGTCACATTCCAAATCATTACAATCACAGTCAATCTGAGGCTTCTGCATGTTATATTATTATTTTAATGTTTCATTTTGGTTCTGATTTCTGAGCATCTTACCTGCAGGAATGTTGATAAAAGCATGTTAGTATCAGACTAAACATCTGTGTTGCTTTCTTACTGTCTGATATTTAACTCATGTTTAAAAGTCTTAAGCTGTTTTTACTAGTCCAGAATTTGTATGGGGGATAAGATATTTTAGTCCAGTTTACTTAATCAAGTCTTTTTAAAAACTGTTTGTGTCTCTGAAAACACTCAGTGCCGCACACACAAATAGGGATGTAACGGTGTGAAAGTTTTTTATCAAGGTTATTGGGAACAAAAATTATCAGTTATTATTATCGTGGTATTGTTGTAGTGAGCTCAAAATGTTCAAAAAGTACTTTTACACACACTTGGAATCATTTAATCCCTTAATATTTTAATTATAACAAGTCTGTCTTTGTTGTCAATAACAATTCTGGTAAGTATTTGTCATTATTATGTTATAAATGTTTAAACAGAGTGTAATTACAAGAAAAGAAAAAAAGGGTTCAAACTTTAAACAGGTTTCTCTTCATAAACAAATGCAATCAAACATGTTCAAAGTTTTGAGATGAACAAAAATAAATGTAACCTTTTTAACAAACACACACATTTTAGTCTGCCTGCAGCATTAGTGTCCATGTTACAGCTCGTTATATTAAACCATGTACAGGAGTTTTTTTGTTTTTACTCACCATAGTTGCTGAAGCAGTTCCTGTCCAGTTACTCCCCTTCATGACTCTCCTCTGGTCTCCCCTCACCATCAGCGATGGTCTACCATCAGCAAACTGAAACCCTATTTAAAGGATTTATGTTTTCTGACATGAGCCTCATAACAGCATTTGGCAGAACAACAAGCAAACTGTTCTGCAGAGTGAATGTAGGACTTTGGTGTTTTTAGGAGACACTGTCAGCTCAGTATGTCACCGTCTTCACTCACCTTCTTCATTACAGCAGCTGGACTTACAGTCAGAAACGTGCCTGGACATCAGCTCTTCTACGGTTATATTCTGACAGTGTTGGACCTGCAAACATGGACACAAAATGTTCTTCAAAAGGAACACTACTTGATGTGACAGCATTTGTTTACCCTTAAAGCATAACATTCGAAAAGCTCTGGTACAAAGTACCCAGTCGTCCACATTTAAACCAGGAATTTAAAAAGAAACTCATTATTTTTAATTCCATACATTTGTTTTTATTACTATATTTTACTTATTAGTATTACCAAGCAGTACATTGAATTTATTTTATTTATCAGTTTGTATAATTACAAATTTTTGGCTTAATCAACATGCTAAACAAGCAAATGGTTTTGTGTTGCTCCCATACTGTACCGAAATGTGACCCAAAACCGAGGTACATGCCGAACCGTCATTTTTGTGTACCATTACACCCCTAGTAGCTCCTGTTGCTGGCTTTCTTAATTCCCCTAATGGCTGTATTTTATATCTTATTGTATCTGTAAAATATTAACAAAACTTTAAATGAATATACCATTTACTGAAAACACTCCAAAGATATTTCAGATCTGTAATGGCCAAACTAATAAACTTTTTTATTTGAAGGTGCAGTGTGTCGAAATTGGCATTTTAGTGACATCTAGTGTTCAGAAGCGTCAGGAGCCGTGAAGACCAAAACTTTGTAAACTTTCAGTGACACAAGCAAACAAAATCAAACAAAATGGTGTATTGCTCTGTTTTCTACCAAAACCAACCAGTAGACAACATGGTGGATCATTATGTCAGCCTCCACAGCCATCTAACAAGCACAAGATGTGATTTACAAGACACAGAGAGCAATCTTTACTGGCACAATAAAAATGACAAAATTCATAAAAAGCAAGCAACTGTAATGGGGACCTCCTCCACCTGCAGAGACACCGACAAAAAGGCTTCTACTGTTCCCCACTGCAGACAGTTCAACACAGGGACAGACTCCTGGCTAAAGGCCCACCAATGAACACAGCACTCTGTCGCCCTCTACTGGAGGAACTGCAATTTACCCACATGGCTGGTTCACACAGCAACTCACACAGGACGTCACCACTCAAGGTAAAAACCCTCCAGCTGCTCTGCACAGTTAGCAGTGTGTTCCCCCACTACACTTTTAACCTACCTATGATCAATAATGTTTTAAAACACACACATAAAGCTACAATATAAAATGTAAGTTCTAAGACTGCATTTTGTTAGCCAGAGCCATTATACCTGTTTGTGGTTTAATTACGGTTTCTCCTGTATGTCTTTAGAACAGTTTAGCTTGTTTTCACTATTATTGAAGCTTTGTCGCTGTATTAAATTACCACTCATTACTACGGGCTCACTTGTCTTATTCTAAGTCACGTTCCAAATCATTACAATCACAGTCAATCTGAGGCTTCTGCATGTTATATTATTATTTTAATGTTTCATTTTGGTTCTGATTTCTGAGCATCTTACCTGCAGGAATGTTGATAAAAGCATGTTAGTATCAGACTAAACATCTGTGTTGCTTTCTTACTGTCTGATATTTAACTCATGTTTAAAAGTCTTAAGCTGTTTTTACTAGTCCAGAATTTGTATGGGGGATAAGATATTTTAGTCCAGTTTACTTAATCAAGCCTTTTTAAAAACTGTTTGTGTCTCTGAAAACACTCAGTGCCGCACACACAAATAGGGATGTAACGATATGAAAGTTTTTATCAAGGTTATTGGGAAAAAAAAATTATCAGTAATTATTATCGTGGTATTGTTGTAGTGAGCTCAAAATGTTCAAAAAGTACTTTTACACACACTTGGAATCATTTAATCCCTTAATATTTTAATTATAACAAGTCTGTCTTTGTTGTCAACAACAATTCTGGTAAGTATTTGTCATTATTATGTTATAAATGTTTAAACAGAGTGTAATTACAAGAAAAGAAAAAAAGGGTTCAAACTTTAAACAGGTTTCTCTTCATAAACAAATGCAATCAAACATGTTCAAAGTTTTGAGATGAACAAAAATAAATGTAACCTTTTTAACAAACACACACATTTTAGTCTGCCTGCAGCATTAGTGTTCATGTTACAGCTCGTTATATTAAACCATGTCCAGGAGTTTTTTTGTTTTTACTCAACATAGTTGCTGAAGCAGTTCCTGTCCAGTTACTCCCCTTCATGACTCTCCTCTGGTCTCCCCTCACCATCAGCGATGGTCTACCATCAGCAAACTGAAACCCTATTTAAAGGATTTATGTTTTCTGACATGAGCCTCATAACAGCATTTGGCAGAACAACAAGCAAACTGTTCTGCAGAGTGAATGTAGGACTTTGGTGTTTTTAGGAGACACTGTCAGCTCAGTATGTCGCCGTCTTCACTCACCTTCTTCATTACAGCAGCTGGACTTACAGTCAGAAACGTGCCTGGACATCAGCTCTTCTACGGTTATATTCTGACAGTGTTGGACCTGCAAACATGGACACAAAATGTTCTTCAAAAGGAACACTACTTGATGTGACAGCATTTGTTTGACCTAAAAGGAGAAATGTTTTCAGAAACAACATACCAAGACTTTTGTCTCCAACTTGATTCTCGTCCATTTCTGCTGCAGGAGTGAGTGTGGGGGGTGCTGATGGTCTAAGCCTGGAGTCTCCTGGACGTTTTAAACCATTTACATTCTTATTTTCCACCCTGTGACGACAACATGAGAAAAAAATCAGCAAAATCTCCTGACCGCAAGAGAAAATTTTGAACATTCACAATAAACAATACACACGTTTAAAAAAGAAAAGTGTAGCTTGAGGATTGAAAACAAAAATCTGAAGAAGCTTATCACCATATTGAGGATGAATATGAGGCTTTGTCAGTACCTGTGTGGGGACATCAGCACCATTCATTTGTCACAAACACGTTCATATCTGAGGTAAAGAAAAAAAAGTAACATTAAATCCATTTTATTCTGAAGAAACTCTTAAGTTTCATTTCTGGTCTCAATATTTTAATTTTTAAGACAGAGAATATTTCAGCAGATGTAAGTCACTCACAGTAAAAAGTTGCCTCACTGCAGTATTTCTTTGAAAAGCATTAATAAATGACTGTAATCAAACAGTCTGGGATCATCTGGTGAGATGTGTGCAGCTCAGAGAGCATCGTGGTCTACAGGGACTGAGGAGGACAAGCTGACCAAGTCATTTCACAGCTTTAGACCTCGTACCAATAAACCACAGAGATCATTCTTCTCTCTACAGACTGGATCTGCAGTGGCAAAGCTGCTTCACAAATCAGAAGCTGCTTGTGTGCTCCAATTGGAATCAAGCCGTCTTCTATGATTCAGTCACTGGAGCTGCTCATGTTGGTTGGAACAGTCTTTTATTAAATCTGCCAGCCTGCATGTGAGACAAGAAAAACAAGAGGAGATGGTTATTCTCAGGGGAAGTGCACACACACCAGTCTGCAGTCATTCATGCAGTGCTGTGAGGAATTAGCTTTAGATTAGAGAAAAATGGGACTTTTACAAGACAAAATAGCATGTTGTGATCATTTAGTGAATATTTTAAAGCTCATTTCACTGACAGTGTACAAAACCATAATTAAAATACCCAAAAACATCTGTAATTTAGACTATTTTAAACAGAATCAGACAGTTATTAATAAATTATCTAACTTTCTTTCAACAACTATGTCAAATTCTAGAATATTTTTAACTTTACATTTCATAATAAACATACATAATAAACCTTTGTGTTTTATAATTCACTCTGTTGTCAGTAAATGCTCAAAACAACAAAGCTGCATGTGTAACAACACAAACAAAGAGCAGAAAGGTGATTTTCAAGCTAACCGCGCCACACCAGCCTGAAAGATGCACCATGCTAATGTTAGCCGCTAGCTAGCGATCTTTTCTCATCAATAAAACAAACAAAAACGAAGAGTTAACTCATCAGTAACATGGCGGAATTAAAGTTGACACACTCAACAATAAGTCAGCTATCATCATTTTCGGTTGTCTGTGTGTTAATGTCAAATTAATTGGACATTCTGATAGACTATTTTAGACATGTTACCTGTAATAATCCCTCCGAGCTGTGAGGGATTTCCCATAATGCACTGCCGTCTGAGACCGAGCTGCAGTTACACATTTACGACAGCAGGTGTCACTGTTGCGCCTTTTAGTTTGATTGAATACAGACCTGTTTAACCAGATTACACCTGTGAGTGTTGGCAGCTGCAGGTTGGGTTTACACACAAATGTGGATTTTTCTGTCAAAAGAGACAAAAATGATGTTTCCAACAAAAATAAATCCTTATAACCAGAATTAAATTGATCTCTAATGTAGCTGTTCCTGTTTTCTCCAGAATAAAACTGTAGAGGATCAACATCAAACTTAAAAGCCTGACTTTGTCTGTTTGGTTACAAAAATCAAGGTTAGACTGTTTAGTGATAACAGAGTTATAAATAACAGAAGCTCCTCCCTTCACTGCTGTACAAAGAAAAGGATGTTCCACCTCCAAACTAAAAGATATTATAGAAGGAAATTAAGAGCCAAAAAAGAAAAAATATCAGTGTGAAATTGAAATGTAATGAAGATGAAAATTAAAGATTAGATTATATTAGATGGAACTTTTTGATCTCCTAGGGAAAAAAGTCCATCAGGGAAATTGGGAGTACAGTAGCAGTTAAGTATTGTAGATAAAAAAAAGACAAATAAAAAGATAAATCCAAACAAAAATATAATGAAAAATAAAAATATATGGCTCCTGTTCCTTCCCATCCTTTGTCTTCCTGTTACTCCTCATCCCCACCATTGAGGAGTTGTCCAGTCTGATGGAACAAAACATCAAATAAAACAATAAATAAATAAACATGTAGATTTCTCTTTTAAAATAAAGTAATATATCACATTAGAAAAAAAATACCCACATGTTTCTTCTTTTGGGCTTGTTTTTATGGACCTGGTTGCTTATTTCTGTCAAAAATCTGGCAACCCTGGCTCCAGATCAACACGAGCAGAGGGTTCAGGCTTTAGCTCTGTGTGTGGAGCATTAACTCAGAGTTTTGATGATAGAATAGACTCTGATTCTGATATTTAATGTGTTCAATGTGGCCCACTCTGCCTTTAAATCTAATGCTCTTTAGTTCCTCTCAGTCCCTGGTGGTTCCTCCTCTCTGCTCTCGTGGTATCTTTGACGTTTTAATATCACATGTTCATGTTTCCTCTCCACAGAAGTCACAGTATCCTGGTGGATGTTTGCTCTGAATGAACACAGTCTCATTTAGTCCTGGGAGTCCCAACAGCAGTCTTCAAATCATTCTTTCTTCTTTTCTTCATCTTCTTCTCATTGGATCATTTTCTCTGGATTCAGCCATCGTGCTGTTCTGTCCTCTTCCCTCCGCTTTCTGCCGTCTTCCTCTCATCTTCTCTTTGATAATGTCCTTATCTGTGCTCTAATGTTTGCTGTCTTTCTCTGTGGCTTCACATTTCCCTGCAGTCTCATGTCCTTTAATCCCGTGTGTGCTGGGATCATATCAATCTGAGCCGTAGTCCCATCATCTGAATTCTCTTTGTTTCATCTCTGTTCAAATGTCTGTCCTGCTCTCTGGGTGTAATGCTGTTAAATTCCCCCCATCACTTCATCCTGCTCCTGGGCTTCTTGCTCTTCTCTGGTGTGTTTCTGTGGATGGTATCTAACCTTTGTAAAGATGTTTTTCCTGCAGATCCAGAATCTAATACTAACCCTATTAGTCCACTGGAGATGGATTTAGACGGACCTCTCTGCTCCTCAATCATGTCCCACCAGGCATCTCATCACACTGACCACTTTACACATTTTAACATTTTATTTTAGCTTTCAACAAACAACTAAAAACTCCCCCAACCCTGGCAGAAAGATGGAAAAAAAACAAACAAAAATCACAAACATGAACAAAACTGTAAGATGAATACTGAGAAAAAATTAAAATAATTAAATAAAACAATAAAGTGAGATGACAATACAATTATAAAATGATAAGCAGACCTTAGCAGTGTACAGCCATAGCACAGAATAAAAAAGAAAAATAATAACAGTAATAAAATAAATAAGTAATAATAATCAAACTCCATTGTTGTCATGCAGGGCAGTGGTTTTCCAAGAAGACCACATACAGACCCCATAAATAAGCACATTTCTCCTCCTTCTTTCTGACAATATCTGCACGTGGTTCCAAGGCAAGATTAGCAGCTGCTTCTTTTCTCCACAATCCAACAGAGGGAGAGTCCACACTTTTCCACTAAAGTGCAATTATCCGTCTGGCTTGTAAAAGTCCAAAGTCAGTGAGCAGTGACTGCTGCAAGGTCCCAGCTAAATCCTCAGGATACATGCCCAGGACACAGAGTTTGGCACAGCAGGGACTTCTTACCCAACTACAAGTCTGATCCAATCAACTCCAGCTTTACACAATCGTTGGCATTTTTCACTCTCCCAAAAACAGACAATCAAAGGACCTTTTTCCCTACATTTCACACAAAATCTGGAATATTGGGGAACATGTGACTCCGCCTACTCGCTGTGAGAGAAGTTCCCATCAGCCACTTGGACTGTAACAGTCTAGATTTAGTGTTAACAGATTGGCTCTGGGCTTTAGAACGAGCAGTTTCCCATTCTGCTTCCTGGATATCTTCATGGAAATCACGTTTCCAGGCCTGGAGTTTGAGAAGAGTTGAATCTTTAAAGGAAGTCTGGAATAAATGAGAGCACAGTGACAGTTGGCCCCGACCACACATATGGGACAGAGTCAACTCCACTTTCTTACATTTATCTTTCATTTATGGATATGGACGCTTTATTTTCATCCAGACAAACTGATGAGGATTTAGAATGTTTAACTCTTTACAATTGTTGATTGGATAAGAATAACTTTAACATGTCCACCTTTTTCTGATAAAAATATTTTTGTTTTATTAACAGAAAATTAGAATCCTCACACGTCAGACTAATTTTATATTTTCACAGCAGCTCCCTGCAGCTTTTTCACTGTAAACTCTGAAGTTCTTCCTCTTTTCCACATTTCTCCATCGTCCACAAAGATGAAAAACCCAGTCCTCTGTCTAAACTGAGAAAAGAGTGACATTTGCTTGTTGTAACTCTTCAAAATTAAACTTCATTTTTCATTCCATTTTAATATAGAATTTAGTAAAATACACATTTACTCATTTAAAATGAGTACTGGTCAATCTCAGGCTACTTTATTTAATTTATTTAAACTTTCCACAGTTTATTATCACTGCAATTTTTTCTCTGCTGTTACCAAAACTCAAATGTCATTTTAAAACCATGTTTAAAAGAATATCATCCACATACAATGTTTTCCCTTAGAAAAAGAGTTCATTTAGAAGAAATGATTGGTTACATGATGAAAATACTCATATTTATGACAAAAAATGACTTTTTTTGCAATGAGGGAAACAGGACTGAGTTTTTAGATTGACCATCTCTAAAACAGCTAATATATCATTAAATTTAAGGACAAATAAAAGAGAGAACTAACTTTTGGTCTTCCCATGACTTGCAGAAGACCTAAATGATGTCACTTCCTGCAGAACATGTCACTGGTGGAATGTTCCAACATTTTAAAGGGGGGAATGTGTTAATTTTAACCAAAATATAATCACTTTTTTGTAAAACTTTTGTTTTAAAAGTGTAGATAGAATATGGAGTCACACTTAAATGCAAAAGAAAATTTGCTTTGGAAGGATTTTGTTGATGATGCGTTGTAGTAAAGTGTAGCGTTTGGCTGTGTGACAGGCAAGAAATGCTATGTAGAAGTGTTTTGGATGACATTTTAAAATATAAAAAAATATATATAAGGAATTTCTACAAAGATGAATGTGTATGGTGTTTAGTATAATAATAAAATATAATTTGTAATATATTATTACTTGTGTTTCTACATTTAATATACAATAATATGCTGGGGACAGAAATTTCACTCTTTTGGCAGAACCGTCCAAAAACATCATTTATCATGATGGAGAATAACAGAGGACTCACAATACTGCCCTGAGGTACTCCATTTTCAACCTTTAAACTGTCTGATACACTTTGAAGAATTGTAAAGGGTGAAATAATGTAAATGTTTAGATCTATGGTTAGATGAGAGATTGACGTGGGCTGTACACATTCAGAAAGTTATAAACAAATGTAAAAATGATGAGCAGATGTAAATGCTGATTTGACACTCTGAGACAAAAATATCAATAGAAATGTTGGTTTAGTCAAAAACTGGATCTCAGAGCAGAGGAGGAGACAGGCAGGTTTCAACAGAAAAACCTGTCAGGCTGTGGAAGCAGCTTTAACCCATTCATCACCACAGTTTTTATGAGCTGTAAGGCATATCATTTTATCTGTGAGTCCCTCTGAATCATGTTGTGTATTTCTTTTTTCCATGTTGTCCTTTGTTTTAAAGAAAATCTCATTTTTCTGACTGTAGTCCCACAGCTTGTCTCTGGGTCACTGTTTCAGAGTCCTGCAGCATGGCCAGGACCTCTGTTACAGAGTACCCAAGGAAACAACGACACACACAAGACATTTGGATTTTGGACTGTTAGTTTGGGAAAACTGTGTGTGTGTGTGTGTGTGTGTGTGTGTGTGGGGGGGGGGTGTCTATGATAAGTAGTTGTGTGTCAAGAAAGGTGCACCTCCAACTGCACATCAACATTTTTTTACCTCAGTGAAACACAAGCTAATGTACAGAAGACCTTTAAAAAAAAGAACTTAGGGAACTTATAAAATAAAAAATTAATACTAAGTCATAATAATGAGAAATAAAATCATAATTATGAGAAAAAGAGTCATATGGATGAGATAACAAAGTCATAATTATGAGACAAAAGTCAAAATTATGGGATAAAGAGTCATAATTATGAAAAAAGAAAGTACCAATAATGAGATAAAAACTCATTATTTTGAGATAAAAAGTGGTATTCATGAGGTAACAGTCATAACAAAATATAGTCATAAAATATTAGAAAAAATGTCAAAATTACGGCATAAAAAGTCATAATTAGGAGAAAAAAGTCATATTAATGATATAAAAGTCATCATTATAAGATAAAAACTCATAATTATGAGCAAGAAACTCAAAATTAGGGGATAAAAAGTCATAAGTATTTGATAAAAGGTCATAATTATGAGATCAAATCTCATTAGTATGAGATAAAAGTCATAATGATAAAATAAAAAGTCATTTTATGAGACAAAAAGTCATAATTATGAGAGAAGTCATAATTCTGAAAGAATAGTCATAATAATGAGAAAAAAGGCAAGATTATGGGATAAAAAGTCATAATTGTGAGAAAAAAGTCTTAATAATGAGATTAAAAGTCATAATACTGAAATAAAATGTCAAAATTATGAGATAACAAGTCATTGTTATTAGAAAAACATCAAATTTATGGGATTAAAAGTTCTTATTGTGAAATAAAAATTCATTATTATGAGAAAAAAAGTCATTATAATGAGATAAAACTCAAACGTTTTGTTTTAAAGGCATAATTATAAAATAAAAAGTTATAATTATGGGGAAAAAGTCACAATCATGGGATAAGAAAGTCATAATTATGAGAGAAAAACTCATTATTATGATTAAAAAAGTCAAATTCATTAGCTAAAGTCCTAATCATGATAAAGGTGTGCTGCTATAGGACGGTCCATGGACGGGGGGCACGTGCACAAATGGGATCAGCACTTGTGTCCAAATGAACATAAAACACTGTGAGAAGAGAGTTAAGCAGAAAAACACAACTTTCAGTCCACATCCATCAGTTTGATAAATAGAACAGACTTTGTTTCCAAAAAGAAGCAGATTAGTGTGAAACAACACATTTTGTCATGTTGAAGCTCCGCAGAGCAAAATGTTCCAAACTGAAGCAGCAGGTGACGCCCTTGAAGACCTGAGCACAGGAAAAGGAAGCAGGGGAGAAAAAATCCAAACAGGCTTCAAAAAGCTCCACGACAAACAGTGTGAGCGCAGGAAGAGACTCGACCCTAGAAGAAGGAATTATCTGTCAGTGTGCTCCACTTCAGGTCACACTTTTAAAGGGAGCTGATTGGCCCAGTGAGCACAGGTGTGCCCAATCACCTGCTGCAGCCTCACCCTGCTTCACACTGACCTGCAGGAGAAAACAGGAAGGGAGGGGGAGAGAGCAACAAGCCACAAAACTACACACAAACACACAACTAAATACACACAATGATTCCAGTTAGCTACAGATTTACACAGACGCATCAAGAAGCTCAACAAGTGGAACAGGACAATCATTTGTCACTCCACAATTTAATATCAAAGTTAGAGCTGGGCAAAAAATCCATGTGGGGGAACACATCCAAAACAAACACAAAGCCCATCTTCATCCTCCAGAAAAGAGCAATACCAATCAGAAACAAAAGCACAAACAGAGAACAACAAACAACTCTTCACTGAACTGAATACATTCAAATTTAAGGACCTGCTTGATTCTAAAACTCTCCAAATTATGGATAAAGTTAAAAATCAGAAGCTACCAAACAGAATCCAAAGGTTTTTACAACTGAGAGATGACAAACATCATCTTCAAGGAAATTTGATGTTCAAAAAACAAGCAGAGAGAAGAAAAATGAAAGTTTAGTGTGTCTCAGTTAAAGGAGTTACTTTATGGAGCAGCTGCAGTGATGAACTGAAATCATGTCAAACAATAGGAAGGTTTAAATTCATCTTTCAAACGTGAATATTAAACAGATACAGATGGAAAAACAAAGAGAAAATCAGGAACATCAGGGCTGTGTGTATCCACTGATGTGTCATTATTGTCTTTGTTTGAAATGTGTTGTTCTTGCTGTTATTTGTCTGAGCTTGTTGTTGCTTTTGTTGCTAAATATGTTGATGGCTTTGACCTGAAGAGGCTTCAGGGTGAATTTAGCTCAGACATTTTGAAAATGAAAAAGGGCTGGGACTAGATAAGTTTGGTACTTCTTCCTTCACCCTTTTCAAACTCAATCTGTTTGATTTTCTTACAAAGATTAATGAGAGTAGAAAAATGCTGTAATTGCTGTTTGCCTTGCTTCCCTTTTTATATTTTTATTTTTTGTTGGATTTGTATGTATATATATATGTATCGTGCTTCCATTTTGGGTTTGAAATAAACACATTCATTCATTCAATTTGAATTATTTTCTGCAGAAGATTTAAAAAATTAAAAATACTGTAAAAAATAGCTCAGCCTTTTAGTGTTTATGTAGACAAACCTGCCTACGTTTATACTACATAATCAACCTTTTATGAGCCAGACTTTGACTTTAAGAGGGAAACATTTAGACAACATAAAGGCAAAACTTGATTTGTTTCATTTTTATGTCACTGGGAGTTTTGTTTCTTTTAGGGAGGGAAAAATAAATTAAAATCATAAATCGAGTGTTGTGGAAAAGAATCATGGATTTTATTTCTCGTCCATATGGCCCAGCCCTAATCAAAGTATCAAAAGGCTCAGTGAGGGGGAATGATGTCAATATTGTTGACGTTACACTGGGTAGGAAATCAAAGCTCTGAAACAAGCTGTGTCTAATTTTGTATGTCAGTCTAACGGCTTCAGTGTGTTGGGGCTCCATCCAGAAACTGTCCACTGTAAGCACATCTATGTTTGACATTTCTATGATTTAGTGCAGACATAAGACATCTGTGTCTGCTTTCTTAGAGCAACATCTACTCACATCTGCACGTGCAGCCGTGTGCTATGGGCATGGTGCAATATTCTAGTCAACATGCCTCTATATTATCTTGGGCAGTAGTTTTAGTATTCCTGTTATGGATGTCTGTTTTGTTTTATGTGTTGACATCAACCTGCTCATGGGACTGGGATGGAAATTAGACACTGGTTTATAATCCCATAGATTTACATGTCAGTGTTTATTAATGCATACTGTCACATTTGAATAAATATATATATAAAGTTAATTTTGTCAGGCTGCAGTTGATCATGATCCACTTCACAGTTCAGTCATTCAGAAGGTAGAAAAGACATTCTCAGAAATACAACAAGAACTTTCCAGAATTCAGATGATGGGCCTGTCTGTAGTTTTTCTATGGGTACCAGCTCACAGTGGAATAAGAGGAAATGAATCTACAGACAAGAAAGTAAAAGAGGCCTAAAAGTCTATTAGAAATAAAGTGATCAGAACAGAAGTGAAGGATATTATCAAAGAGAATAAAGGAAAGGTGGAGGAAGCAGTGAGAGGAGGAGAGGAGAGGAAGGTGGTGTCAGAGCATCCAAAGGAAAGATGGTGAAATGAGGAGAGCAGGAAGAAAGAGAAGAAAGAAGAAGATCAAGAATGAGATTTGGACTCACAGGTTGGTGATAATAAAAACAATTTGATGTCAAAATAATCCACAGAAGAAGAAGAAGAAGAGGGTAAAGAGCAGATGAAGTGGTGTGAGTGTGTTGGTCTGAAGTTAAACATCAGTTTAGAGAGAAAGAATTCCAGCAGCAGCCTGAACTGCAGATCCAAAGCAGGATGGATCCATGCTGCCATGATGTTCACACCAAAGTCTGATGATCTCTGCCTCAGGTCTCTCTGATTCCTCCTCATAAAACAATAAAGCTCCTGCAGTAAAATGGAGACTCTGACCTTTGATTGGCTGTAAACACAGTGATAAATGGACTTTGGTTCATCCTGGTGTCAGTGTGTTCTTGTTCTTCGACTCTCTGCTGCGTCACAGATCTGTCCTCACCGTCGAAGTTTGGTGAGAAACTTTTTAATGTTTTTAAAACTTTAAAGTTCAATCAGACGTGATCAGTGCAGGGAGGAGGGCTCAGGCTTTATTTAAACATGACTGCAGTTATAGTGCTAATGGAGCTTAGGCCAAAATGTCTAATGATAGCAGGGGTAATGCTAACAGTGCTAAGCGCTATCAGTGCTAAGGTAACCAGCGCTAATGCTATAAATGCTAATGCTAACAATGCTACATTCATGGCCTATGTCAAAAGACCACCATGTAGATCTCAGGTATGACCAAAACAGGTAAGAAACATGCAGCATACTTCACCTGAATGCACGAGCAGCCTGAAATATACATCCACCAAACCAGTCAAAGTTTATTTACAGCACAAATTCATAAATCTGAATCTTTGAAAAAAAAAACAAGGACAGACGGAGGAATATAAAATAGTTTTACATTTAATTTCAGAGGAAGAAAGGAAGCATCTTAATTTTTAAATGTAAGGAGTTTCTTGATGTTCACAAACATGGCCATTTGTATTTTTTCTCTCTCTCTCTGTTCATTTGCACATCTGTCTATACATATATAAAATTTGTCTTTAATGAGTGTGACTGCCAGATCATCAATCCCAGCAGCAGTTTGTTTTTGAAGGTTCTGCCCTCTGAAAACATTCTCCTGATCATTTCTCATATATCTTCAAACTGTTTCACTCCCTGTTTTTTAATAATGAAACTGCCTCCAGTACATTTTGCTGATCTGATTGTTCTCCAAACCTCTGTTTGTGTTTTTTGTATTAGACTAGTGCAGTGGTTCCCAAACTTTTCACAGCCTGTACCCCTTCAGACTCTTGACCTCCAGCCATGTTCCCCCGACTCTCACACACTTACAGCAGATAGAAAAAGAAATGTCTGTCAGCCTGCCGTCACTCCAACATTTAACTACAGAACATACAAATAAAATATCTTACAAATTATTTCTCACTAAATGGATTTATTTTCAGTGGGAAACACCAGTTCACTTTTCAAACATTTTTTTTTACATCTCTGTAAAATATTCATTAATGAACTCAAAACTGTAAAGCTCAAACTGAGCACAGCTCTAATGAGAAGGCTGTCTGACTGAACTTATGTCACTATAAGAATCTCAGATAATTCAGGACAGATTTTCTTCTCCAAGATGTCTCACCAATCCAGTCTCCAGCCTCTCTGCCAATACTTCAGACCTTTATCAAATTTCACAATACAAACATTTATTGTTTGAACTTTTAACTACAGAAACAACTGTCTGAAACCTGACAGGTGTTCCTGTACCCCTATGTCACTTTTTATGCGTACCCTGATGGTACGAGTACTCTATTTTGGGAATCACTGAAGTATCAAACATGTGGTGAGATTTTAGCTGTCTGAAAGCTCTTATTACTTTACTGCCATCCCACCATGGCACACTCTTCCTCCTGTTTTATACCTTTGCTCTTGGAAAAGTGATTTTATCTGTTTCTTTAATGGCTGTAACAAACTTCTCATTTATTTTCTGCTACATTCATGATATCCTCTTTTATTTTTGCACATCTGCCTTCACTCAGTATTTGAAATGTTTCCAGAGCGCCTGTTTACATGACAAAGTTGTCACAAGAAACCAAAAAGGTTTTTTCCTTTATGCGTTTTCAAAAAGCCTTCTGTTCACACAGAGACGGTGTGATAACAATAAACATCCACATGGATCCGCGCAAAAATACAGACTACACTGTAGCATGCATGCCAGGCCAGTAGTTGGCGATGTAAGCTGCAGTGAAAAGTAAATAATATGCACCTGAACACTAATGCTTTCTGATGAAGCCCCTGGAAAATATAACAATTGCATCTCTGCTGGTCAGAGTATTACAGCGTACTCATTTTTTTGTTTGGGGAAGCGATAACAAACCTATTACAGTTATCAGCACATATGTTGCTCAGCATTCGGCCGTATCTGTTGTTGTCGTTCTGAGGTGCTACTCTACTTTTATCTGAAAGAGTACTGCGCATGCACCACGTGCAACCATTTTCCTTGACAACGCTGATTCTTGTTTACACAAAAGACAAGTATAAAATATTGTCAAAACGGCTGCCTCTGCATGAGAAACTCGCCAGTACACTTAAACTTTATGCATTTCTTCAGCTGTCTTGCGAGCCTCACATTACCTATACGCTGATGTCTGTTCTTCACAACAGTTGCAACATTTTACTTTTACCCTTTTTCACACCTCCCATATTCATGCTCCCTGAACACCTGCCACACCATTGCTTGCCTTTGGAATTTGCTACTACATGGCCATATCTTTGACAATTGATGCATCTTAATAGTTGGGGTATATATGGCCTCACACAAGCAGGAACATGTTCACACCAAAGTCTGATGATCTCTGCCTCAGGTCTCTCTGATTCCTCTTTATAAAACAATAAAGCTCCTGCAGTAAAATGGAGACTCTGACCTTTGATTGGCTGTAAACACAGTGATAAATGGACTTTGGTTCATCCTGGTGTCAGTGTGTTCTTGTTCTTCGACTCTCTGCTCGTCCACAGATCTGTCCTCACCGTCGAAGTTTGGTGTTTCAAAACTTTAAAGTTCAATCAGACGTGATCAGTGCAGGGAGGAGGGCTCAGGCCTTATTTAAACATGACTACAGTTAGAGTGCTAAAGGTGATAATGCCAAAAATCCTAATAGCAGTGCTAATGCTGTCAATGCTAATGCTTAAAGATGTGAATATTTGCCACATTGACTGGTTGGATGTTTTACTGAAGTTGGTTTCAGATTGGATGTGTCAGGTGTCCCATAGTCCAGTATGAGCTGATGGAAACTGTCTTCTGAATAAAAATCCCAAAAACTAAGACATGAGTGGTGATTACCACTACTGTTGAGACAGACAAACAAACAACAGATTAAACAGCTGAGAGACTTTATTTGTCCCCTTGGGGGTGAGGGACTTTGAAAAGGGGGTAGTTTTAGACTGGATTTCATGTTATTAATTAAGGGAGAGACCACTGGGAAAGTTACTGAGTTTTCTTTAATGTCAGTGAAGGAGTGAGAACAATTGTGGACATGCTCTGTCATAGTCAAATATGTTGTTGTGATAACTTAATTTAAGTATGTTTCACTTGGGGTGTGTTGGGTGTTGCTGTTACCTGGAGTTCAGGTGTAAAGGTAACATGTCACTGCTGATGTCAGGGATTGGACCCAGAAGGGTAAAAGATTTTTTACCATTGTGGTGCTGAATACCAGTGTTTGTCTGCATGTTCAGTTGTCAATAAAAACATCAAAAAATGGACTCTAATGGTGTTCATCCACACACCTTGAATAAAGTTCGATACTCTAAATGACAGGAACTCTTACTGATCAAAAAGAAACCTGTGATAGTGTATGGAAACAGTAGTACGTAGTAGAATAGTAGAGTAGTAGACTTCGCTCCTGTGTGCTCAGTGTATGTGCACGGGAGTGTTGATGATGGGTTTTTGCAAAACAGCCAGAGTTTGGAGAAAAGACAAAAGAGAGGCTTGTTTGTGTGTATCTGTCCATCCTTCCATCTATAACAGCAGTGTTTATGATGATGGGAATATTTGAGATTAAACCATGAGCGCCTCAGAGCACCTGGTTAAACAGAGAAGAACCAATCAGCTGATGTTTCTGTGGCCCACATGTTTAATGAGCCCCATCTCAAGGACTTAACTCTTTTATATTCAGCAGAGACAAATATGATGAGGACAGATTAATGGTCCAGGCGTCCCATCAATCATCACTGTCATGAGTTCTCATTATAGTCCCTTTGTCTCTGCACACCTCTTTGTCTTTCTACTTCTCTGTACAAAACTAATTAAGTCAATTAATACATTAAAGAAAATGAAGAAAGAACAGAAAATAAATGACACACTAAGAACTTTAAATCCATAATATTCTTCTGTAAAGCATAATGAGACATTTGTGAGGATTTGCTGCTGTACAATAACAGATCATCAATGAAAGACCATAGAAATATGACCATAGATATGAGTCCATGCCTTCAGCCCATCAGAGTCTGTTGTTGACGCTCTGCTCTCTGACTCCTTCATCACAGCTGACAGACAGCAGGGGGCGCTCTGATATGGATCAGACTGAAGAACCAGAGGAGACCAGACCATCTAAAACCTCTGTGAGTGAAGAAGACCAGGGTCTGAGGTGAGATGAAGATCTGCAGCCATCACACTCTGACACCATCATCATCTTCATCTTCATCAGTCTTTATTACAATAGAGTCAAACCATGACAGGTGTTAGCTGAAGACACTTTACAGAAGAACAGCTCAGGGCCAAACTCTTCATCATCATCATGTGTGGATGCTGCTCATCACCTGGAAAAGTCTGAAGTCTTCTGTCTGTGTGTCTGCTCTCGTAAGCAGCCTCCCTCCAGGCGGAGGCGAGGCGTGAATGAACAGTTTGTAATGAAGGTGAAAAAAAGTGAAAGTATGGCAGGTGGTGCTGAGGACGGTCACAGTGTCTGAAAATTTTTTAGAACAGTCACCGTGAGGCAGGAGGCAGAATTCATGTCATTGTTTAAGTAAATAAAATTTGATAAGAGACCAAGCTGCCACCGGTGAAATAATAAGACAAAACTACCCCAAGTCCTCAAGTTTCCACATTCGCCAAATAATCCCAATGGATTCTGGAAACTAAGAAGCTTTTCAGTGACACACAGTACATTATCATAAAGGCTTTGGGAGGGGGCTGCTGGACAGAAGCTGCTTCAGGGACAATCATCAGTCATAAACACTTGGACATGGCATTTTCTTTTTTTCTTTTCTTGTTTTTACACACTGTTTTGAGCATTTCTAACATAATCATGACAAATGCTGGCCAAAATTGCTTATTTTTGTTTTTCATGAACAAAGGGTTAAACAGTTTACTCAGAGGACATTTTTGACACATTTAGTTATGAAAAAAAGACAAAAAGACAGGGTGAACTGGTTTAATTATAATTTTAAAGGGTTAAATGATTTCACTGTGTGTAAAAATACTTTTTAACCATTTTGTGACTGCACTAATAAAGTTATAATAATGATAACTTTGATAGTTTTGGTCAGGATAACTGATCTGAAACATTCATAACCTCACATCCCTAAACACTACAATGTCATCTCTCTCTGTCTGTATCTTCATCCTATAGGAACAGCTCACAGTATCTGATGATGATGATGATGATGTTTTTTTATCAGGATGAAGAGATCACAGAGTGACCGGTCTTTGGATCTTCCCTTTAACTTTAAGGTGGACCCACCTGCTGAGAACAGGTGAGTTTTCAGCATAGTGAGCTTTGACAGGGAGAATGGGTGGGGGCCGATGGGCGGGACAAAGCCCAGCGTTTATCCAATGACCTCTCAGTTTCCACAGTGGAACAACCCACTCTACGCTTCCCCATCGAAGTCAGAAGACGCTCAGCGTCCGACTGTGTTAAAGCGCTGAGACGCTGCGGGGATGAATGAGAAGGAAGTCGCTCCAGTTACCTGTGATAAGCAGCTGATTCTGAACAAAAGATGAAGGTATTCTAGAGCAGATTTAGTCAATGAAATGTACACACAGCAGGACATATCACCACTTTTTGGGGACATTTTAGGGAAAGCTGAGCTTCTCATGCAGTCTTAGAGCAATCGCCACTGGTAAATACTGCAGGAATACCGTGTCCGAACCGTCGCTATCGCAACTAATTTGTTTCAGCATAGCATAAAATAATTGTTCATTAATTGTAATCAAGGTCAGACCTTCAATTTATCGTGATATTGAGATTAGGTAATATCAACCAGCCCTACAGTCAGCAGTCCCCACAAACACAAACCAAAGTATTTATTCACTGCCCACAAACACATCGTTATCACGTTCAACACTTTATTAAACATCGGTGATCATTAATTAAAATCATTTTAGATAAATTATGATTTTAAATTTTTTTTACAATCATTCAATCAGTTATCCATAGACTAAATATGAAATACACACCCATAAAAGTTAAAATAATAACCAAAGAGTCACATGATGTTCATTATTGACTAAAAATAAACAAGAGCAGGTAAACAATCAGCTTCTTTGAAGTCACTCAGCGCTCAACACGATAGAACAGAATCAAAGCAGATTATGAAAAATGAGAATAAAGTCACATTCAAAGGTCTGTATATTATCCAGCTCACATGTCTGCACAGTGAAATAAAAGCAGGACAAATCCAAAGACAGCAGATGAACGGACGGATGAATGGATGAAGCAGGAAGTGAGCTGAGCTGGTGAGGTGGGGCTCTGTCTTCATCTGGACAGGAGCTGCTTCAGGACGATCATCAGTAAAAAACACCTCAACATGGTCTGATATAACGTGATGGAACATGGACACTAGATGATGTAGGTAGAAAAAAATGTTTGAGGTTATGTATAATAGTTCGGTTCCTGGGTTGGACAGGGACCTTTCTCTGTGAAGTTTGTATGTTCTTCCCGTGTTCAGCAGAGACCCTCCTCAGGGTGGGGAAGTATCGATAACTGAACTACATTCATGCTGAGTCACCCTGACGATCTTTCCAGCATCAGATATTGTCAGCTTACCCCAAATATAGCTGAACATGAGGGTCATTTCTCTACACTGTATCAAATCTAGGATGCTGAACATCTCCTGGACTCCCTCCACTCAGAGGCCTCCTGCCTCCCAGACAACAAGCCAACCTGACCATGACTCGGTCCATCTGCCATCTTAGAGTCAGACTAACTGCTACTGCAGTTCACTCTGGAGGAAGACCAGGATTGGCTGAGGCTCTGTCCCAAACCAAAAGTTCAGGCTTGTTGGTCCAGGAATCTTGGACTGTCTTCCAGGGTCAGAGGCATGTGAAGAGCAGTTCTTTAGCTCCTCTGCTCAGAGCAAAACAACCTGCTGGGACCATTTGGCTGAAAAACAAGTTTGAGGTGCTTAGGAACCAGACTACAGCTGCTGGACACCATGCACTGCTACCCCAGGGAACCTCAGGTGAGCCCCAACAACGGCCCAGAGCACGAGTCATTGGCGACTCTTCACCAGGAAAGCCTGATCCGCCTCAGTGACATGCTGTTACCCAGAGCCACTGTCAGTGACATCTCTTCAAAAGCCGTTGCCAACAAACCAGAAATCAGCAGAGTAATGATCCACGTGAGCACAAATGACATCCGGAGGCAGCAGTCTAAACTCCTGACTTTGTCCTTCTGATCCAAACATTAAAAAGATCCTTAAACCTGATCCATGTATCCTGGTCCATCCCCTCCTGTGGCTGCTGGTGCTGCTCATGGATCCAACATTGAAGACTTTCACCTCTTTATGAACTCACTGTAGCATCTTCAACATGACCTGTTTACAGAGATGACATAAGTGAGTGTATCATCAGTGAAAATACACCTGGATTATTTAATCAAAGAAGACAAATCCCAGTCTGCCCATCAGGTCATCATGTGATGAGATGATGAACAACTTCCACAATAAAGTAGGTCACAGCATTACAAGAAAAACTCCCATTAAAACAAAACTGATGACCAAAAACTAAAGGCTGTCTGGAGAAATGCAGAACAAGTAAAGCTGCTGAAAAAATTGTCCAAAAAGACTGAAGGTCAATAGTGAAAGAACCAACTACACGTAAACCATGAGTTTTATAAATGTGTGCTTTCCTCCTACACTACAGAAGTCAAACTGTCCAGACAGAAAAACTTCTCAATAATGACCAGAAGAATTACTTCATGTACCTGTTCTCTGCAACTGATACATTGATAAATCTCAATCAATCAATGTCAGATGACCTGCTCTCCTTGAAAAAATGTAATGAATTTGCTTCTTACTCTAAAGAAAAAATCTCCAATATTTGATCCAACACCTCACAATCGTGTATCTCTGAACCTTCAGTCATCCCGCGGTGTGAAAATCTTCAAACTAAAATATCTTGTTTCACACCTGTTAACTTAAGTGATCAGCAGAAGGTGATTAATCATCCTGAATCCACCTGTTCACTCAACCCCATTCCCACAAAACACAAATACATTGCTGCTTATCTCCATGGCAATAAAAAGAGGTACGACCTTATTTAACCACCAGTCGTTCCTGACCAGTTTTAACAGTGTTTAGAGAGAGCTGAATTGTAAGAAGAAGACAAGAGTATAACAACAGCACTGTAATCTTGCCTTGGAAATGTACAGGTACTGGTGTAAATAAGTCATTTGATTATATTTACCATATTTTTTCATTTTTTGCTAAGCAAGATTTTTATGCTAAAGGAATTAAATGCCTGTCCCAGATAGTAGCCTGGTCCCAAATAAACACCTGGTCTGCTCCATGTTTGAAACAAATAAACGCCCTTGCTATTATTTGGTATTTTACGGTACATCAGAAATCTTGGTGTCATAATTGATCAAAATTTGACCTTCCAACAGCAAATCACCCCCTTAACGAAGACAGTCTTCTACCACCTGAGAAACATTTCTTTTTTAAAATGTATTTTTTGGGCATTTTGTGCCTTTATTGAAGGAGAGAGACAGTGGATAGGTTTGTGAAAGGGGGTGAGAGAGTAGGGGAAGACACTCTGCGAACTGGTTACAGGCAGGATTCAAACCCGGACCAGCAGAAGTATGTACATGGGACATGCATGGTTGCTAACCACTCTGCCAAACCAGCACCCCGAGAAACATTTCTAAACTTCATATCTTCATGTCACTGTGTCACTCAAAAAAACTGGTGCATGTCTTTGAATCTAGCAGACGAGATTACTGCAGTGCCCTTTGTTCTGGACTTTAAAAATTCTCGATGTACAAACTTCAGTGAATCCAAAATGCAGCAGCCAGAAAAGAGAACAGAAAACAACTTGGCTAAAAACTCTCCATTGTCCTCCTGCCCCACAAAGAAGTGATTTTAAAATATCCCTGCCTGTATTTAAAGATTTAAATGTCACCACAGTATCTCTGTGACCAGCTCACTGATTCCAGCCCAGTCAGACCTCAGGTCCTCCAGTCTGGACCTCCTGACTGGACCTGAGGTTCAAACAGAGGTGAAGGAGCTTCTGTTATTCTGGTCCTATGCAGTGGAACAAACTGCCTGCTGACGTCAGGCCTGTGGAAACAGTTAGTTAATGGAAGAGTTGTTTCAACTTTCAACTTTATTTCATTTATATGGCACTTTTCATGCGTTTAGCAACACAAAGTGCCTCACAGAGGATAAGAACAAAAACAAAACAAAAGGCAAATACCATAAAAACCCCAAACCTCCCACCCCCACAAATATATACACCTGTACACATACATAGACATACGCTCACACATACATACCCACACACACAAACATACACACACCCACACACATACACAGGCTGTTGCTGAGGAGACATGGCTGGGCACCAAGATCTGAGGTGAGGAAAAAGCCGCCTTTGGGGCCGTGCAGACCGGGAGGAGCCATGGTCCATGGCTGAAGGGGGCACCACCACAGGGACCACCCCAGCCCAGGCAGACAGGAGGCTCCACACTAAGGTGTAGAGCTCTGTAGCCACCAGGGCCGGAGTCGGAGACAGCGCCCCAATCAGTGGACCAGAAACAGCTCCCGGTGTGACAGGCCCCCAGGAGCAAACACTGGGAAACCGAGGGGCTAAAATAGTAAAATGTGATAAAAGGTATAGAAGCTAAAACTGAGTGAATAAAACAGTATTCTTAAGATAGATTAAATAGATAATGTGAAATAAAATAAATCTAAAACATCAAAATAAAACAATAACATAATATAACAGGATAGACTACGCTAAATAAGTAAACAAAATAATAATGATGATACTAATATAAATAAAGAAATGATAAACAGTGTAAAAATATGGGTAAGAATAAAAGGATTAGGAGGAGTTAAATTAATCAGTTAAAAGCCTGATTAAAAAGATGGGTCTTGAGCCTCTTTTTAAAAATATCAACATTCTCTGCGCCCCTGAGACTCTCCGGGAGGCTGTTCCACAGTCGGGGACCATAATAACTGAATGCCGCCTCCCCGTGAGTTTTAGTTCTAACTTGTGGTATTGTTAAATGGCCAGCACCGGAGGACCTCAGGGTCCGCGAGGGTTGATAGGGTAAAAGTATTTCAGATAGATAAGATGGCCCAACACCGTTAAGACACTTAAAAACTAATAAAAGAACCTTAAGATCTCTTAAATTCTCTCACGCCTTTGGCTGTTAGCTTGTTTCTAAGTTATATTTATATTATTACCTCTGTCAAGAAAGTTATGGCACAAGTCGCACAAGTTTGTTTGTCTATCTGTTAGTTTGTTTTTGGCTTCGATCATTTTTACTGTGCCGTTTTTGTCTTCTGTGACCCCCACATTGAGCTCACACTTGTATGAAATGTACAAATAAAATTAAATTGAACTGAATGCCGAGTCATCCTGATGATAATTAATGCTGAGTCATCGATCTCTTATATTTGTCTGTTCTAATCTACAGAGATCAGATGGAAACATCTAGACTCCTCAGTATCTTCTCCAAACAGCCTGAATCAGAGGTGGACTCCATATTTCTGGTGAGAACATCACACTTTAACAGTGAAGTCCATGATCTACAAGTCTGATGCTCCACCATGATCCAGATGTTCTTCTCTTTCTCTTTGAATCTCCACTGTCTTCTGTTCTCCAGCTGCTGGAGGAGAACATCATCACCTTTGTGAAGGACCAGCTGAAGAGGATCAAGAGAGGGTTAGGTCAAGATTACCCAGAATGCTTAGAGGCTCAGTGTGAGGATGAGGAGCAGAGGAACATCAGTGAGGGACTTCTGAAGATGACAGTGGGCTTCCTGAGGAGGATGGATCAGGCCGAGCTGGCTGAGTATATAAGGGGAGGTAAGAGCTTTATTCTGAAGGTCAACTATAATCGGGGTGGGGGGTGGGGTGGGGGGGGGCTTGTGTCCCTGGACCTCTGACAGAAAATTGTCCTTTTCTTAAAAACCTTCCCATTAGCAGCCAGTCACAGTCATCAACTCATTTTTCCCAGCTGCCCTGAATGCATCTGGTTGAGCCGCACTCTGCCTGAGGTCAGCAGATGCTTGTGGAAGGCCATAGCCACACTCGCCATAAGTTCAACACAGTGGGGTCAAAGGTCACAGAGTCAGTGAAAGCACAGCAGAGCATCATGACAGGAGCTGCTGCTTTACCTGCAGGACAGTTTTCCTGAAAATCATGAGTCTGTGGACCAACATCTCTGTGAGCAGATCCTCTCACACATGAAGAGTGCAGCTCCTCTGAGCTGATCAAACACGGACCAAACTGTCTCCTCACATGATCATCACTCAGTCTGAGGATGGAGGCATTCTCATGTGCTCTCAGTCTTCTGTTTAAATTCTTTAATGATTTCTTTAGTTCTAACATGATATTATTTTTGTATTTGCACTTGTTCATGAGGGAACATGATGAAACGGTAAATGTGTAACTGTGCAGAGGACTGAGAGTAAGAAAAGGTTTCAGGATTACTGTTTCAGAATCTGGATTAAGACAGAGACGAGGATGATTTTACAAAGACTGTGAAGTTCTTGTTGCCACAGAACAGCCCATAAACAATCAAAAACAAATGTAATTCATACAGTGGGGTGAGTAAGTAAGTGTCAGGGTTATTATACTGTTCAAAATTGTATTGGATTTTAGTTAAGTTCTTTTAGATCATTTTTTTTCTTATTTAATTTAATTTTAGCTGGTTTTAATGTGTAAATAAATAAAAAAGGGGAAACAATGGAAGCGTTTAATTTACAGAAGACAGAACAAAATATATTTTATGAACTAAACTACCAAAAATGGTCAGATTTAAGACTTTTTAAGGCCTAAAATTAAGATGATCAAATTTAAGACCCTGTAAACTCTGTTGCATGGCCCAAAATATTGCGACAAACCTAAAAATAAATGCACCAATTAATAAAATATGGAGATGGATATGAGACAGCTGACTGAATTTTTTGATGAATGATAGAAAGATTTGGAGGCTGTCTGTCATTATGATGGAGTGAATTTATGAGTGTTCCCTCATTCTCATGCCAACACGTGTAAAGGATCCAGACTTTAATGTCATTTGTTGGTCTTCCCTCAGGATCTGACACCTCAGCGTGCCGACGCAAACTCAAGTCCAACCTGAGGCAGAAGTTCCAGACCATGTTTGAGGGGATCGCTAAAGCAGGAACCCAGACCCTGCTGAACCAGATCTACACAGAGCTCTACATCACAGAGGGAGAGGCTGGAGGGGTCAGTGAGGAACATGAGGTCCGACAGATCGAGACCACATCCAGGAGACCAGAGAAGACCATCAGAGGAGAAGACATCTTTAAACAACCACCTGGAGAAAGTGGACCAATCAGAACAGTGATGACGAAGGGCGTGGCTGGCATCGGTAAAACAGTCCTCACTCAGAAGTTCACCCTGGACTGGGCTGAAGACAAAGTCCACCAGGACATACACTTCATGTTTCCATTCACCTTCAGAGAGCTGAATCTGCTGAAGGAGCAGAAGTTCAGCTTGGTGGAGCTTGTTCATCACTTCTTCAGAGAAACCAAAGAAGCAGGAATCTGCAGGTTTGAGAAGTTCCAGGTCTTGTTCATCTTTGATGGTCTGGATGAGTGTCGGCCTCCTCTGGACTTCCACCAAACAAGAATCCTGACTGATGTCACAGAGTCCACCTCAGTGGATGTGCTGCTGACAAACCTCATCAGGGGGAACCTGCTCCAATCTGCTCGCCTCTGGATTACCACACGGCCTGCAGCAGCCAATCAGATCCCTCCTGGATGTGTTGACATGGTGACAGAGGTCAGAGGGTTCACTGACCAGCAGAAGGAGGAGTACTTCAGGAAACGGTTCAGAGATGAGGAGCAGGCCAACAGAATCATCTCCCACATCAAGAAGTCCAGAAGCCTTCACATCATGTGCCACATCCCGGTCTTCTGCTGGATCACTGCCACAGTCCTGGACCATGTGCAGAAGACCAGAGAGGAAGGAGAGCTGCCCAAGACCCTGACTGAGATGTATATCCACTTCCTGGTGGTTCAGTCCAAAGTGAAGAGCATCAAGTATGATGGAGGAGCAGAGACTGATCCTCACTGGAGTCCAGAGAGCAGGGAGATGATCCAGTCTCTGGGTAAACTGGCTTTTGAGCAGCTGCAGAGAGGAAACCTGATCTTCTATGAACCAGACCTGACAGAGTGTGGCATGGACATCAGAGCAGCCTCAGTGTACTCTGGAGTGTTCACACAGATCTTTAAGGAGGAGAGGGGACTGTACCAGGACAAGGTGTTCTGCTTCATCCATCTGAGCGTTCAGGAGTTCCTGGCTGCTCTTCATGTCCATCTGACCTTCATCAACTCTGGAGTCAATCTGATGGCAGAAGAACAGAGAACATCCAACACATCTACAATAACACAGCTGCACCAGAGAGCTGTGGACCAGGCCTTACAGAGCCCAAACGGACACCTGGACCTGTTCCTGCGCTTCCTCCTGGGTCTTTCTCTGCAGACCAATCAAAACCTTCTACGAGGTCTGATGACACAAACAGGAAGTAGCTCACAGACCAATCAGGACACAGTTGAGTTCATTAAGTCAAAGATCAGTGAGGACGTGTCTGCAGAGAAGAGCATCAATCTGTTCCACTGTCTGAATGAACTGAATGATCGTTCTCTGGTGGAGGAGATCCAACAGGCCCTGAGATCAGGACGTCTCTCCACAGATAGACTGTCTCCTGCTCAGTGGTCTGCTCTGGTCTTCATCTTACTGTCATCAGAGGAGGACCTGGATGGGTTTTACCTGAGCAAATACTCTGCTTCAGAGGAGGCTCTTCTGAGGCTGCTGCCAGTGGTCAAAGCCTCCAGCAAAGCTCTGTAGGTGCTCCTACCTGCACAGGTTACATCAGATTTCTGTGTTTTTACAAGAATGATCATCATCTGTCTGCTCTTTATGTTCCTCTGATTTCTTTCTCAGGCTGAGAGACTGTAGACTGTCAAAGAGAAGCTGTGAAGCTCTGTCCTCAGTCCTCAGCTCACAGTCCTCTGCTCTGAGACTCCTGGACCTGAGTAACAACCACCTGCAGGATTCAGGAGTGAGCCGACTGTGTGCTGGATTGAAGAGTCCAAACTGCAGACTGGAAGCTCTCAGGTGAGGAAACATCAGGTCTATAACTCCAGGATATCTGAGCAGGTTTTTGTCAAAGCTCTGCAGTCCACACCTGAACCTTTAACACAGTAACAGGTCAGTGTTTGAGTCCAGTGGTGTCACTTTAAAAAGCATGATGGACAAAGAAACACAGAAATATCTGCAAATACTCGCTGCTCTGTAACGTCTTTGTCTCAACCTCTGATGCAGTAGAAGCTGCAGAAGGACACGTCCATCACTCAGCATCAGGGACATTTAGGCTGATTATTGATGAACCAGCACCATCATAACTATTTCTTTAAAATATTTTTAATCAACCCTTTTACAAAATTTGTTCAAGACTCGAGATATTTATTTTCATACATACACACTAAAAATGGTCATTAACCGGCAATGAAACTCTCATATTGCAACTTCCCGCCACCTCATAACCTAGCGTAACAAAAACAAAATAAATCATAAAAAAATGATTAAAAAATTGAAATTTTAACTAAAAAATTGTACACATTGAATCAAATAGGACATCTCAGTGTGCAAGAATCAGCAACTGTCCAAAAACTGCAATTACTGCAGGTAGATGAAATTAAGTTATTGTCCAAGAGTTCGGTTAAAGTCCACAACTCAGAAGTCTGATGGTCTGGGTGTAAAACCTGTAAATGAGTCTCATCTTCCTGAAGAAGAGTCTCTGCTGAGCCTTCCTGATGATCTGCTGAGTGTTGTGTGTCCAGGTAAAATCCTCACTGATCAGAGTGCAGAGGAGTTTGATTTGATCTGATCTGAAAATCTTTATTTTGAACATAGGCATAATGAAAGTACTAAAGTCATTTCATTTGAAAAAATAAAAAAAAATACATCAGAAGAGCAGAAGACACAGTTTTCAATCTTCAACTTTTACCTATAGCTTTCCATTGTTCATTAATATATTGACAGAAAACATGGTTAGTGTACATCTTTTTGAATTGTATATTCTTACTCAGTTTGATGTTATCTTCAGTATTAATCCACTAAACAACCTCACAATGAGAAATGCACTTACTTTATTTTTAAGATTCTTTCAACCAAAGTGCTTTTTTCATGTTTAGTGTCCCTCTATTGTATGACCCCCCTTGTCTGTCTGTGAAAAGTGTTTCTATGTTGCCTGAGAGTAAATTATTTCATATGTACTGTTTTAAAATCTGCCAGATCCCTAAACTTTAATATATATGTGACTTTAAAAGTACTGTATTGGTATGTTCAAAGTAATCTGCATTATTATACTTACAGCTCTTTTCTGAAGTGGTTATAGGTTGGTTTTTTAGGTATTGCCCCATACTTCAGTACAATAATCAAAATATGAAAACACAAGTGAGTAATGAGGTAAATGCAGTGAGTTCTCATTCATAAGGTGTCTGGTTCACTCCAACACTCTGAGCTACTTCTGCAGTTAGATATGTTATATGAGGTTTAACGTTGATCTTATGGTCTATTGTAACATCCAGACATTTATTTACATACAATCTTTCTATGCTAAGTTGTACATGTGTATATACTTTCAGATACCAAACAGCTAGGGATGTAACAATATGAAAATTTTGTATCACGGTTATTGTGACCAAAATTATCACAGTCATCATTATTATCACGGTATTGTTGCAATGTGCTCAAAATGTTCAAAAAGATCTTTTACACAGAATTTAAATCACTTAACCCCTTCAGTATTATAATCATCATGGTTCTTTGTTTTTCTTTTGTCAATAATGTGTCAAGAAATGCCATTTGAGGACATTTTTACCCTTCTTTCATGAGAAATAAAAGTAAACAATTCTGGAAAGTATTTGCCATTATTATGTTATAAACGGTGTGATTACAAGATAAGACAACAACTGATCTGAACATCAAACAGGATTCTCTTTACAAACAGTTGTAATTGAACATTTTCAAAGTTTTCAGATGACAAAAAATAATCTTAACCTATTTTACATACAGCACCAGTGCCCATGTTACAGCTCCTTATATTAGACAATGTCCAGGGCTTTCTTTTTTTAACTGACGATAGCCCCTAAAGCAATAAACCTTCTTCATGATTCTCCTCTAATCTCTCCTCTCCATATCAGGCTTCCTCAAAATTTGCTCCTCTAAATATTTCCAAATTAAGATCGATGAAATCCATAAAACATAACTATGACTAAAAGCTGACTGAAACAATACACATCTAAACAAATGCAAGACCACACTCCAGAAAGATATTCATTCTTTTATTTATAAGATGTATACATTTTTTGGATAGAATTACTGATAAACTACCTGTAATTCTCTCAGGTATGGCTCACTGAATCCTCTCCCTCCTTCTCTCTCTCTCTGTCTCTACGGCTTGGTCAGTTCATATACTCAAAGAGTTCCACCCGTTTCAATCATGCACGTCTTTTTCTTTCACTGCAGAGTCGTCTTTCAAACAGGGAGTCTGTTTCAGACAGGGAGACTGTCTTCTATTAGTTTCCCCTCAGCATCTTTGTAAAAATTCAAAATTCAACCAGACTTCAGAGTCTGTTTCGAGAGAACTCCACTGTGTCTCCAAATTTCACTCTCAGAGACCAAACAATACAAACTGCGCATGCGCGCCTCCATTGAGGCTTCTTAACCGAGGACAGATACATTGATCAGGCTTTTCCAGGCAAAGATCAGCTTCACCGTGCATCACTGACGCTGTGTGGTGATTAAACACGGTAAAATGGTAATTTCAAAAAGACAAAGGATGCCAGTGTGAGGTTGTAGAGTTTTCAGTCAGTCTACTGGGGCTGACGGTGTTAAAGCAGAACTGTAGTCCACAAACAGCTTTTGAACACAGGTGTCCCTGTGTTTGAGGTGTGGCAGGGCTGTGTGGATGGCTGCATTGACCTCATCAGTGGAGCGGTTATGATGATATGCAGATTAGAGGCTCTGTTGTGTCTGGGATGTTCTCTTTCTGTGTGACAGGACCATCCTCTCAAACTCTTCATTACAGCTGAAGTGAGTGCAGCTGGTGATGTGTTGTGGTTGCTGTGACCCTGCTGTTCCTCTGCTGAAAATCAGTGATGTGTTTCAGGCCCTGCCACATGCATCAGGGGTCTGAGGTGTGGTTGTACCCCTCCAGCTTCAGTCTGTTCTGCCTTTTGGCTTCCCTGATGGATCTGTGTGGGTCATTTCTGGCCTTTTTGTGTCCATCTGTGTCACCAGAGGAAACTGCAGTGGAGTGTGCACCAGCATGGAGCGTACTTCTCTGCTTATCCAAGGTTTCTGATTTGGATATATTTTGCAGTGCTTGGTGTGGACAGTGTTATCAGAGCACCTGCTGTAGCTGGGCACTGATGCATATTCCTCTAAGTCCACAGAACAGTCCTCCCTCAAAGCAGCAGTCTTAAACACATCCCAGTTTGTAGAGCTGAGGCAGTCCTGAAGCACCAGATCAGTCTCTTCATCCCAAACTTTAACAGTTTTACTCACTGGGGACTCGTTTGAGGAGGATCTTGGGGGCTGGATGGACAGGGGGCACAGCCTTGTCCCTGTTCCTGATAAACTTAAAATAGTAAAAGTGGAAGAATAAAATAAACTAAAAATTAGATAAACTTAAATCAATTAAAATTGTCCTTAGATGTTCAATAAATAAACATTTTAACACTGCATATAAATTTGATTTTTTTTTAATTTGACATTATTCAGCATAAAAAAGAATGTAGTGATTCTCTTATTCTGTGGTTTCAATCAATCACTCTTTATTTGTATAGCGCCAATTCTTAACAACTGTTATCTTGTTACAATACAATAGAGCACAAATGTCTTTTTATGGATGCACATATATGAATAGATACATATATGAAATACACATGTAAATATATATATATATATATATATATATATATATATATATATATATATAGATATAGATATAGATATATATATATATATATTTAAGTAGCCACAAGAATCACTGAAACACATCCACAGCAGCAGTAAAAGCTTAGCTCACACTCATCATTACAGCTCTGGCCTGATACTCAAAGTCGCTGCTTTGAGCCTCCAAAATACAGTAGAAGAATGATGGACTCTCTTCCAGCTCTGACAGAATCCAATCAGAGCACAAACAGCTGTAGCTGAGATAACTGTAGGTCATCCTGCTCAGCATTTCCACGACTTGATAATGGCCAAAATGAGGATTTTGAGAATGAATTGTTCAGATTTTCTCCAGCACACCTACAGCCACTTGATCACTGAGGGCAGAGCTTTCACAACCAGTCCATAGTGAAAAAAGAAATCAAGTCTGATATTGGCTTTAAGACCAGAGTTTAGGACATGGTGGGACATGTCCCAGTAAAAAGAGAGGACACTTGTGTGAGCTGCAGACTGACAGCATGACAGGAGAAGAAGGAGATAAACATGTTGTTGTTTGTCCTCCTGAAAAGAAGGAGAAACAGAGTCAGAAACAGCAGCTCTGCAAAGACATGACAGTCATCAGTTTGAGTTTAGACACAAATCTGTTTAGAGCTAAAGTCAGACTTTGTGTTGAGCACAAACAGATTTGATTCCTGATTTAGTCTGTTTAGGAAGACTAATACTTCAAGTTTTAGCAGAGGCTGATGGGCAGCTGATTTCTGAAGAAGTGTGAATAAAACAGGCCAAAGCTGACAGAGACAGACGTGGTTTATATGAGGGCTTTATAGTTGATGATCATCAGAGCAGTGAGGACCACGCACAGACATGAGTGTGAAGTGAACAGAGTGAAATCATTGTGATGAAACAGCAGGGTGGTCCTCTGAGAACATCCTGACAAAGAGCTTCAAATAACATCCAAACACATTCTTCTCAAGTGGGACAGATGAAACTATCTGTAGTTTAGAGCTCAGACTTGAGTCTTTAGAGCACACTGGAGAGTTTAAAGGATGAGGATGAAGAAGTCAAAGTGTTGATGTGAGGAAGGTCTGATGGTTCTGATCCAAACTTCATCATCTTCATGATTCAGCTCCTTCACATCCTGCTGAGATGTCAGGCTGATATACGGGCCCAACATTCAGACAGAAATGTTCAGATCTGTGATCCTGATGATGAACTCTTGAGCTCATATCTGCCAACACCAACATGATGATGAAGATATTGGACATCCCTACTTATGTGTAATGTTATGACAGGAGGCAGAGCAGCAGCTGATTGGCTCTGCTGAGCAGACCGTGTGATGTGGACACATCTGATTGGATCCTAAATAGTTTTTCTCTTCATTCTCTCTTCTTTATTCAGACTGGAGGAGTGCAGTTTGTCAGAGATCAGCTGTTCTTCTTTAGCCTCAGCTCTGAAGTCCAACCCCTCCCATCTGAGAGAGCTGAACCTGAACGACAACAATCTTCATGATTCAGGAGTGAAGCTGCTGTGTGATTTTCTGCAGAGTCCAAACTGTAGACTGGAGATTCTGGAGTAAGTTCATGTTTTCTCTGTTTCTATTGTAGATCTTCTGTGTGTGATTATTGACTGAAGCATCTTCATGTCCAGATGTTTGGCTGTTCATTTAAGTCAGATTTAATTTTCATACTGGAGTTCAACTTCTTCAATTGTACAAAAAAGTATGATGGTAATAATTTGGAAGTATGGAGAACAAAATGACATCAGGATAAATAAATAAATGTATAACTGAATATAAAAATAATCAAATACATAAATACATAAAAAAATGAATATGTAAATATATTTTAGTACAAAGGCCTTTCAAACATTTATGTCAAAACATTATAGGCATTTATGTTTTTATTTATTTGTGTATTTCTGCATCTCTACTTTTATATTGTTTATATTCTGACGATGATGGTTTACATATTCATATATTTAATGATTTCATTCCACATTATTTTTGTATTTCCACATTAATTTATTGTTCCTTTCATTCTACATTTATTCATGTGTTCATACACTTTGTTTATTTCCGCATACATTTTTTTATTCCTGTATTTCTACATTTATTATGTTGAAATGCTGAGTCAGCATTTCAACATATTGTTCTCCCTAGTGCCATTTTGTTACATTTTGTTCTGGGACTTTAGCACCTTTCACATTTCATTTGCACAGATTTTCACAGAAAAATTGACATATGCAGCATGTTCATGAGAAGTGCGCTTGTATTTTTCACAGGTTTAACAGTTGTACTTTTTACAGTAAATAATTTCGCATGTATTTTACATTGAAATCAATGGCGTTCGAGCTCTGCTGAAAAATCCAGCCACTTTGAAGCTCCACAGCTTGGGCATGCTTCCACCTACAGACTTCATTCAGATTTAAAAGCTGCACTGACTTCTCAGACATTTTTACATATCTTCAGCTTTTTGCTGGCTTCTATTTTTAAATATGAATTTTTAAAACACAAGTTTTGAGGCAATCAATGGAGAGCGAGTGTGACGTTTTTAGAGTGACAGACACAGAAAAATTCTGTGGACTCAGCAGAATTATCCTGCTATAACTTACAAACTCCACAGACATGATTTATGCATCAAAACGCCGCTAACCTTCTGCCTTATACGTGAAATCTTCAAAGTTTAACCTGACATGTTTGTCTCAGTGAGCTTCAGCTTTTGCAGTATGACTCAAAATCTTCTCATCTTGTATGCAAAAATTCACCGACAGCTGGGCGCTTTTTGAAGCATGTTTTTAACTCCATTATTTCAACATACTTTACTTTATGGACATAAAAATTACATCCATAGCTTCAGCATTTTTTTTTGAGATGCTCACAGTGAATCCCTTTTCTGATATCTATCACGGTTTTGGCACAGCAGCCACATTGAAGTACTCAGCTTCTTTTTTTCAGCTCCTGCATACATTGGCTGTGAAAGGTGGAGCTTAGCTTAGCTTAGCTTGCATTTAGCTTAGCTAGTGCTTCAGCTCAGCACTGAGGAACAGACCAAGAGCTGACAAAAGCCTCTGTGAAACCAAGACATTCAGCGGAGGTTTTGGTGAGACACAATGATGTTAATTGCGCGCTACATGAGTAAAGGTCTGTTTACAGATTTCAAACATAACCACAGGAACTCACCATAACAAGTTTCAAATTAAAACAGCACAGATTTGCAAATGTTCAGAGAAAAAAATTAAATCAGATTGTTGAACAGAAATTGTTTTTTTAAATTCATAACTGTGATAGTTTTAAAAGACAAAAAATACTTTGACTGTTTTTTTTTCACATTGAAATGAATTGGACATTTGCAGGTCTGCTGAACCTGTTTCATCTTTCAAGCTTTACAGATTTGGTATACTTAAATATACTTAAATAAATGGGAGATTTATACAGTCCTGCTAAAACTGCTTTAACTTCTGAGCTCTACACATTTGGCATAGTTTCACCTACAAACTGTATTTTTGCTTTAACACATTAATGTCACTCTCAGTCATATTACAGATGCATGCATATATACATATGCATCATTTTCTTCAGACATATACACATAAACAGAAATATACCCATAATGAAAGATACCTTTTCATTTACATATGCACATACTCTGATATATGCATAGATCCATCATGCAAACATACATGCACAAATGCACATATAGACCAATGACCATAATCATTTATTCACACATATGCACACATATGTACACGAACAGAAATGTATCCATACTCTATTTCTTTCTTTAGAATGCTTATTTCAGAACATAATTAAAACTTATGCCACTGATTACAGTCCTTGTCATTTTAGGTCTTATCCATTTACTCCTTTTAACAATTGTCATTCATGGGCAAACAAATCAGTGGCTCTGGTCTTTATTATTTCTAGCTTACTTTCACAACCATATGTTTTGGGCATTTTTGTTTTTATTGATAGGAGAGAGACAGTGGATAGTCAGAAGAAACAGGAAGACACTCTGTAAACTGGTCACAGTGGATTCAACCTGAAGAAACAAGTACATGGGGTCAAATAAAACAATACACAACTAACATTTTTATTTAGCATAGCAGAAGCTTTGTTTTACTGTTTCCAACTGCTTATGTCACATTTTCAGCTTTATTTGCACTGGCTTTAGAAATTTCATTTCACAGTTCCAGCATTCAGACTCAGCATTTCAACGCATTTGCTGCAAGGAAATGCAAATTCTCTAGTTTATTTCTGTGCTCCTATGTTAATAAGGTAGGTGGTCCTACCTCAGTGTAAGGCCAGATTGGTTACATCATTGTTATCAGATCTCCTCGTGCTGCCTTGATTTGACTGGTACCAAAGAGCTATTTCAGCTCCTTAACCGTCAGTGCAGGTACACAGGTTAGCCTTTAGCTCGCTAGCAGCCTGTTAGCCGCTATAGTTCTGTAGTCCTGTGATGGAAAGTTTTTAATGAGCCATTGATTTAAGATCATTGGTCATCATCTTTGAAAACAAAGCACCCACGGACTATCTAGAGTTTGGTCTTGAAGGATTATGGAGGACTGACTTCAGCTCCCTGCTGATATGGATATTATAATGACTTCAGATCTATAAGCAAACTGCTTTACCACCTGACATGACTGCTCTGTAATGGCTCATGTTTGTTTTGTTGCTTTAATCTGGTATTTTTGTTCCACCATATTATATTGTCAGAATGAATTTAGAGCTAAAATGACAACAGTGGTGTGTTTACTTTGATAATATGGCTCATCAACAAAAATAACAGTTCATGTTAGCCTGTGTCATCACTGTTATTATTTTATTTGTCATTGTTGTTCCTCAGTTTTTTCCACAGGATCAGGTTTTACTTGCAGTGGGTAAATCATAAATATTTATTTAACATCATCAGGTGAGATGGGGGTCAGAGGGTCTTCTCACATTGTTAAACTGAAATCATTTCTTTCCTGCATTCTGATCACTTTTTATGAACAGTTTTATAATAATCAGGAGCTAGTCTTGTGATCTTTGAGGTGCTTTTGTAAATCTCAGTGTTTTCTTAAACTTGTCTGACTTTAATAATGAATCAGTTTTTAGTTTGATGTGGTTGATGTGTGATGAACAGATGACACAATAACTGTCACACCTGAGTTTGTTACTGAATGACAGAGAGAGTGAAGGAGAGACTGACAGCTCTCACACACAGCAGACATGGTCATAAAAACATGACATCTTTCTGTAAAAATCCCACACTTCAACAATGAGCTCTGCTGTGTTCATCGGCTCCCCATTTCTTGTCTATTCTGAAGCTTCATCATGGACACGCCTCTGTTTTAAAAGTTTGAAGCATGATGAAAGTTGACCATGTGAAAGAAATAATCATTTAAAAATACATTTGTTTGCAGGTAGTGCTAAAACATGCAGAAATAACATGAATGAATTAGAGTTTTATTGAAGATAAAGGAGGAGTTTTTGTCTTTTCTGTATTTAGCATCACGTTTTCTGCTGAGCTCTGACGCGCCAATCAGACATCGACTCAGCTCGGCAGTGATCGGACGTGTCCGTCTGCGCTCAGTTTTCCAAACTTTCTGGTCCAAACTTAATGGTGAGTGTGATTTTTGGTGACCTGTGGAGAGTCCTTGCCTCTTCCACCTCCCTTCCCTCTCCTTTGTCTCAATTACATCAAGTGAATCTCTGCTCTCCCTCTGATCAACCTCCGTGTGTGTATGTGTGTGTGTGTGAGTGTGACTGTTTATTGGAAAAAAATAGACCGACAAACAACACCGTAAATCCTTTTTTTTTTCTTTTTATTACTTATTCATGAAATCTATTTTATTTTGAAAATTGACCGGATTTTCCTGTTCCTGAATTCCTGTCTGGTCCGATCTGCTCTGTCTAAACTTTACAACTGGCGCTTGCGGCGAGCGCGGCTTGCGGAAAAAATAGAGAGAAGTGGAGGGAGGCGCTCCAGAGTGCGAGCCGTTCCGTGCGCGTGCTGTGTGAACAGTTACATAGGTCAACACTAAAATGTGATTCTGCTCCCCTGTGTGAACCCTGCATAACGCTGCACAGCGGAGCAGGCTGTGGAGATGGGTGAGGCACAGGCAGCACAAAAACAGGAAAAACAGAAATGAAAGTGGCCTGTCTGGTTGGCTGATTCAGTTTCAGTTTACAAAGTAGCAGATATATCCACTGGAAGCCATTGCATGTAGTGATGAATGCCAAGCTAGCTAGCTGGTGTCATCAATCACGGGATGCAAATCGTTTGCTTTGGTCTGCTTCACATACTTGACCAATCTGGCTTTAGACCAGTGCTTCTCATTTATTTTCACGCGCCGCCTACTCTTCACTGCGACTATGAATAGTAACATTTGTCTAAAAAGTTATTAGTACACCTCCGCATAAAATAGTATCCTTATTAACATTAAAAAATACTATAAGAGAAATAAATATTGATCAACTTATGACAGAGAATAACATTATTAAAATTGTTTTTTATTCTGTAACAGAAAATATTTAAAGTGCATCACTTGCCTGAAATTGAATAAAAATAAATGAATCCTTATTTAAATTATAAACATTTTTTGAGTAAACTAAACGAAAGTCTCCTGAAAGCCAAGGCAAGAAAATAAGATTAAGTGTACGTTGCGCTTGGCTTCACTGTCACCACGGTGGGAGATGAGGAAAGACCAGTGTGTTTACTGTGTCTAAAAGTGTCGCCAGCGGACTGCATGAAGCCAAATAAATTAAGGCGACACTTGAAGACATTACAGCCTAATCAAGCTGATAAGCCACCGGAGTTTTTCAGCAAAAACGTGCCAACTATTGCCTAACTGTTAAGCAATGCATCATGTCTTTACTGGGTGAACACACTGCGGTCTTTCCTTGTCTCCCACCGTAGTCATAGTAAAACCAAACGCTACATATGCTTCACCATATTTCCTCGTCTTGCCATTCGGGAGACTTTCATTTGTATCATTATCTCCGCGCTTCTCTTTCTTTTCACTCCTATGACATATTTTTCTCTCTTGAGGGTTTTTTCACTGCTCTTCGTATTTCCTGCTCTGTGCTGTGTTTGCGCATGCTCGGTGCACACACACTGAAAGTGATAGCGACACTGCCACCTACTGAAATGGATGGGCAATTACATTTTATTTTTGTATGGCCCAAAAACCATGTTTCCCAGTGTTACATGCGCCCCCCTGGCATCGCACCACGCCCCACTATTTGAGAAGGACTGCTTTAAACTGAGGTAGGACCGCCTACCTCATTAACAAAGGTGCACAGAAATACAGAAATGAGCAAATGTAAATAAAACCGGAATATATAAACAAACTTGGAAATATTGAAAAACAAATAAATAAAAAAAGAAATTCATAAATAAATGTATAAGTACAATAAAAGTCCTTTATATTACCAAAATATATTTATATATTTATGTATTCATCGATATGTCATTTTTTGTTCTCCATATTGAAGATGATCTTCTTCTTGGTATAAATAAAAATGTGTGTGCCTGGAGCTCCACATGTCAGCTGGTGTGTCCAAACGGACTTGAAGCAGTTTGCTGCTCTTACTAACGTTGTTCCTCAGGTTCAGATTCTTGCTCGTGTTGTTCTGACTCTCAGATGGTCGTGGCTCTGGACAAAAGCGTCTGCTGAATGACTTTGAAACATTTCAACAAACTTTAAGACTCAATGAGCAGACAGTGACAGGTATATAATGATGTGTTCAATGACAGCTCAGAAAAATGATGATTAGGCAAAAATATAACATTTCATCAGGATGTGTTCAAATGTTGACAACAGGAAAATTTTGTTTTGATCTACAGATCAAGGATGTTTGTGGAAAAATGTTTTTATATTATTCATGAAATTGTTTTAAACCCACAAACATTGATGATGATGATGATGACGATGATGATGAAGTATGAAGAACAACAATGACATAAGGATAAATATAAAAATAAATGATTAAATCTATAAATACATGAAAAATCAATAAATATATTTTGTTAATTTAAAGGCCTTTCCTGTATATTAACATGTTTATTTGGTTATTTAAAAGGATCCCCATTAGTTGCTACCAAAGCAGCAACTAGTCTTCCTGGGGTCCATACATCCAACAGTCATACATAACAGAAACATTAAAGGACAGCAAACACTTTATAATAATACAACCCCACACACACACACACACATACATCAATAAGTTATCATGAGTATCAAAGATGTCAAAGACACAATTTAATAAAACAAACAAAGAAAGCCTGGCTTCACCTAAAATATGATACTATAACAGCTAATTCTATATTTTGAGTTCATAGTAATAAATTATATCCATCCCGAGTTTAATTTGTAGTATTGACAATTGTTTTGTAAAACAAAGAACTATTGAGAAGTAGATTCACATCACAAATAAATAACCTGCATTTGTAGAATTTATAATTCTTGAATATATAGTCAGCAATTAACGGAACTGATAACGTAAATGTAAGTGCGTGCATTTATATATAGGTACATATGTATACAGAATGATAGATGTCCAACCGAGGGCTGTACAATGGTAAATGAATGTGCTGGCATGTCTGTGAGTGTATGTGTATGTATATAGATATATATTTATATACAGTCATGGAAAAAATTATTAGACCACCCTTGTTTTCTTCAATTTCTTGTTAATTTTAATGCCTGGCTCAACTAAAGGTACATTTGTTTGGACAATTATAATGATAACAACAAAAATAGCTTATGAGAGTTTAATTTAAGAACTAAGAACTATTCATTTTCCATGGTTTTCTTGATAATAACCAAAATTACTTAAATTCTTACATCAATAGCTATGGCATTGTACCGCCAAAAACACTACTTTTAAGCATTCCATGTTTTCTTTTCTGTTTGCTTTAAACACATGATACACACAAGAGTTAATACTTGATTGCATAACCATTGTTTTTGATGACTGCAGCCATGCGTCTTGGCATGCTCACCACCAGCTTCTGACATTGTTCTGCTGTCACAGCAGCCCATTCCTGTTGGACAAATTCAAACAAATTTTCTTTTGTTTTTGGGCTTGTGGTTCTCCATTTTGAGTTTGATGATTTTCCACAGGTTTTCAATTGGATTAAGATCTGGTGATTGAGCAGGCCAAGGCATGGTGCAAATGTTGTGGTTCTCCATCCAGGTTTTAAGTGACCATGCCGTGTGGCAAGGGGCATTGTCTTGTTGGAAAATCCAGTCATTTGAGGCAGGAAAGAGTTTTCCAGCAGATGGAAGAAGACTGTTTTCAAGGGTAGTCCTGTACATGACCTGGTTCATTCGCCTTCACACAATTGCATTTGCCCTGTTCCACTCAGACTGAAACAACCCCAGATCATGACTGATCCACCCCCATGTTTTACTGTAGGGCAAGACAGTCTGGGTTGTAAGCTTCTCCAGGCTTCCTCCTAACCAGTAAGTTGGCTGGAGGGCATCAATTCAAAATTGGATTCATCACTGAAGAGAACCTTAGCCCAATCATCAACAGTCCAATCCTTGTGGTCTCGAGCAAAGAGTAACCGGCCTTCCTCTGCCTTTCATTGATGAAGGGCTTCTTGCGTGCTCTGTGTGACTTCAAACCAGCTTCAACAAGTCGGTTTCGAACTGTCCTTGCTGAACAAGTCACATTTCTCGACAGTGCCCACTCATTTTAAGGTCCCTGGAGGTCTGACGACGCATTCCTGACACAGGAACGGATGAGTGCACGGTCATCTCGTGGGGTAGAAAGACGCTTCTGCCACGCCAGGTAGCAATTTGGTAGTGCCATGTTCAGCTTGTTTTTTTTTGTTGTAATGAACGGCTGTCTTGGAGATGTTCAGTTTTTTCGCTACCTGTCTCTCACTCATGCCAATTTCCAGCAGTGCCAAGATGGCTGCCTTTGTGGCTTCACATAATTCTTTTGTTTTAGGCATTATGTGAGAGCTGACAACGTCTGAGTTGTGCTACGGCTTGAATGTAAGCAGGAAACCACTCTAGGCCTTTGCATGTGCAGTGCTGCTTTGTGACATGAAATGGCCTCTTATATACCCTGGGAATCAATTAAGCTTAAGAATGTCAAATAGGACATAAAGTATTATGTGACCAGCTGCATTTTTTGTTGTGTTCATTGTATTATACGTTTAGTGGTACCAGATATTAGAATGAACAAGAAATTGAAGAAAACAAGGGTGGTCTAATAATTTTTTCCATGACTGTATATAAATATATATCTATATACATACACATACACTCACAGACATGCCAGCACATTCATTTACCATTGTACAGCCCTCGGTTGGACATCTATCATTCTGTATACATATGTACCTATATATAAATGCACGCACTTACATTTACGTTATCAGTTCCGTTAATTGCGGGTGGCTGGATTAAGTGAGTTCAGAAGTCTCATGGCAGTGGGGAAGAAGCTTTTGCAGTACCTGCTGGTTTTACTGCGCAGAGTCCGATACCTCCTTCCTGAGGGCAGGAGGGTGAACAGTCCATGGTTGTGGTGAGTGGGGTCCTTTATAATCCTGTTTGCTTTTGACAGGTATCGGCTGTGGGCAATGTCCTCTATGGCTGGGAGGGTAACACCTATTATCTTGGGACGCTGCCTTCACCACCCTCTGCAGGGCCTTTTGGTCCGAGGCACTGCAGCTCTCATACCAGACCGTGATGCAGCTGGTTAGGATGCTCTCCACAGTGCCTCTGTAAAAGGTGGTGAGGATGGAGGGATGGAGGTGGGCTCTCTTTAGGCGGCGCAGGAAGTGGAGCCGCTGGTGAGCCTTCTTGGTCAGGGCTGATGTGTGCTGGGACCAGGTCAGGTTGTTGGTGATGTGCACTCCCAGGAACTTGGTGCACTGGAACTTCGGCAGAAGCTCTTTTCTTTTCAGTCGGACAGCCTCTGTGTAGTCCTCGTTAATAAATATTTTGGTGCCTCTGAGGCTCTTGTTCGCTGCAATACAGCAAGCTTGTCCTTATACCTCAAAAACTTGACCACCATGGATCTCGGTGTATCACTGCTCGACGAGGTGTTCCCCGTGCGGTGCACCCGCTCCACCTCAACCTCCCACTGAAGCTGCAGCCTCTCCAAGAGGAGCTCTCTAACCTTCCCCTCCGCTTCAGCCAAGGTCTCACCAGGTGACTCCTCAATCCCGTCGATAACCAGATTATTCCGCTTGGTCTGCCCCTCTAGATATGCCATTTTATCGGTGATTGTGAGTAGGCTGTCGCAAATTTTCATTACATCAGCTTGCAATGAGTTTTGAATAAAAGTTTGCTTTGCAATGTTCATTTTGATATCGTCCACTTCCCTCTGTGTGAATTGAATGCTGGTTTTGATCTCCTGGAGCTCTTAAGATAGTGTGTCCAGTCTAGTGTTGGAAGAGTCCAGGATAAGCTTGACAAAACCTTTAAAGTTGTCGTTTTTTTTGTTGTGGTACCAGTGTTCTAAACATCTCCTTCTGATGAAGCAGTTGCTCGTTCACTTGAGTGAGCTAGACATACTCCTCGTTGCGTTTCATGTCAGATTTCGGCTTTTGAGGCATTTTACAGCTTGTTAGCTGTGGTATAGCCTCTAGCTTGTACTAACAGTGTATTTTTTATTTATGCATTTTTATTTATGTATTTTTTATTTATGCATTTCTATTTTATTTATTTATTTATTCATTTTCCTTTTTATTTATTCCTATAATTATACTTTTTTCTGTGCTTCTATGTTCAAGATGCTATGAGGAGTTTCTAATTAATTACAAAAAAAATGCAGCATATGTATGTAGACGCCACATTGAACGCTGAGTTAGTTGTCGACGTCACCGCCGTATTGGCTGTGGCAAGAGTGAACTGAGAAGATGCCTCATTCATGTGCTGCGTTCAGTCCAAAACAAATTTCATGGGATTACCTTTCTCTGGTAAGACTGAAACAATACTTTTGATTGTGTTGGGCCATTATAAAATAACTTTACAAGCAGAAATGGTTGACTTTGTGCATAGGCGCAAATCTCAAGGGGACGCAGTGGACGTGTCCCCACCCTTCCACAAAGTTGTCCCCCCCCAAAAAATTCTGTTCTTATAAGATTTTTCTAGAAGTACAGTAATGTGTTTTGACGGTATAAAGCAAGTAACGCTACTTAAAAACATGTCAGACAAATGTTAAAGATTACACCCCCTCCCCTCACAATGGTTTGGTCCAAACTGTTTCTGCTGGCGACTGGTGTGTTGTTGTTGCAGAGCAGAGCTGCGTACACACAGAGGTAGGCAGCAAAGCAGTACTTATCCGACGAGGTAAGTGTATTTTAATACAGAATAGGTGATAAGTTGTTTATCACTCCACTTGTGCAACAAGCATAACATGAAAAGCAAAATTTCAATATTACGCTGCACGCTCTGTTTTAAATTAACACAAGACTCAGCTAATAGGGTGATTATTTTTAAGCTAAATGGAAATCTGCTCTGTATGTAGCTCATCTTTTCGTTTTAGTGTTTAATGAATCTGTGAATTGTCCAGAGTTTGTCTCTCCTCTCTGCCTGATGCAGAAGACTGTGACAGTAAGCAAGGACAGACAGGTGACATGCTGACATCCTCATCCTCTCATATATGACACAAATATCACACTGTATTAGAATTCTCTTTAAACATTTGTTTACTTCTATTCCAGATTTATTTGTTTAAAAAGAAAGAAGTTATAACTTCGACTTAGATTTTCACTTGAACACATCCAGTTTCTGATAATGTTCTGACTAAGGATCGACCGATATGCATTTTTTAGGGCTGATGCCGATACCGATTTTTTCCCATCACCTTTAGCCGATGACCGATTGTGGACTGCCGATTTTCTTGGGCTGATAAATGTGGCCGATACTGCTTTTGCTCCCTCTATTATCATTTAAAAAATGACACAATGATAACAAATATTCACCAGTTCACCATTCACCAATATTCACCACCTGTCAACCAGTAGAAATCTTTTTGGAAATATGCAATAAACCTGAAAAGCATCCATTAACAGAAAGTGTTTCATTTATAACTTAAGACTGCCATGGTTTAATTTTTCTGCACAAAATAAAATGATCATGTCTTTGGCTACTATGCTGCTGTCAGGTTTGGCAACACCAGAACATAAACAGCAGGAAAACAACTGATGTCATATTATGCCACAAGTTGTTTAAGTTTTAAACGCAGTATCAACTTTAAAAGGAATAAATATTCAACAATATTCAATGAGCAAACTTTTCTTTGCTCTGCTGAGGAGCGAATGATCAGGGAGGAGCCGAGGCCAACGGATAGAGCCGAGTGATGAGGAGGCGAAAAGACACCCGACACAAACACGTTTAAACACTGACACAATTGTGTACTATAAAACATTTCTCTCATCGAAGTCCCTCTAGTGCACTAAAGACCTCCCTGATAGCAGACATAGCTGCTCCACGCTTTGACGAGAGACACACAAACACAAACACAAGGCACGCATTTAACCTCATCCCGTGTTTCACGAGTTGAACTCCTCCAAACACCATGGAACAGCATTGACAGCGCTGCCATTGATAATTAATCCTTAAACTGGTGTTCGTAACAGCTGTACATTTTAGCCTACAACTCGCTAACAGTTCATATATTACGCTAAGTAGTTTTAAAGACAAGCATTCCGCAGCATTCACATTTTTCTGACCCACAACCTTAACTATATTTGCAAGCACGAGCATTAAATGCACTTAGCTTTCATGTCTCCCATTTCAAAGTGGGAGACAATATTTCAACTAAGCTTAACCGAGGTTAATTTAAAGTTTAAAACTTACGTTTCAGTAGCTTCTGCTGCTGTTATAGTTAGCACTCTTGCAGTGGGGGGCGGGTAACGTGCCTACATGCGCTACATGGTCTTCCGGCAACACGGAGCTGCCCTGTCAGTAAATCAGGCCGCAGAGTAATACATCGGCGGGCCAACATGCCGATGAAGTAAAAAACGCAAATATCGGCCCGATATATCGGCCGGCCGATGTATCGGTCGATCCTTAGTTCTGACTGTTAATTTCCACTCCTTATTTTCCTCAAATTAAAACACTTTTTACATTATTTTTTAAGTCAGGTGATTTTACTCTAGATATTTAGTTTAAAAGGTTTGTTAATTTAGGCTTTGTGATACATATTCAGAATTTGTTTTCTCTTTGACCGTTTAATAAAAGCATTCGCTGAAAAAATAATTTGGTTATTCGTCGAAGTTTTTTCTTCTTGTTTTAGAACTTTTTTGCTCTTATTTCCTGTAGAGCTGCAACAGAGGTGTTAAGACTAGTGTTAATGGTGAGATGAATTCTGTTTGGTCACAAATAGTGTAGTTTGCAGCTTCCAACCAACACAACTCTTTGAATTGCTGGTGGAGCATAAACAGACCTGTAGACAGGTAGGATATGGACTAACAAGGAACAATGACTTACAGTTATTGTTTAATATAAATATGCAAGACATTTGTGAAAGTATCAAAACAACACAGCAAAAAATATAGCATTTATTTTAATGTCCCCCTCAACAATTACTCTCTGAAATAAATAAATGCAAAAATATAGAAAAACATAAATAGATAATTAAATATAGAAATGCATTATTAAATATATACATTTTAAAAAAAGGGAAAATCTCTATTAACAAAATATAAAATACATTTATTTTTCCTGTGTTTATGAATTTAATTATTAGTTGACATATTGATTTATCCATATGTAATTTTGTGTTCTCCATATTGAAGATGATCTCCTTCTTGGTCTAAATAAAAATGTGTGTGCCTGGAGCTCCACATGTCAGCTGGTGTGTCCAAACGGACTTGAAGCAGTTTGCTGCTCTTACTAACGTTGTTCCTCAGGTTCAGATTCTTGCTCGTGTTGTTCTGACTCTCAGATGGTCGTGGCTCTGGACAAAAGTGTCTGCTGAATGACTTTGAAACATTTCAACAAACTTTAAGACTTAATGAGCAGACAGTGACAGGTATATAATGATGTGTTCAATGACAGCTCAGGAAAATGAGGATTAGACAAAAATATAACATTTCATCATGATGTGTTTAAATGTTGACGACTAAAGTAAAATTGAACTTCTGTCCAAAGATCAAGGATGTTTTTGGAAATATGTTTAAATTATTTATCAAATTGTTTTATTTCCTCATTAATTTCCAGATAAAGTAAAATGAATATTTTGGGAGCTAAACTGGACCATGTGACAGCAGACTGTGACTGTGAGCTCAGATTGAAGTGTTTAGATGTGAAGGTTTGATCCTGACAGAAAAATCTGAGCTCTGCTGTTTACACTTTAGAGAAACAGGAGGAACGGATCAAGACGTGTGTGAAAGCAGCTGAGACAAACTGAAGTACAGGAGGCAGAGCAGCAGCTGATTGGCTCTGCTGAGCAGACTGTGTGATGTGGATACATCTGATTGGATCCTAAATAGTTCTTTTTACTTCATTTTTATGAAAGAGTATGAACAGTTATATACACACAAAAAGGAACAAAATACAGAAAAAAGACATAATATATAATAAACAGGCATTTAAACGGAGGTCATGCATTAGTTCAATAAATTCATACCGATGGAGCATGTCAGTTCATAGAGGAAAAGTTCAGTAATCCACCCTTAAAGATTCATACACAATCAATTTCTTCCAGTATTGCAAAAACTTTTCTGTTCTTAAATCCAATGAGAAAGTTAACCTCTCCATTTTCTGTATATCTGTGAAAATTTCTATCCAGTCTGTCTTTGTTGGAGGGGTGGGATGAAGCCACTTTCGTGTAACTGCTTTTTTTGCTGGCAGCCAATAATACTTTTACTAAATAGTTATCTGGTGCCGAGAGGCAAGATAAATTATTTCCAAAGGTAAATTGTTACAAAGGAGCAATCAATATCATTTTCAAAAATGATTTGTAAGGCCTGAGTTATTTCCTGCCAATACGGCTGTATTGCTGGACAATTCCAAAATATGTGAAAGTGGTCTCCCATCTGTTCCCCACATTTCCTCCAGCACAGACCCCTTTTGACTTCATTTTTCCATTTGCATTTCATTTTAGGTGTAATAAAATATCTCATCACATTGCGCCAACAAAACTCCCTGTCCCAACATCCCGGGCTGGTGGAGGTGGATTGAGCAGCGCACAGAACCAACCAGTCCTCCTCCGAGATAGACAGTCCAGACTCCTTTTTCCCATTTAACTCTAACGTAATTTGTTGAGTGCGTTTTACTACTCTGTATTCTCTGGCATAAGGCTGATAAGAGCTTCTTAGTATCCTTATTCTTGTACATTTCTTCAAAAAGATCAACAAGGTTGGAATCAGAACTGTTTTTGAATTTTATTTCACTATTAAAGTATGATCTAGCTTGCAAATACCTAAAAAAATCATTTTTTTTTAGCTGATATTTTTCCGAAATTTTCTTAAAGCAGTCCAGTTCTCCCTCAGAAGTAATTAAACAAAAATAAGTAATACCAAGTTTGTACCAATCCCTAAACCTTCCATCTGTCAGTGCTGCCTTAAAATTTGGATGGAATGCAATCCAGCTTAACTGTCTGGACTGTCTCTCCAGAAGTGGTGACCTACACTCCTTGAACCATATTTTTAGAGGAACCTTAGTCCATTGATTTAAACAGTTAGCGTATTTCTCGTATAATGCTCTGCACCCTAATATTGACTTTAGCGGGATGTCTAGCTGTGTGGTTTCCAGGTCCTTCCATTTTGCAGCATACTCTGGTTTACAACAGCATGCCAGAGCTCTAAGTTGTGCTGCCTTGTAATAGTCTATTAGACATGGTAATGCTCTGCCCCCTTTATTTTTATGCAGTTGCAATGTTTTGTATTGGATCCTTGGCCTTTTTCCACCCCAGATGAATCTCGAGAGCCACTTGTCCCACTCATTAAATTGCTTGATGGGAACCTCCACTGGTAAGGATTGAAAGAGATACAGCAGTCGAGGAACCACATTCATTTTTATTGTCTCTATTCTATTATGCATATCCAGGGGCATTTGGGACTATTGGTCTACATCATTCTTCAAGCTTTTATTTATAGGGTCATAATTTAAATTGTAAATTTTTGATAAATCTTGAGGTATTCGTATTCCTAGGTATTTCATTTCTGGAGAATTCCATTTAAATCCATATCTCTGTAGCAATTCTCTCTGAGGTACATAATTATAGTTCAAAATCTGACTTTACTTTATAACCTGAGTATGTTCCAAATTCATTTAATAAAGACATCAATTTGGACAAGCTTGACTCTGGTTTGGATACAAAAAACAACACATCGTCAGCATACAAACAAATCTTCTGCTCAATGCCTCCAACATTTATGCCTTTAATCAACTGGTCCTCCCTAATGGACTGTGCCATGGGCTCAATAAAGAGCGCAAATAGTGCCGGGCTGAGAGGGCAGCCTTGACGACAGCCTCTCTCCAGGTTTATGATCTTGGAGAGGTCACCATTTATCTTTATTCTTGCATTTGGCAAAGAGTAAAGGGCTTTAATGCATCCAATGAAGTTGTCATTGAATCCAAATCTTTTCAAGGTCAAGTATAAATACTCCCAACACACAGAATCAAATGCCTTTTCTGCGTCTATGCTTATCACCATTGCACTACAATTCTCTCTTGTCATATAGTCAATTACATGTAAAACTCGCCTAATATTGTCTTGTGTCTGCCTATCCTGAATAAAACCTGTTTGGTCTTCATCCACAAGCTCTGGAACAACAGACTCTAGTCTTTCGGCTAGTATTGACGCAAATATTTTGTAGTCTAAATTGAAAACTGAAACTGGTCTATATGAACTACATTCTTTTCTATCCTTATTCTCCTTTGGAATGACTGATATTATTGCCTCACGCCATGATATTGGGGGAGGCCCACCCTTAAGAGTAGAGTTAAAACACTGTAATAGTAATGGCACAATTTGATCCCTAAAAGTTCTGTACCATTCGGCTGGAAAGCCATCCGCTCCTGGTGCCTTATTGGCCTTTAGTCTGGATATCACTTTCTGTATTTCCACTCCTGTGATTTCTGCTGTAAGGACTTTATTCTGGTCTAGACCAATACAGGGTAAATCCAGTGAATCTAGGAAGATAGCTATGGCCTGTTGGTTAGCTGACTCAGGCTCCTTATATAGATTTCTGTAATAATTTCTCTAGTTTTTGGCTGTTCTTTTTTGTTCCGGGATCCTTGATATGGAGGAGTCTGCCTGTTGCTTCCTTAACCTCCATGATTACAGTTTCAGAGCTCGTGGGCCATTTCCATAATATCTTCGTTTTACAAATTTAGCTTTCTTCTCTAATTCCAATTCATATATTTAATTAATTTCACTTTTAGCCTTATTAATTTCATGTAATATAACTGGGTTGTTCTTTAAAGGCCCAGTGTGTAGTTTTTAGCGACATCTAAAGGTGAGGTTTGAGATTGCAGCACTCCGCACTCTCCCCCTCCCTTTTGGAGAACCCCTGAGCTACGGTGGTCTTCCAAGGACAAAAATGTTTTTTCTGGCGTAACGCTTAGCTACCAAGCTATCAAATATCTCTGTTGTTTCAGCACATTTGAAAGTTCAGAGAGCATTTGGCAGAAAAGTCACCATGTAGAATACCAAAATGTGGTCATTTGAGCCATAAACGCACGGATACAAACTTCATTTGTATTTTGACATTCTAAAAGCGCTATTATGCTATCGAGAAACTTCCGTTGGCTCCAAAACAAGAGCCTAATTTACAGCGTTAAAGAACTAATAGGAGATAATGAAGAATGCTTTATTTTGAAAATGGGAAGTTTGCTAGTGGCTGATTTTAGCTGAATGTCACATCGACTTGACATTTATATTATGATAAATGTTATATATAATATTATGATATTGTTACGACCTGAGGCTGTTTTTTATTGGAGTCCATTTTTTCCAGTATTTTGTCTGATGACTTTCATTTTGAAGCCTGAGGCTGTATTATCTGACGGAGGTTTTATTGAGGACTATGTCCGTCTGAATTATAAGTAAAAAAGTAATCAATTCTTGAGTGTACTCCATGACTTGCAGAGTAGAATGTATACTGTTTTTCTTTTGGGTGGAGCTCTCTCCAGACATTGTGTAACCCCAGGTCTATGGGGATTTTTTTGGTCAATTTTGCATTTCGGGTGAGTTTTTTTTTTAATTATTAGAAGAGTCTGGCTTGGGCTGTAATTGCAAGTTCCAATCCCCACCACAAATTAGAACCCCAGAGGACTCTATAGCAATCAGCTGAAATATATCCCTGATGCAGGAGTTATCGCTGCCAGGGGGTAAATTTACATTAACAAGTGTTACCTCTTTTTGATCGAGGTGCCCTTTAACCATGACATAATGACCTTCTTTATCACTATGGACTGACCCTGCTTTGAAATTTACTCTGCTAGGAATTAGTATGGCTACTCCTCTCTTTTTCCCTGCCTTATATGATGAACAGAAAGTACTTTAAAGTCCATTCGTTTTAACTTTTCATGTTCTTTTTGATTAAGGTGGGTCTCCTGCCAAAATATTACATGCATTTTCTCTCTTTTCATTTTTGCAATAGCCTTGCTCCTTTTGACTGGATTGTGTAATCCATTAACATTGAGGGTTATGACCTTGTACTCCTGACACTGCATTTAAACCAACAGTATGATGAGCTTTATGAAACTAGTGACCTCGCCTGAACACACTTTGAACACTTTAAAAGAACACATAAAACATCCATCATTAACAACTATAAGAGCTGAAGTAGACTTCCACTTAGAAGCAATGAGATACTTCTTAAATGGGGGAGGAGTCTGGCCAAAACCACCAGAGTCCTCTTTAGGTGCAACTTGGGTAACCCTTTCAAGAATTGTATTTTTTGTACTTCCCTATCAAGATGTCATGAACTGTATGTTGGTCAGCTGTATTTAAACTGAACATGGAGGAAGACCCCAATCTTAATCTATAATCACACAATATGTTATCAAAGAACTTGAAACAATCACTTTGTAATATAATAAAAGTGGATTCTTTTTTCCTCTCTTTTTTTTTAACAGATCAAGATCTGGAGGTGTGTTTATGTCTCTGAGTCCTTGAAACCTGGGCTTATTCCAAACTCTCTAATGAAACATCAAACTTATTAAATGACTTCCACTGCTTTCTTACCCTTTACTTTCTGTTGGTGTCCGGACTCATTGTGAATATATTCCCATGTTTCAGTCCTGCTTGTTACCTCCAATGTCTATTTCGGCCGTTGGAAAACACGGAGCATCTGTCTGATCCTCTTGGGGCTTATTGTTGGTGCTTTTCCGCCAGGCTTCTGTGGTCTCTCCATGGACTGCTTCAGCGGTTTCTCCCAGTTCAGCTGAAAGCCCTCTTATATGCTGTTTTCAGACGCTGATCCATAGGTCACCGTTTGTAAAAAAGACCAAAGCTGGCTAGTTCAGCTGAAAGCCCTCTTTAACTGACGCTGATCCATAGGTCATGCCTGTGTCGAAAAAAAAAGAGCAGTTTAGCTGGCAGCTTAATCGTATGCTTTATCGAGCATCTAATATATTTTCCTCTTGGTAGTTTTCAGATATGTAAAATAAATCCTCCTATCTCAAGAATATCTCCCTTTTTCCACGCCAATGCAGCACTAGCTCATTAGTCTTAAATTGAAATATGATCACTGACATTGGCTGTACATCTAAGATTCTGTGGCATTGCTAAATCTCCATTCTGCAAGTGCCTCCAACTCTTTTATAATGAAGTCACGAATAAACTGCTGGATGTTATCCTTCTCGGCCCCTCTGGTATACCGTAGACACGGACGTTGTTGCGCCTCTTGAAGCTTGTTGTTGATCTGTTAGCTTCTTTTGGAGGCTCTCTTGTACCAGCTGTGACCGATAAAAAAGCGTCCTTCCAGCTGGCATTTCTCGCTTGACTCCTCGGTACTCTGAGGTCAACCACCTTGCTTAGTTTCTGCTGTATTCTTATATCCGATCTCTATTTTCAGGTCCTTCGAGTCTGTTCTGAAAGTTAATTGGGTCCTCAACTTGCCAAGTGTTTAATGTCACAGGATGGTGAGAGCATTCATCCTTATCAAATTAGCACAGTATTATATTGTTTTGCGCTAAACTGGACCATGTGAAAGACTCCATCTTTCTGCTTTAGATGTGAAGGTTTGATCCTGACAGTTCATCTTGTATTTGTTTCCATCATTAATAAAACAGGAGAGCAAGATCAATCATAGGTCCAAACTGAAGTACAGGAGGCAGAGCAGCAGCTGATTGGCTCTGCTGAGCAGACTGTGTGATGTGGACACATCTGATTGGATCCTAAATAGTTTTTCTCATTCTCTCTCTTTATTCAGACTGAGGGGCTGCAGTTTGTCAGAGATCAGCTGCTATTCATTAGCCTCAGCTCTGAAGTCCAACCGCTCCCATCTGAGACAGCTGTACCTGAGCAGGAACAATCTTCATGATTCAGGAGTGAAGCTGCTGTGTGATTTTCTGCAGAGTCCAAACTGTAGACTGGAGATTCTGAGGTAAGTTCATGTTTTCTCTGTTTCTATTGTAGATCTTGTGTGTGTGATTATTAACTGAAGCATCTTCATGTCCAGATGTTTGACTGATCATATGTAGGGATGCATGATGGTGGATTTTTGCTGATATCTGATCTGCTGACATTTCAACCTTCTTTGAGCTCCTCCTGATATATCTCCACTCATCTTCTGTTGTAAATCAGACCAAGTGTGTCCTGTAGGAGAACTGATGTGTTCCTCTGATTGTGACAGTCTGTTTGTTTTAGAAACAGGAAACAAGACAAATAACATCTTAATCAACAATAAATGACAGACGTATTCTTTTCAACTACATTAATTGATGAAAACTGAAGATCATCACATGTCTTCACATGTTCATTTAATGTCAGATTTAATTTTCACAGCAGAAGTGAACTACTTCAGTTGTACAAACGATGATGATAATGAAGTATGGAGAACAAAAATGACACAAGGATCATTAAAGAAATGTAATAAATGATTAGAGCCATGAATACATGAAAACGCATATATATATATATATATATATATAAATATATATAAATATATATATATATATATATATATATATTCCTATATATATATATATATATATACACATATATATATATATATATATATATATATATATATATATATATATATATATATATATATATATATAGATAGATAGATAGATAGATAGGTGTATATATATATACAGTGGTATGAAATATCTGATTTGGAATTTTCACATTTCTGCATAAAATCACCATCAAATGTGATCTGATTTTTCTCAAAATCACACAGATGAAAAACAGTGTCTGCTTTAACTAAAACCACCCACACATTTATAGGTTTTTGTTTTAATGAGGATAGCATGCAAACAATGACAGAAGGGGGAGGAATAAGTAACTGAACCATCACATTTAATATTTTGTGGCCCCCCCTTTGGCAGCAATAACTTCAACCAGACGCTGGCACATCGATCAGGACTAATCTTGGCCCATTCTTCTTTACAAAACTGCTGTAGTTCCATCAGATAACAGCTCCAAACCATGATGCACCCTCCACCATGCTTCACGGTGGGGATGAGGTGTTGATGTTGGTGAGCTGTTCCATTTTTCCTCCACACATGACGTTGTGTGTTCCTCCCAAACAATTCAACTTTGGTTTCATCAGTCCACATATTTTGCCAAAACTTCTGTAGGTCCAAGTGCCTTTTAACAACGAGCAACAATGTTTTTTAGACAGCAGTGGCTTTTGAGTCCTCATGAACACCATTCTGGCCATTGTTTTGTATATAGTTGATGTGTGCTCAGAGATATTGGACTGTGCCAGTGATTTCTGTAAGTCTTTCAGACACTCTATTCTTTTTTTACCTCTCTGAGTATTCTGCTGAACTCTTGATCTTTGGTGGACGGCCACTTGAGAAAGCAACAGTGCCAAACTCTTCCATTTGTAGACAACTTCTCTGACTGTCGATTGATGAACATCCAGACTTTTAGAGATGGTTTTGTATCCTTTCCCAGCTTTATACAAATCAAAAATTTTGATCAGCCTTCAGACAGCTCTTTGAGCGAACCATGGTGCACATCAGACAATGCTTCATCAAGACAATTCTACCAGGTGTGTGTTTTATAGTGGGCAGAAGCCACTCATCAGTGATTGGGCACAAACCTGACTTAAATTGTTTGGTAAAAATTGGTTTCAATTGTTTCTTTAAGTCTCCTTAGGCAGAGGGTTCAGTTACTTATTCCTTGTCATTGTTTGCATGCTGTCCTCATTAAAATATGAAAACCTATAAATGTTTGGGTGGTTTTAGAAAAACAGACACTGTTTTTCATCTGTGTGATTTGACAAAGATCAGATCACATTTGATGGTGATTTTATGCAGAAATGTGAGAAATTCCAAAAGGTTCAGATATTTCATACCACTATATATATATATATATATATATATATATATATATATATATATATATATATATATATATATATATATATATGCTGAGCTGGTTAGCTCAGTGGGTTTGGACATCCGCTTATCGACCAGGGGTCGGGGTTCGAATCCTGCATGGGATATGTAAATTATATGGGGAAATACATATGAATGGAGTGAATGACAACTACATGACATGACAGTGGGTCCCTGGGCAAGACCCTTAGTGCAGTGGCCTATCTTATTACATGGGTGCGTTATTACAGAAAGCCAAACCGGCTCAGACGTCCTCCGGGTTAACAAGGTCTGCGTCAAATGCTGAGGAACCAGGGCATTGTGATGAAAAATGGGCTCCTGGAACAAGACATAGAAGGCAATGGACAAGAAATGAGAACAAGGCTCTGTTGGAATGCTACTACTCCAGTAACCCTAACCAGCGGGCTTGCATGAACAGGCTGAGGGATATATGGTTACTTCGATACCCACAGTCAATGCTAACACCGAAACAGCTAGTAGCTCAGTGTTCCAACATCCACAAACGGCAACTGCTATCACGACTAGAGATTTAGGAGATACAACATGTTAATGCTACGGCAAGAGGGAGCCAGGACGATAGGTCAGATGGGGGAGTTAACACTGACTCCCCCCCAGAGATTGGGTACCAAGCCTCAGAATTGAGCAAAGAGCTAACTGACCTGAGAGATAAGATAATGGCTAAGATGAGCACCTGTCAACCCCGACACCAACTAGCGAGGATTAGTGAAGTACCTCCAGAGATCCTATCCAATGCAGTAATAGAAATGATTCCCACTGCAAACATCACTGAGACCAATGAGCTGACGTACAGTACAGCAGCAGTGATCCTTGAGATGCTGGGACACAAGATGGGCAATGTAAAGGAGAACAAAGGGCAAAGCCCACCATGGACGAGAAGGCCATTGGAGGCTAAAAATCAAGGTGACTCGGAAAGAGGTCAGCCAATTGTCAGCCAAACACCAGAGTGGTGCAACCAGAAAAGAGATACCCAAGAGGTACAGGCAGATGCCCATACCTGAGGCCTTGGAAACTGCCAAACAAAGACTCCAAGCCTTGGCCACCCGACTGAAAAGGTACAGGAGAGAGATAGAGGACAGGAGAATACTCTCAGTGGCAGGGTAATAACACAAGAGCTAACCCACCAAGGCTGGAGACTGAACAATACTGGAAAGGCATATGGGAGAAAGAAGCATCACATAACAGCAATGCACAGTGGCTAAACAATCTAAGAGCAGACCACGCCATCACAGTAGCAGATGTCTGTGAACATCACAGTAGCAGATGTCCAAGAAAAAGTCTCAGGTAAAAAGCTACAGCACCAGGCCTGGATATGATCCATGCATACTGGCTGATCCATGCATACTGGCTGAAGAGGCTGACCTCACTCCATGAGCGGCTAGCAGTACAAATGAACGAACTGCTGAGAGATGGGACCCACCCAGAATGGCTGACCAACTTCGAGCCAATTGCACAAGTCTCCTTCAAATGTGGTATATATCAAGGAGATGCTCTGTCCCCACTGCTGTTCTGCATAGGCCTGAACCCCCTCAGCTAAATAATCAACAAGACTGGCTCTGGATACCAACTCCGAAACAGGACCACCATCAGCCACCTTTTCTACAAGCTGTACGCTAACCGTGTGTTCACACCAGAAGATGCAGGGAAGCAATAATTTTTCAATGAGACGTCCTGAGCGACAGCGAGAGTCCACCAGATAAAGCTGAGCCTGGGTCAACTTTATGGTAATTAGCTATGACGCAGTTCAGCAGCAAACGGTGGCAACCAATCAGAGTAGAGATGTTTTCGACCTGGTAAAGAACAACGCATGGAAACAGGCAGATTGCTGGCACTCTGATGGGAGATGGATGGCGTTTGTGCCTGGCGATCAGCGGCCCAATCTTCACCAACACGCTGTTGAACTGCTGGACGTCCAACCTGAAGTACCGCTGGAACCACTCTCTATCCAGCCGCAGTTCCAGCACCAGTCGATGAAACTCACCCAGCTCCTCATGGCGCCGCAGAATCTCATGCACCCCAACCCAGTGACGGCGTCTTTGTCGGATGCACAACGATGCAGCAAACATCACAGTGATGTCATCCAGATCCATGATGAGTCGATATGATTTTGAGGGTCAAACTGCATATTTATAGTCATGGCAGACCATGAAAATCATACAATTATTGGAGGGAATTAATCTTATTGGCTTACTGCCACAAGCTATTTTTTCCAGCTCCTGTACTGTAGAACACACACACACACACACACACACACATATTGTGCAAATACGCGCTCCTTACCACCACAGGACTTTAGTATATTTCAAAACTGTAAAAGTTTCATGTTGTGGATGAATCAATATTATCTCCTTTGTAAATTGCTTCCTGCCTGTCAATTGTAGGACTGATTTGGTGATTTTACCTATGTTCATGCTATGCTTTAACTGAAGTTGTAACAGCAAGCCTTGCTGCTGAAGATTATGCGCTGCTCCTTTAAATGACAAGCGAGTTTATGTTGACGCCAGTCACGGACGAGGCCAGTAAAATTTGGGATTTTTTTGCTGATTTGCCAGTCTTTTTGGTGTGAACGCACAGTAAACAAGCGAGATATCAACTCACTGATCCACACAAGGATCTATAGCAGTGACATCGAATGTCTCACTACAGACATTTAATGGTGACAAAAGAGGGAAGGTAGTCCATATGTTCATTTGAAAAGGAACACAAGAAACTAGAGAAATACCAAGGGCTCAAAGAGGAGCTGGAGAAATCCTGGAAGGTAAAGGCAACAGTGGTGCCTGTGGTCATCGGGGCACTTGGGGCAGTGAACACTGGAGAAGTGGCTCCAACAGATTCCTGGAGAAAATCAGACATCTCACTCCAGAAGAGTGCAGTCCTAAACAGCTAAGATATTGATTTCCTACTGGTAGAGGAATGAAAACCCATCACCAAGATGTAGAGAAAGTTTTATACATATATATACTGTATATATATATATATATATATATGTATGTATATATTTTCTGTATTTATATATATATTTTGTTTATATATATATATATGTATGTATGTATTTATATGTATATATATATATATATATATATATATATATATATATATTTATGTATGTATATATTTTCTGTATTTATATATATATGTTTGTTTATATATATATATGTATGTATGTATGTGTGTATAAATATATATATATATATATATATATATATATATATATATATATATATATATATATATATTGTGTGTGTGTGTGTGTGTGTACAGTACTGTATATATGTATATATGCCTTGACTTAACGGGTACGTATGAGCTGTTTCAGCTCCTCTGTGCCAGTACACAGGTTAGCCTTTAGCTCGCTAGTAGCCTGTCAGCCGCTATAGTTCTGTAGTCCTGTGATGGAAAGTTTTTAATGAGCCATTGATTTAAGATCATTGGTCATCATCTTTGAAAACAAAGCACCCACGGACTATCTAGAGTTTGGTCTTGAAGGATGATGGAGGACTGACTTCAGCTCACTGCTGATATGGATATTATAATGACTTCAGATCTATAAGCAAACTGCTTTACCACCTGACATGACTGCTCTGTAATGGCTCATGTTTGTTTTTTTGCTTTAACCTGGTATTTTTGTTCCAACATATTATATTGTCAGAATGAATTTAGAGCTAAAATGACAACAGTGGTGTATTTACTTTGATAATATGGCTCATCAACAAAAATAACAGTTAATTTTAGCATGTTAGCCTGTGTTATCACTGTAATTATTTTGTTATTGTTGTAACTCTGTTTTACCTGCAGTTTGTAGTGATTATTTTATGGATATTATTGGATATTAATTAAAGAAATTAATATTCATTTCATAACCATTTTTGCTCTTGTTAATTAAAGGGGCACCATCCATTTTATACAAAAAAGGCTAAGTAAAATTAATTAATTGGTTTATTTATTATTTCATTTAAATCAGATAAATCAATTAAGTCAAACTTTTTCAGTTTATTCAGTTAAGTCAAACTTTATCACTTTAATCAATCTCAGGTCTAAAGACAGTACTCTCATGCAGTGATGTCAATCTTTCAAATAGAACACCAACAGACAGAACTTTAACTAAGGATGATTTAGGATGAATATATAAGACAAAATAAAACACTTAAGGAATAAATGTCAGAGTTACACACGTGGACAAAATTGTTGGTACCCTTGTTTAATTTAAGAAAACCCCCCAATGGTTACAGAAATAATTTGAATCTGACAAAAAGTTAAAATAAATAAAAATTCAATGAAATTTACAATTGAAAATCAGACATTGCTTTTGAACCATGGTTTAAGAGAATTACTTTAAAAAATAAACTCATGAAACAGGCCTGGACAAAAATAATGGTTCCTCTAGAAAAACTGAGAATAATGTGACCATAGGGACATGTTCAATCAAGGTGGGTCCTCTAATTAGCATAACAGGTGTCTACAAACTTGTAATCAGTTAGTTGGCCTATTTAAAGGCTGAAAAGTGGTCACTGTGCTGTTTGGTATCATGGTGTGTACCACACTGAACATGGACCACAGAAAGCTAAGGAGAGAGCTGTCTCAGGAGATTAGAAAGAAAATGATAGACAAGCATGTTAAAGGTAAAGGCTATAAGACCATCTCCAAGCAGCTTGATGTTCCTGTGACTACAGCTGCACAGATTATTCAGAAGTTTAAGGTCCACAGGACTGTAGCCAACCTCCCTGGACGTGGCTGCAGGAGGAAAACTGATGACAAACTGAAGAGACGGAGAATACGAATGGAAACCAAAGAGCCCAGAACAACTTCAAAGAGATTAGAGGAGAACTCCAAGGTCAAGGTACATCAGAGTCAGATCACACCATCCATCACTGTTTGAGCCAAAGTGGACTTAATGGAGGACATCACTGTTGAATGCAAATCATAAAAAAGGGAGACTGGAATTTTCCAAACTGCATATTGACAAACCACAAAGCTTCTGGGGAATGTCCTTTGAACAGAGGAGACGAAACTGGAGCTTTTTGGTAAGTCACATCAGCTCGATGTTGACACAAAAATGAAGCATACAAGAAAAAGAACACTGTACCTACTCTGAAACCTGTACCTATTCTGTACCGGCTCAGTTATGGTCTGGGGCTGCTTTGCTGCATCTGACACAGGGTGTCTTGAATCTGTGCAGGTACAATGAAATCTCAAGACTATCAAGACATTCTGGAGTGAAATGTGCTGCCCAGTGTCAGAAAGCTTGGTCTCAATCACAGGTCATGGGTCCTCCAACAGGATAATGAGCCAAAACACACAGCTAAAAACACCCAAGAATGGATCAGAACAAAACACTGGACTATTCTGAAGTGGCCTATGACCAACACTTCACACCTTTTTGCCCATCTCTCTCTCAGAGCTAGATAAAATAATTTCTGGCTCCAAACCAACCACCAGCTCTCTGGACACAATCCCCTCTAAATTGTTAAAGGAGGACTTTAAAGAAATTGGTCCCAGTCTTTTAAATGTATTTAACAGCTCCCTGCTCACAGGTAATGTGCCAAAATAATTCAAACATGCCATAGTTCACCCACTACTGAAAAAAACAGACCTCGACCCACAACTTCCTAACAACTTTAGACCCATATCAAAACTTCCTTTCCTCAGTAAAATCTTAGAAAAAATAGTTCTAAATCAATTGACCCCTCACCTTAAAAACAGTATTTTTGAAAAATTTCAGTCTGGTTCTCGCACAAACCACAGTACAGAATCTGCTCTATTGAGGGTAACCAATGACCTTCTTATGTCAGCTGATGGTGGCCTCTCCTCAGTCCTCGTCCTCCTTGATCTCAGTGCCGCTTTTGACACTGTCGATCACTCTATCCTCCTACACCGTCTGCAGCACTGGGCAGGAGTCTCTGATTTGGCACTTAACTGGTTTAAATCTTACATTACTGACAGATCATTTACATTCACAGTGAGCAACTCCTCTTCCTCCCCTGCTGATCTCTCTTGTGGAGTTCCCCAAGGCTTTGTACTTGGCCCCCTGTTGTTCTCCATATACATGCTTCCTTTAGGAAATATTATTCAGAAACACAACATCTCATTTCATTGTTATGCAGACGACACACAACTTTATCTGCCCATTCACCCCCATAACCACTCTGGTCCCTAAGACCTTGATAAATGTCTGGAGGATATTAGGGTATTAGTCCAGATGGAAAGGTCTAGCCTTACCAGTTTTTCGCCACCTGATTTTTTTTACTCCTTGGAGTGTCTATTTTCAGAATCTGGTGGTTACCAAGCTGAAACAGGGGGCCAAAGGCTTTTTTTTTGTGCTTCATTGCATCCAACCCAAAAAAATGAAAAATAGAAATATGATGTAGAAATAGGCATAACTTTTGATGTAAACAACATACAGAGACAAACCAATACATTTTTTCATATAATTTTGACCCAAGGAAATCATTGGAATGGTTATTTTTGACATTTGATGACATTTAGACTCTATTTCTGGTCAAAAACAGCAAAAAAATGTCCAAAAATGCCCGTATGACCATCTATCTTTTCATTTTTTCAAGCTCACAGGTTGACTTTTATTCACCACCAGTTTTTTCTTAATCCTTTGAGTGTCTATTTAAAGATTATATTGAGTACCAAGCTGAAACTATGTCCAAAAGCCTTCATTTTAACCCTCTACTGTACCTAGTCCAAAACCGAAAAATAAATATGATGTGCAAATATAGGCATAACTTTGGGAGTAAACAACATACGAAGACAAATGAACAACATCTGCCATACAATTCTGACCCCGGGAATTAATTTGAATGGTTATTTCTTACATTTGATAACATTTTTGATACAATATTGCACCACTGTTTCACAGGAGACTCCTGAACCCCCTTATGGTGCACAAACAGCTTCTCTAAGATGGAGGCAGAGCCCACTCGCCTGAAAAGTCACTTCTTTTCAAAGGCAGTCTCAAAAAATCTGCAGCTGATACAAGTTATCGAGAATAAAAAAATCTGAAGTGGAGCTGACCGCCAAATAGAGGTGTGACAGCGACTATGCAGAAATTTCCAGACGAAATGTTCTGCAGATTTATTAAAATTAATTAAATCAAAGATGAGAAAAAAGACCTGTTTGAATCATCGCACAGGTGAACAGGGAACAAGTGAGTGTCATGATTGAGTATTAAAAGAGCGTGCCTAAAAGGCTGTGGTGAGGTTCAACACTGTGTGAACAAATGAGTGATCAAATAATTATTAAATTTAAGAAAATTTGAACAGTAAGAACATTTCACAACATTCAACTGCAAATAATTTATGAATTTCATCACTCAGTGACTGCGGTCGAATTGTCCCCTCCTAAGCCCTTTCCTATCTACTTTTCCTTAACCCTGATGGAAAACGTCATGGGGTTAAGGAAAGGATAAAGGAGAATTCAGAAGGACTTTGGAAAGGAAAACAGGCGTGCAGAGAGAGTCTGACTACACTTTCACTACGCTACAACATCATGTGGCGGCGGATGTTAGTGCTGCGGTAAAACTACAATTTTTAGAAGGTGTACTACAAAAGACGCATCATGCATCATGGCAATGTTGTTCCTTTCAGACAACATTGAAAATAATATCCTGGTAAAAATGACATCTACATAACTGATGTTGAAAGTGAGAATTTAAATAAATCCGTCCTCTCATTATCAACATGAACACCAACCAGTGCATGAAAATAAATTAACTGAAGGAAAGAAAGGCACAAATTGTTAAGACCACAATCTAATAGAGTACAAATGATTCATATTGAACCAAGTTTAGAACATAGTCAACATCAAATGTCTCATATCCTGCTCTCTTCAGAGAATCAGACTGCTGGAAAGTTAAGGTAGGGTTTGGTAAACTTAAGAAAGGATGAACAGCAGAGGGAACTCACATGGTCTGAGGGATTTGTTCGTCATTATTCGCTTAAATTCGGAAGCAGTCAGATAACGCGCTGCTGTTGCCGCAGAGAATTGTGGGACGGAATAATCTCCTCTCCTTTCGTAAAGGATGGTCCAGTGCATCCTATGCTAAAGGAGATAGTTAAGGAAGCATTAAGCCACCTTTCCTATGCATTTAAACTATTCGAACAGCTCTGATCACAAACTTCTTCCAGTTCATTTCACTCCGTTAGGAACCGTCCTAAGCAAAAATGACTTTTCGACCACAGCCACTGTCCTTTGTACAGTGCCTATGTTTTTAATTGTTACTGTGCTAAGAAGTTGTTGCTCTTCTGTGGTTAAATTGTTGTTTTTTTCATATTTATTGGTTGCATTTTAATGCCTAAACCTTTTTCTTGAATACATATTTATGTTTGATGAGACTTATCTGGTTTACAGTCCATGATATCATCAAAAGATTCTGATGATCTGGAGATGCTGGAACATTATTTAATGCCTGTGAACTTCTGCCTTATAAAGCAGCATCATTAGTTAACACAGTTCATCTCTACATCTACAAAACTTAAAACCAGTGAAGTTGGCACGTTGTGTAAATTGTAAATAAAAACAGAATACAATGATTTGCAAATCCCTTTCAACCTATATTCAATTGAATACACAGCAAAGACAAGATACTTAATGTTCGAACTGGTAAACTTTGTTATTTTTTGCAAATATTGGCTCGTTTGGAATTTGATGCCTGCAGCATGTTTCAAAACAGCTGGCACAAGTGTCAAAAAAGACTGAGAAAGTTGAGGAATGCTCATCAAACACTTATTTGGAACATCCCACAGGTGAACAGGCTAATTGGGAACAGGTGGGTGCCATGATTGGGTGCCATGATAAAAGCAGCTTCCCTGAAATGCTCAGTCATTCACAAACAAGGATGGGGCGAGGGTCACCACTTTGTGAACAAATGTGTGAGCAAATTGTCCAACAGTTTAAGAACAACATTTCTCAACCAGCTATTGCAAGGAATTTAGGGATTTCATCATCTACGGTCCGTAATATCATCAAAAGGTTCAGAGAATCTGGAGAAATTACTGCACGTAAGCAGCAAGGCCCAAAACCAACAATGAATGCCCGTGACCTTCGATCCCTCAGGCGGTACTGCATCAAAAACCGGCATCACTGTGTAAAGGATATCAGCACATGGGCTCAGGAACACTTCAGAAAACCACTGTCAGTAACTACAGTTCGTCTACATCTGTAAGTGCAAGTTAAAACTCTACTATGCAAAGCCAAAGCCATTTATCAACAACACCCAGAAACACCGCCGGCTTCTCTGGGCCCGAGCTCATCTAAGATGGACTGATGCAAAGTGGAAAAGTGTTCTGTGGTCTGACCAGTCCACATTTACAATTGTTTTTGGAGACTGTGGTCGTCGTGTCCTCTGGACCAAAGAGGAAAAGAACCATCCGGACTGTTATAGGCACAAAGTTCAAATGCCAGCACCTGTGATGGTATGGGGGTGTATTCGTGCCCAAGGCATGGGTAACTTACACATCTGTGAAGGCACCATTAATGCTGAAAGGTACATACAGGTTTTGGAGCAACATATGTTGCCATTAGGCCTGCACAATATACTGTTTTAACATCGCCATTGCAATGTGCGCATGCGCAATAGTCACATCGTGCATGCGATGTGACTATCGCAAACACACAAACTTTTGTTTTGCTTCACAAGCCCCTGTATATCATCAACATTTATTGGGGAAATGATAAAAAGCAACTGAAATTGAAACCTATTCTATTTTGTACAGAGACATGGCCTCCTGGATCTCTTTTATATACAGCAATCTTAATCATTCAAAGATGAACCCCCTTAGCCTGGATTAAACGGTATCATTTTTTTGGGTTGGATGAAAACAATGGTGTCATTGTGAGTCAACCAAATTCTTTCCAAACAGAGCTATTCAAGTCATCTGGTAAAAATTGTTCTATTTTTAATATCGCAATATATCGCAAACTCCCCAAAAATCGTAATGTCAGTTTTTTTCCAATATCGTGCAGCCCTAGTTGCCATCCAAGCAACGTCTTTGTCACGTTCTCAGCTTCAGCCTCAGCCTCATCCGCAGCCTGTCACTCACCTGCTCCACTCTAATCAGTTCAGACTCACCTCACCTGTGTCGCCGCTCACACCTGCACCTCGTCTCTGGCAATCAAGCCAGCTACTTAAGCCCCAGCTCCGCATTCAGTCATTGTCAGACTGTCGTCGCACTCATGCTGAAAGGTCCAGACTTGTTTCCCGGATTGATCACCCGTTGCCAACTAGTTTCGTCCCGGACTCTGCCTCATACGCCTGACCCTCGGCCTGACTCCAAGGTATCGACTAGCTTCTGTCCTGCATTCACCCGCCTGTCTGAATCCCCGGCTTTCGATCCTGCTGCAGTCCCCTGTTGCCGAGCCCTGTCTGAGACCCACGCCTGGTATCTGATCCTGCTTCCGTCGAGCCCTGTCCGATCTACGTTGTGACCCACGTCCTGGTATCTGATCCTGCTTCCGCCTCCCCGTTGCCGAGCCTGTCTCTTCTACGTTGTGCCATTCGCCTGGTGTCTGACTCCCGCCTGTCCTCGACCACGAGAGCTCGCCTGAACCACATCACCGAGTGTTCCCGAACGCCTCCAATCGTCAGTGTGTGAGTCAAGCCTGCATCACCTTCTCCCCTTAAAGGACTGAGTGAGCTTCTGCCTGTGCTTCCCTGGGTGGCTTAGTCGGTAAGGCGTCCGGCTACGGATCAAGTGGTCACAGGTTCGTCTCCCGCTCATGCCACAGCCTGTTTCCTGTTTCGACTGTGTGGCTCTCTGTTTGCTGCCGCGGGTTGAAGCCCCGCTCAAGACGCAGCTACTCTCCGTTAAAGGACCGTGTGAGTGGTCAACTCTTTGTTTGCTGTCGCGGGTTGAAGCCCCGCTCAAGACGCAGCTTCACTCCGTTAAAGGACCGTGTGAGTTGTCACCTCTTTGTTTGCTGTCGCGGGTTGAAGCCCCGCTCAAGACGCAGCTACTCTCCGTTAAAGGACCGTGTGAGTGGTCAACTCTTTGTTTGCTGTCGCGGGTTGAAGCCCCGCTCAAGACGCAGCTACACCCCTCTAAAGGACTGTGTGCCCAGTCATCTAAGAAGCTCCGGGTTAGCTCAGTAGGGAGAGCGCCCGGCCGCAGATCACCTGGTCGCGGTTCGCATCCCGCTCAGAATTGTTTCTGGTTGAGCCGTTAAATAAAGACTGTTCATTCCTAACTTCAGTTACTTGCTTCTGGGTCCTCACTGACAACGTTACAGTCTTTTTCATGGACGCCCCTGCTTATTTCAGCAAGACAATGCCAAGCCACATTCTGCACGTGATACAACAGCGTGGCTCCGTAGTAAAAGAGTGCAGGTACTAGACTGGCCTGCCTGTAGTCCAGATCTGTCCCCCATTGAAAATGTGAGGCGCATTATAAAGTGTAAAATACAACAACGGAGACCCCAGACTGTTGAACAACTTAAGATGTACATCAAGCAAGAATGGGAAAGAATTCCACCTGAAAAGCTTCAAAAATTGGTCTCCTCAGTTCCCAAACGTTTACTGAGTGTTGTTAAAAGGAAAGGCGATGTAACACAGTGGTAAAAATGACCCTGTGCCAACTTTTTTGCAACTTGTTGCTGCCATTAAATTCTAAGTTGATGATTATTTGCAAAAGAAAATAAAGTTTCTCAGTTTGAAAATTAAATACCTTGTCTTTGCAGTGTAATCAATTGAATACAGGTTGAAAGGGATTTGCAAATCATTGTATTCTGTTTTTATTTACGTTTTACACAACGTGCCAACTTCACTGGGTTTGGGTTTTGTACAAGCTCAAGGTCAAACTTTACCATGCAAAGACAAAGACAAATATCAGCAACACCCAGAAACACTGCCGGCTTCTCTGGGCCGAGCTCATCTGAGATGGACTGAGGCTCAGTGGGAAAGTCTGCTGTGGTCTGAGTCCACATTTCAGACTGTTTTTGGACATCATGGACGTGGTGTCCTCCAGGCTAAAGAGGAAAAGGACCATCCAGACTGTTATCAGAGCAAAGGGCAAAAGACAGCATCTATGAGGGTATGGGGGGGTGTTAAATTATTACTTCAGAGACATGAAGACACATTCGGCTCGAGTTTAAACAACAGGGACTAGACTGACCTGCTGCAGTCCACGCCAGTCCTCTCATTGTTTTGGAAAACTCTTATTGTTGGAATCATCTCTTTTTAAATTTTGGTTCATAGAGTGAGGGGTCTCTTAAACATTTCCACAAGACTTGTTATCACCAGGATTCAAAACAAGATACATGAGTTTGGAGTCTATTTTTCATTGAGAAAAAAATTAGAAAACCACAGCAAATTGGGAGATATTTGATTTTAACATCATAATCCTCAAAGAGAAGACCTGATGATTCAGCCAGAGCATGTTACCACACAATTGCTATATCAAATAAGAATTACTGACAGTGGTCTCACAGAAAGTTGCATTATTAATGCCTTTCTTGCACACAAAAAGAAACCTTTCTTAATACCATGATCTGAACTGCTCTTGCATCTAAAGATAATTCTCAGAGATTTTTGTCTCAGATTGAGATTTCACAAAGACTGGGGGGTCACCAACTCCAAGACTTTAACTGGAATAAGCCTACGTCTAGTAGTCTCCCTAATTATATCATGACAATTAGTACAGTAATACATCCTCTTTCATGGTTATATGATAATAATATCCCATTCTGATTTGCTTGTACTTCATGTGGTTGTTTCAGGGTTTTTGTTTTCATCAATAATCACTGCGTTGAGTAAAGGTTAACTGGGGTCTTAAGGTCTTGGGTGGCGTGCAGTGTGAGTGGAAGAAAAGTTGGATAAACTAGTTGTTGATTTTTAGCAAAAAGTAGTTCATTCAAGTGTACTAGTATAATTATTCTATACTAACACAGAAACAGTATTCTTTAAGTTTACTTTTTATATACTATATTTTATTTAAGAATAGTATAGTGAAGTAAACTTGACTTATACTGAAAGGTATAAAGAAAAGTCTAAGACTAAGTACATTAACACTGAAACTTACACTAACACTTAAATACTAAACCCTGTACTTAAGAATGATTATCATTTTTTCTGCCACAAAGTACTTAGACTGAGTATATCTGATCCAGGTACAGATTAAGGTCAAGTCATTGTTCTTACATTTAATTTAGCAGAATAACAATTGAGATATTTACCCTACATGTTCAAATCTTGCATTATCTTTCAGTACCTTAAAAACGTAAACAGAGAAACGTTTAATTTGACTTTATTGGTCAATTTCCTGTTCCTTCATTAAGGTCTGGCAATAGAGTTATGTACATCTGTTTAAACAAGAACACATTTTGTTTTAATTATTTCAGGCCAGACAGCATTAACAGTTTTTTAACCTCATATATGAAATTACTTTGCTCACTGATCTGTGGATCTTTGCATACAGGCCTGTCTGATTTACTAAGTACCTCAACTAAAACACAACAGAGTTTGGCACATGGATTAAAAACAGAACTTTGAACGCGATTGTTCAAGAATAACCAAGTTAATTCAACCAAATGTACCATCTTTCAAGCATACAGCACTGTTGTTTCTCTTCGTTAGTCCGTCAGAGTTTTTACTGTAATACAGAAGTTTTTTTGTTTCATCTACGCATGAAGGGGAATTACAGGAATGTAGAACTTACAAGTATGCAACAAGTAAACTAGCTTCAACCTAGACTCAAAAAATATTAATTTTTAGTTCATCAAAGTATACCTATAGTATACTTCAGTAAACTAAAATGTGGACTAGAAGTACATGACTAGTATTTTTGTAGGATTTAGATGGGAATACTCCGAAGTGTACTTTTGTAGACTAAAAAAGTTCCAATTTCATCAAAAGAAGTATTACATTCCTATAATTTCTGGTACAATAAGTACATGGTCCATCTTACTATACTTAAACTCAAGCATACTTAATAAAATAAACTTCAAGTATTTCCTTTTTCGCTAAGGGTGAAGAGCTGTCTGTCTCTCCTGAAATTGTTCCAAAAGAGAGAGCAGTGGAAGCCAGCCATCATCACCTATTAATATAATACAGTGGGTCAGAATTGTATAAATTTTTATCTATAGAAGTTGTTAACACTGATGCAAAAAGTTGGAGATAAAACATTTGGGATATAATTTCAGCATGGTGCCTAATAAATTCATAAAAAGAGATAAACAGGTCATACATACATTTTTGCTGTTTTTTTAAATTTTATTTTATTGATTTATTTTGCTGTTTTTGTCCTGTTATACTGTATGTATGTTATCAAATGTAAGAAATAACCATTCAAATTAATTCCCGGGGTCAGAATTGTATGGCAGATGTTGTTCATTTGTCTTCGTATGTTGTTTACTCCCAAAGTTATGCCTATATTTGCACATCATATTTATTTTTCCGTTTTGGACTAGGTACAGTAGAGGGTTAAAATGAAGGCTTTTGGACATAGTTTCAGCTTGGTACTCAATATAATCTTTAAATAGACACTCAAAGGATTAAGAAAAAACTGGTGGTGAATAAAAGTCAACCTGTGAGCTTGAAAAAATGAAAAGACAGATGGTCATACGGGCATTTTTGGACATTTTTTTGCTGTTTTTGACCAGAAATAGAGTCTAAATGTCATCAAATGTCAAAAATAACCATTCCAATGATTTCCTTGGGTCAAAATTATATGAAAAAATGTATTGGTTTGTCTCTGTATGTTGTTTACATCAAAAGTTATGCCTATTTCTACATCATATTTCTATTTTTCGTTTTTTTGGGTTGGATGCAATGAAGCACAAAAAAAAAGCCTTTGGCCCCCTGTTTCAGCTTGGTAACCACCAGATTCTGAAAATAGACACTCCAAGGAGTAAAAAAAATCAGGTGGTGAAAAAAAATCCGGGGGGTGCGCGTGGACCCCCCTTTCCATCTGGACTATATGGATGGCAAACAACTTCCTGCAACTAAATGATAGCAAAACTGAGATCATAGTTTTCCATCCCACAAACTCCCCTAACACCGTCCTGCTCTCTCTCAGTCACCTATCAGAATACATAACACCTCATGCAAAGAACCTTGAAGTAATATTTGACAGTAATTTAAAGTTTGACAAACAAATTAGCTCTGTAATCAAATCCAGTTTCTTCCAGCTCAGGATCATATCAAAAATCAGACCATTTCTGTCACATAAAGACTTGGAGAAAGTCATCCATGCCCTGATATCCGCCAGACTTGACTACTGTAATTCCCTGTATTTTGGAATAAACCAAGCTTCAATACAGCGACTACAGCTGGTTCAAAATGCCGCAGCACGACTGCTTTGCAGGTGTAAAAAAAAGATTATATTACACCCATACTCGCATCACTTCATTGGCTCCCTGTTCAGTTTAGAATACCCTACAAAATTCTTTTGTTTGTATATAAAGCTTATCACAACACTGCTCCCAGCTACATCACTGAACTAATATCACCATACAGCACTGCACGGCCCCTCAGATCATCACATCAAGGACTCCTTACTGTACCAAGGTCCCACAGAAAAACTCTTGGAGACAGGGCCTTTGCAGTCGCTGCATCAAGGCTGTGGAACGACCTCCCATTACATGTTAGATCTGCCGGTTCCCTGGACTGTTTCAAAAAAACACCTTAAAACTCACTTTTATTCTCTTGCCTTCTCATGAGTTCAGTCTTAGCGGAATTAAGTTTTCATATTTCTTTTTTGCTCATGTGTCATTTCTGGAAGAGCTTGTGTGTATGTATGCATGTCTGTATGTGTCTGTCTGTCTGAGTGTATGCTGATGGCTGTTACAGTGGCTTCATGCTGCCATCTGTGGTTGTTTGGGTTTCCAGCCATGACTCCATCTAATAATGGCTGTGGAAGTCTATGTGTAATGTTCTTGTGCTGCCCTAACACAATTGTGTTGTACTTTGTTCATCTGTCCTCATTTTTTCAGGATGTTTTTATATTATCATTTGGTGTACTCTTTATGTTCTTGACTCTTCTTGGGTTTCCCCCGCTGTACAGCACTTTGGCTCAAACTCTGTATTTTAAAGTGCTCTATAAATAAAATTGATTGATTGATTGATGATCCCTGATCTAAATCCTTTTGAACATTTGTGGAAGGAGCTGAAACATGCAGTCTGGAGAAGACAGCCATCAAACCTGAGAAAGCTGGAGCAGTTTGCACATGAGGAACTGGCCAAAATACTTGTCATCAGGTGCAGAAGTCTCATTGTGAGTCACAGAAATTGCCTGTCTGCAGAGACTGCCTCAAAAGCTTGTGCAACCACACACTGAGTTAAGGGTACCATCAATTTTGTCCAGGCCAATTCTCTATATTTTTTTTTTTAAAATAAGCAAAGTCTGATTTTCATTAGTTGATATTAAGTAAATTTTTATTTATTATTACTTCTGTCAGTTTCAGCTTATTTCAGTGACCATGTGAGTTTTTCTCTCTTTAACCCTGTAACACTCAAATATAGAAATAAATGTGCAAAAAAATTTTTCACCTCTCGGATGTTGTTAGAGGGGGGTTCTGGGGCAGAAATGAAAGGGTTTTAAAAATTTTGATGTTTTAGTGAGCTTTTAGGAAAATGTTGTAATATTTCAACGTTGGGCCTTACTGGTGGCAGAATGTCAGTGTAAATGCCCCCACTGTTTAAACAGATATACAAAACAAATAAGGGATCATCTGCAAGGTAGAGCTATTATGTTTCCCAATAACAGCCCATATCATGAAAAATAATCACACATTTATTTATTAATAATAAATAAGAAGATAAACTGTTTTTTTAAAAGTCAGAATTTCAAGTCCCCCAAAGCATTCAGTCAAAGTATCCAGTGTTAGGCCATGTCCATTTTCTATGATAGTCTCAGAAACAGTTGTTTTCCTCTGAAAATTAGGTGGCACTTGCTACATAGGGTGTTGTCCGCATTATGAACCGTACAGTCAGTTGAGAGTAGATTTTCTTTTGGAGCTTTATGGGCATCCATTCATGATGGCATCCATTCATGGTGGCATCTTTAACATTTTGCACAGTGTATAGAACACCTAGCTTTGCTGGTGTCATTATGAAGTGGAAAAATTCAAACAAATAAAAAAATCAAAAAATGGTCATGTTGAAGTCATTGTAATAAACTTAGAAAAAATATTTAAGGCATTTTACTTACTTTAATCTTGAGAAATTGAGTCCAGTAAAATGAAGAGGTCAGTCCAAAGAAAAGCTTGCAAGTTGTGTGAGTTCTTGGCTTGAAAGCTCAGCCCATAAACACATTTACCATCCAATGGCAATGCAGGGTTAATCAATAGGACCCACTGATCATGTCAATGTGGTCTTTTGAAGAAAAAAAATGTTGCTGTGGTTTTTTGAGGCCCCTAAACCTGATATTGTAATATTACAACACTGGGTCTTGCAAGGTTAATGGAAGGGTACCAACAATTTTGTCCACATCTGTATTCTGATCAATGATGCTGTCAATCAGAAAAGAAGATATGAACTCTCAAGGAGCATTTAAGTATATGGAGTGGTTATAGAGGATTAATTTAACAACTTAACCTACTTGAGAAAGGTCAAATCAAGGGGACACTATTGGAGAATTAAACCAAGACACATTTAAGCCCGTACTTGTACTTGTACTCGTCTTCTCCTGCTTATCCGTGGTCGGGTCGCAGGGGCAGCAGCCTAAGCAGGAAAGCCCAGACTTCTCTCCCCGGCCACCTCGTCCAGCTCTTCCCGGGGGATCCCGAGGTGTTTCCAAGCCAGCTGGTCATAGGAGTCATAGTTTCTCCAGCGTGTCCTGGGTCTTCCCCGAGGTCGCCTACCGGTGGGACGTGCCCGGAACACCTCAGCAGGGAGGCGTCCAGGAGGCATTCGGACCAGATGCCCAAGCCACCTCAACTGGCTCAACGTGGAGAAGCAGCGGCTGTATTCCAAGCCCCTCCCAACTGACCGAACTTCTCACCCTATTTCTAAGGGAGAGCCCAGCCACTCCTCAGTGGCAGGGCCCCGGGGGTGGATGAGATCCACCTGGAATTCCTCAAGGCCTTGGATGTTGTAGGGCTGTCATGGTTGACACGTCTTTGCAACATCGCGTGGACATCGGGGACAGTGCCACTGGATTGGCAGACCGGGGTGGTGGTTCCCCTTTTCAAGAAGGGGGATCGGAGGGTGTGTTCCAACATTTAAGCCCATCTGAAGGAATTTAAAACAGTGTCTTACTGTGACGTTGTTTTAAATAGGATCTCAAACTGGTCCGTAGCTACTGGAGAGCCTGAAGGACTGTTCTGGTTTGGAGTCGTACCAGAGGGAGGCTGAAGTCCACACTCTATCCAGCATGATGGATCCAGGGAGATTCCGATGTGAGCTGGTCCCAGGTTTCACAGGGGAGAAGTGCCATCTTAGATTGGACTGGCAGGTTCTGTTTAAGGTGAAGCTGGAGCTTGGAGTGTTGATGTCTCGACTGTATTAAAAAATTAATGTTTTAACTAATTCCAAAAATTAAGAATTCATTGGCCAGACAAATACTATTCTGAAATTAAAAACAAAAGTCCATTTACTATGAAGCAAATCTTTGAAGTCTTATAGCTTACTGGCTTAAAAAGAAAATCGGGTGTCACAAAACTTAGAGAAAAAGGAAGGATAAATAGGGGAGCCAAATAGACGTGAAAGTCAAAGAAGAATGACAAAGAGTCAATGAAGAAGAGACACGGAGAAGAGGGGAGAAATATGTCTCTCTCTGGTTTTACTCATGATAAGGATCTCACAGGAGGGTGGTTACTAAGACATTATCAACTTATATTTGGCCAAAATATTAGGTTTTATTTTGATTAACATCCAATATAAGCACTCCAACTGGGTAGGAAATCTTATGGTGATCAATTTGATACCAAATACTATATATCTAAAGTATATGAATGAATAAAACAATTTCAATCTTATTAAAAAGTCAATTAAACAAAATAGATGTGGTAAGCCTTAGACAAAGAAGTTTAAATGTCTTTGAGATGGCATGCTACCAAAACTTAGGGTGTAGGAATCCTATTATAAGCATTCTTCAATAAAACAGTGTGAAATAAAATAATGCAGAGTACAGGCACATTCCTGAAGGGGAAAGATCTCTTCTCAGTTTCCACTGAGGGGCACTGTTAGTGTGTCAAAAAGCTTTGACAAACAATCCAAATTATTCATAACTTTGGCATTTTAAGAGCTAAAAACACACAAGTCAAATCACTAGAATGCATTTGTCATGACAGGATAAAATATCACATTGTTAGACGTGTCCATTGTTTTATTTAAAGAGTTTAAATGGTTTGTGGTTTTCTGTTGGCTGAAAAACATCTGGACAGAGATAAGGAGGAGCAGATGAGAGGACCGAATGAGCAGGGAGGTCAAAAGTCAACTTAGATGCCACCTAAGAATTATTTATGACTCTGTGAACGAACTCTCTTCGGACACCTTATTAGGTCTCAGCAGATCACTGTTTAGGGAGAAAGTCCAGAGTAATAAATACATCTTTAGTATCCACGCAGATGTCTGTTCGTTGTAATTTGCAGGAAAAGAGTTTTTCAGTTCATCTTGCTAGAAGTGGGTAAATCATAAATATTTATTTAACATCATCAGGTGAGATGGGGGTCAGAGGGTCTTCCCCTCACATTTTTAAACTGAAATCATTTCTTTCCTGCCCTCTCATCACTTTTTATGCACAATTTTATAATAATCAGGAACTAATGTTGTGATCTTTGAGGTGCTTTTGTAAATCTCAGTGTTTTCTTCAACTTGTCTCACTTCAAAAATGAATCAGTTTTTAGTTTCATGTGGTTGATGTGTGATGAACAGATGACACAATAACTGTCATACCTGAGTTTGCTACAGAACATGAAGATGCACTTCCATAGCTGAAACAGGTGGTGCCATATACCGGCAGGTGAAAGTAAACAGAGCTAACACAGTGACTTGTCTAAACTGTAAATAACAACATAGAGCTAACTAGCAAGTACACAAAACAGCCAATTGTCTGTAAAATGGAGCCGTGTTAACATTACCTACAGGGTAAGATGTTTGGCTGCTTTATCAAGTCTCATCTGCAGTAGATGATGCTCCGCTGGCGCTATTAGCCATCTTGGAGAACACATAGTCCATGGCAAGTTGATGGTCAGTGAACGAGCGCCCAGCCTCTCCCGGCGAAGTGATGCGGAGCCTCCCGGGTGGCGGAATCTGAATACTGAGGCGTTTCCTCACATCTCCAAATGCCGCTCGGCGCTTTGCCTCACCACTGGACAAGTCGGGAAAATATGGACTGGACGTCCGTCAACAGTAAGGGACCTCACCTGACGTGCCTGGCGGAGAATGAGCTCACGGATGTGGAAGTAATGAACCCTGATAACGAAGGCTCTGGGAGGTTGGTTGGGCTTTCGTTTTGCTTGTAAAGATCTGTGGGCTCTGTCGAGTAATGGCATATCATCCAAGTGGAGAAGGTTCTGTAGGAGATTGGAGATGAATTCTCTCAAGCCCCTCTGGGACGCCCACCAGTTTAATGTTATTTCTCCGTGATCTATTTGCGATATCTTCACACTTCGTTTGCAGCTCACCGATGTCTGACTTTAGCTTTTTAACCAGGGTTTCCAGAGTAGTCACAGAGTCACTTGTGGTAGTAGCCGATTTTTCCACCTCCTTGAAGCTGTCCTCTTGTTTGTCTATACACCGTTGCATGGTTGCTAACTACATGGTGAGCTCGTCCTTAACGTCAGCGATATCAGCTTTTAGTCCACTCATACCCCTTTTCCACCAAGCTGGTTCCAGGGCTGGTGCTAGTGCTGGTGCTAGAGCCGGTTCGCAATTGGTTCAAGAGCGAACCGGTTAAGAACCGTTTGCTTTTCCACAAACGGGTGCCGGCCAGAGAGCTACGTCAGCACATCAATGTATACGTCTGTATACGTCATGCCAGTTTCCCATAACAACTGGCGAACAACAATAAACAAAACAATAATCTTACCAGGCTCTGTGGAGGTTTGCTCCATGGTTATGTCCTCCTGCATAGACTCCAGCATGGCTGTGGCCGAATTCAATGCCCCGGTAGCGCTGCACGCCGGTCGGTCCCCGAGAACAGCATCGAGCATTTTGTAATGCGGGCTGTTAAAACGTGGCCGACCATTGCCACTACGGCCCAGCTCGGTCTTCTGGTCCCTATATTCTTTCTTTATATATTCTTTTCAATCTGTTTTTCGCTTACTCCAACCTCGTCTTTTTAAAAATGGCTCTCTTCCGTGTTTTTACTCTGCTAATCCCGCCCCCACCCCCTGACGTAAGCGAGTAGCCCCCGACGTAAGCTGGTTCTTTCTGCTGGCCCAGCAAAGAGTTGGTGCTTGCTAAGCACCGGTTTTGAGAGCCAGCAACCGGTGCATAGTCGGTGGAAAACCTAAGAACGGGTGCTAAGTCTGGCTCTAGCTCCGAACCAGCCCTGGAACCAGCTTGGTGGAAAAGGGGTATCACAGCTCCCCTCTACTTTAGAACAGATGTCAGTCTTCAAAGAGTCCAGGGCCTAGGTAGATGTTAGCATTTCTTCACTTGGCGCTGTCCCGTCGACGAGTGAGCTAGCGCTAGCACCTGCATTAGCACCACGAGTTGACTTGGTGCAGCTGGATTTGCTGGCCTGTCGCTGCATGGTTTTGAACTCAGATTCCACCAAAATAAATAAGTACTCAAAACAAACCTGAAGGAGCAGAGAATCAAAAGATATAGTCTGTTTTTGTTGAAATGAAAAAAGTCACCTCAAGGAGCTTGCACAAAGCACGTCTACCTGCTTCTGCACAACAGCGCCCTCTTTTTTTGTTCTCCTTATTGAAGATGATCTCCTTCTTGGTATTGTTACGACCGGCTCGAGAGCCGCAACAAACAAGGAGATCGGCACGCAATAATCAAAGTTCACCAATATTTTATTAAACTAAATCGTGGAGTATGAGTGTGATAATCAGTGGTGTATGTAAATGTATGGCTGCAGTGTATGTTGTATGTGTGTAAAGGAAGGAGAAAAAGGACAAGCGGCTGCGGTGGCGTCCAGGAAGAGAACTGGCGTCGGGGAAGATGAACGGAAATAACCTCCGCACCAGGCCAGGTGCCCAATCAGCCAATCAGCCTCTGAAAGAGCAGACACAGACAACCAGTATCCGAGCATGACCCAAAGGCCCGCCCAAAGGGCGAACACCCCCCATAAAGTCAGGGTCCCAGAGGGAACCCTGGCACTTAATTCAGCAGTTGCTTGCCTATCAATACAAATATAAGTTGAAAAGTAAACAAAATACCTCACCTCATATGTGCCCCACAGCCCCACAGTTCCCCACTCCATCCTCAGCAACTGGTAGGCCTTTCCTGAAGCTAAATTTAAGAGGACAGAGGGAGAGCAAGAGGAAAATGGGACACAACAGAAGTAAAAGAATACAATTTTAACATATTACAAACAAGGAGCCCGTGACAACCCGCCACCACATTGTCCTGCCCTTGATATGACGTAATGTCCAAACTGTAGGACTGCAGCAACAGAGCCCAACGAATAAGCCGCTGATTGGGACACTGCAAAGAGTTCAGAAAGGTCAGAGGATTGTGGTCTGTCAAAACGACCACAGTCCCAGAGCTAACATACACACTGAAGTGCTGCAAAGCTAGAATCAAAGCTAGCGTTTCCTTTTCTATGACTGAGTAGTTAAGTTGATGTCTATTAAACTTCCGTGAAAAAAAACAGACTGGCTTATCCACTCCCAAGTCATCACACTGCAAAAGTACCGCACCAGCACCAACATAACTGGCATCAACCTCAATTTTAAAAGTTCTATCCCACCGAGGCGCAGCCAGAACGGGTGCATTACAAATGAGAGCTTTGACATTTTCAAAAGCTGTCTGACACTCAGATGACCAAACAAACTTAACCTTACCTTTCAACATGTTTGTAAGGGGAGCAACAACTGTGGAAAAGTTACGACAGAAACAACGATAAAACCCCACTAGGCCCAAAAACCGCATGAGATCTTTTTTAGTTTCTGGTGGAGCATAATCATCAATTGCCTGAACTTTTGCACGTAAAGGACAAACCTTCCCCTGGCCTACAACTCGACCCAGATAAGTGACGGTGGCTTTCGCAAACTCACATTTGGCCAAGTTAATGGTCAAACAAGCATCAGCCAGACGGGTAAAGAGCTTCTCAATGCGATCAAGATGTACATCCCACTCATCAGAATAGATGACCACATCGTCCAGGTACACCGAGCAACCTTCCAGGTCTCCAACAACCCTGTTCATCAGGCGTTGGAAAGTCGCTGGTGCATTCCTCAAGCCAAATGGCATCACCTGATAAGAATACAAACCTGTGGGTGTAACAAACGCAGCAATCTCTTGTGCTCTCTTTGACAATGGAACCTGCCAGTAACCTTTCAACAGGTCGAACTTGCTGACAAACTTAGCTGATCCCACTTGATCCACACAGTCCTCCATCCTGGGCAAAGGAAAACAATCTGGTTTTGTGACACTATTTACTTTGCGGAAGTCAGTACAAAATCTGGGGGTGTTATCCGACTTTGGCACAAGCAAACATGGTGACGCCCAGCTAGAACCAGATGGCTCTGCTATATTGTTCTCCAGCATATAATTTACCTCAGCGTCAAGGAACTTACGCTTCTCTGGGTGGACCCGATAAAATCTCTGCTTTATAGGCTTAGAATCTCCAATGTCAATGTCATGTTCTACCATATGTGTGCGAGTAGGTGTATCACCGAACAAACATGGAAAACGATTTATCAAAGCAACCAACTGTTGACGTTTGGAAACATCCAAATGACTGAGCAAACCATCCAAATTCCTCAGGGACTCTGAATTCTTCAGCCGACCATACAGGATGGCCTCATCAGGGCCCAACACATCATCCCCTCCTTGTTCTGCGACAGCAACAGGGGGGGCAGGCACGGACAAACAGGCAGGGTGGACCTCTGACACCTGCTCCTGAGCAGCTAACACACCAGCACGAGCATGATACGGTTTCAACAAATTAACATGACAGAGCTGAGTGGAAGATCTACGGTTAGGGGTAGCTATAACATAATTCTGATCTGAAACCTTCTTCAGCACAGAGTATGGACCAGAAAATTTTGCCTGAAACGGAGATGTTACAATAGGCAACAGAGCAAGAACCTGGTCTCCAGGGAGAAAAACACGATCCTCAACCTTTCTATCGTAAAGTTTTTTCATCTTACCCTGTGCAGAAGACAACTTGCCACTAGCTACCTCCTGAGCTCTATACAGCCTGTATCTAAACCCATTAACATAATCCAAAAGGTTCTGAGGTTCTACCTCCTTCCAGTCATCCCACAAAAGGGCCAATGGACCCCTCACTTTATGTCCAAACACCAGGTCATTTGGGCTAAATCCGGTGCTCTCCTGAACTACTTCCCGAGCAGCTAATAGCAGCCAAGGCAAGCCCTCCTCCCAGTCCCCCTTCATCTCAACACAATACGCACGTAACATAGACTTCAGAGTCTGGTGGAATCGCTCCAGGACACCTTGGCTCTGAGCGTGATATGCCGATGACTGATTGTGCTGAACGTGCAACTGTTTCAACACCTGAGAGAAGAGGCGTGAGGAGAAGTTAGACCCTTGATCTGATTGTATTGATTTTGGAACACCGAAGATAGATATAAACTGTGATAAAGCTCGCACAATCGACCTAGCAGTGATCGTGCGCAGGGGATACGCAGCTGGGTACCTTGTGCTCTGACACATCACAGTTAACAAATAACTAGCCCCTGACCTAGAAGGAGGCAAGGGACCTACACAGTCAATTACCAAATGTTCAAATGGTTGGCTTATTGCTGGTATCGGACACAGTGGCACAGGCTTCAAAATCTGATTTGGCTTGCTGGTAAGCTGACATGTGTGGCATGACTTAATGTACGCGGACACATCTCTTTTTAACTTAGGCCAAAAAAAATACCTCAAGACACGGTCATATGACTTCTTGATACCAAAATGTCCGGACTCATCATGAGAAACCTGCAACACTACACTGCGAAATTTGGATGGCACGACTACTTGATTTACAGGATCACCAACAAAACTGTCCCACTGTGGCACCCACTTCCTAAGCAACACATCTTTTTCAACAAAATAACACCGAGCATGGTTTTTCACCTCATCACCAGGAACTGCCACTTTCCACATATCCTTCAAGGACTCATCAGCCTGCTGCTCCTTCACCAACTCACTGCGGGAAATCGACCAGGGAACATCAGGACACATAAACTCATCCTGTTTCTGATCATCTCTTTTTACTGCAGATTTTGACTGTGCACGCGTCACAGCACATGCAACAAACACATCAGGAAACTCAGACTCATTTATGTCAGGGCCACTGCTAACCAGTGGTTCTGGCACCACAATAGCAGGAGGTGGACCATCAGCCCAAACCCGACTCCCACAAATGTCATTACCCAAAATCATTGTGACCCCATCCAAGGGCAGAGCTGGACGCACGCCAACTGTCACCTCGCCCTGAAACAGATCACATGACATCATTTTATGCAAAGGTACATGCAGAACTTTTAATCCCATCCCAAGCACTTGGATAAAAGAACCTGTGTATGTGTCATCTGAAAATGGCAAGACTGACGCTAAAATAAATGAATCAAAAGCTGCAGTGTCACGCAAAATTTTAATGTGCACTTTCTCATTGCTCCCAACCAATGAAACAAAACCTTCGCTTATGAAAGGCTGAAAAGGCTTGAGCTCTGTACATGACATGTGGGGCTGTGTCTCTACACTTGCCAACCGCTCAGGAACAGGCGCTACCAACATTGCCGGCTTGGGGCTAACACTGGTTCCAGCCTGTTTTGATGTAGATTTTAACGCAAAACAATCACGCTTCCAGTGACCCCATTTATGACAATATGCACATTTTTTGTCTGCTTCACGTAATCCACGGCCATACTTCTGCTGCAACTCACCCTGTCTCCCCGATTGAGCAGTCCAGGTACCAGCTGGAGTAGAACTGTCTCTGTGCCCACTGCGAGTAACCAAACCACCCCCACCGTGCACCAGAACAAAGTCATCAGCTAAAGAGGCGGCCTCGGCTGCCGTCTTGACCTTCTGCTCACTGATGTAGGTGGATATGCGCTCAGTTACAGAGTTTTTAAACTGGTCCAGAATAATTAAATCACGCAAAGTCTCAAAGGAATCAACCCCTACTGCACTACACCAGCGATCAAAATGCGTGGACAAATCCCGCGCAAACTCCAAATGAGATTTGTCACCTTTCTTCCAGCTCCGAAACCGCTGGCGGTACGCCTCCGGCACCAGCTCGTACGCCTTCAGAACAGCAGTTTTCACCAAGTCATACTTGGTGCTTTCACTACTGCTCAAAGAAGAATATGCCTCTTGGGCCTTGCCGGTTAATACACACTGACGCAATAATGTGCGTGTGGAATCAGACCACCCACGAGCATCAGCCAGCCGCTCAAACATCATAAAAAACACATCTGGATCCCTTTCATTAAATTTAGGAACAAGTCTCAACTCCCCCAAAACATTAGCAGGTCTCCCTGAATTCTCCACCGAGGAATCACCAAACACTGAAGAATCACCGACCATCTTTCCCTCAGCGATCAACCGCAATCTATGCCTCTGCACCTCAAGCCTGGCCAACTCAGTATCCTGTCTTATTCTCTCCAAAGAGACCAACTGCTCTGTCTCTAACTTCATGCGTAACTGCAGCAACTCCTTCTGCTGCTCAAAGGACAAACTTGCGTCAGGATCCCGAACAGGCGGACTCGGGCTCTCATCCACGATAGAGTCATCATCAGCAGCTTCCTTAACACCCAACACATTTGTCTTGAACAAGTGAACCTTCAAATTTGCCTTCACCGTCTCCTTCACGCGTTTATCACCGACATCTACCTCATATTAGTCGGCTAACTTGACCAACTGATCTCTAGTACACTCGTCTAAAACCTGCTCAGACGGTTCTTGTACAAACGCTTTCACAAATTCATCCATCTTAACGTGGAAATAAAAGTTGAAAACTGCAAGGAATGCGATATGTTAAATCCGCTTGTGCACACCGGAGGAATACGGCCTCCACGCGGAGTTTCCCCTCTGTCTAACTACCTAACCGGGAATCTTACTGTCTAACTCCCCCCTAGTCTTCATGAGGCGTAGCGGCGGGTTTTTATGCACCTTAGCCCGCTGGCTTCCGAGAAGCGACCAGAAACTGGCAACAACCCCGAAACCACGGACAATGCTCCCGAGCGAATTTGGGGAAAAGGGAAAGGGAAGCTCTCAGCCACCGTACCCCAACACTACAACCCCCCACCGGCGAAACCCAAAGGGGAAACGCCGCTAAGCCTACCAGGGGAAAACACCGACAGGTAATGCGCACACACAGACAGATTAACACTCACCTTCCTCGCCTTTAACTCCAACTCTCAGCTGTTACGGAGAACGGCTTGACAAACAGCTGCTTAAACTCGAACCAACGAAGAAAGAAAAAAAAACTCCCGAAGCGTGCCAAAACTTTACTGATCTCAGAGCGCAACAATCTCACCATATAAGGTAACATACGTCACAGGGAAACCCCCACACTTGACGTCACGAACACAGGGCAGCTATCTATCTGAAAGAAATTCCCAGTGCGCGCCATTACCCAGCGTGACACACACACTACCCCACGTAACTCGCACTCAACTCGACTAACTTAGTCATGATCAGACACAAAGAGAGTTACCGAAGGACGAGCCCCCACTTTTGTTACGACCGGCTCGAGAGCCGCAACAAACAAGGAGATCGGCACGCAATAATCAAAGTTCACCAATATTTTATTAAACTAAATCGTGGAGTATGAGTGTGATAATCAGTGGTGTATGTAAATGTATGGCTGCAGTGTATGTTGTATGTGTGTAAAGGAAGGAGAAAAAGGACAAGCGGCTGCTGCGGTGGCGTCCAGGAAGAGAACTGGCGTCGGGGAAGATGAACGGAAATAACCTCCGCACCAGGCCAGGTGCCCAATCAGCCAATCAGCCTCTGAAAGAGCAGACACAGACAACCAGTATCCGAGCATGACCCAAAGGCCCCCCCAAAGGGCGTAACAGTATAAATAAAAATGTCTGTGCCTGGGGCTCCACATGTCAGCTGGAGTGTCCAAACGGACTTGAAGCAATTTGCTGCTCTTACTAGGATGATTGTGGAAATGTGTTTTTATATTATTTGTAGATTTCTTTTTTAATTTACTTGTATATTTCCTTACAAAGTAAAATAAATAATTGTTTTTGGAGCTAAACTGGACAATGTGACAGCAGACTGTGACTGTGAGCTCAGATTGAAGTGTTGTGAAGGTTTGATCCTGACAGAAAAATCTGAGCTCTGTTGTTTACACTTCAGAGAAACAGGAGGAACGGATCAAGACGTGTGTGAAAGCAGCTGAGACAAAATTAACTACAGAAGGCAGAGCAGCAGCTGATTGGCTCTTCTGAGCAGATTGTGTGATGTGGACACATCTGATTGGATCCTAAATAGTTTTTCTCTTCATTCTCTCTTCTTTAATCAGACTGAGGGGCTGCAGTTTGTCAGAGATCAGCTGTTCTTCTTTAGCCTCAGCTCTGAAGTCCCACTCCTCCCATCTGAGAGAACTGCACCTGGGCTGGAACAATCTTCATGATTCAGGAGTGAAGCTGCTGTGTGATTTTCTGCAGAGTCCAAACTGTAGACTGGAGACTCTGGAGTAAGTTCATGTTTTCTCTGTTTCTATTGCCGATCTTGTGTGTTCGATTATTAACTGAATTAGGGCTGCAACTATCGATTCTTTTTGTATTCGATTACTCTATCCACGCCCGCTAACAGGAGGGGACAAATGGGTATGTTATCCTGGGCCCTGGGCAGGAGTGGGCCCACAGCGGGGCAGAGATGCGCGAGGAGCCTGCTGCCCCAGAGTGGAGGGTCAGACTCAGAGCCCGGCTGACGTGAGAGCGAAGATAGAGAGCGTCACGGTGAAGCGAAAGGGGGCCCTAATATTAACGATCCTGCATTTTACACGCGATGTGCGTAGGGCTCCATGATTTATCGGGAGACCCGTTTTGCGGAGGAGGACGCATCCTCCACTATCTAAAGCAGCAACGATCCGCTATGTGGACTACAGGCCTGATAATTTTTATTTAAAATACGGGTGTTACCATTGTTGTCTGTCAGTTTGCAGTGCAGAAGATGTGCACATGAACACTTGATCTACATACCTTCCAAATCGCTCAGCGTCTTTAGGCGCGTGCTCTTCCGTGTGCTGGTGACCATAAAGACGCAGACAGACGCACATCGCAGGTAAAGTGATCGATCATCAGTCACTTGTTCTTCATCAGTCCAGCTCTGAGTCACTGCTTCACTCACTCACTGTTTTCAAAATGATAAATTCATCCTGAGGTCTCCTGCATCACGCATTGTCCATGATATAAAAACTATCTTTGAAGCATCAAGCGCCAAATACAATCTGCTAGTGCAGCGGTTTTCAATCTGTGGGTTGACTCCCATAAGTGGGTCTCAGAGCTGTTTTCAGTGAATGGTGTATAAATCAACTACAAAATGTGGCAAATATGTCTTCAGTATATGGAGGCCCTAAGAGGACAAACATCCCTAAGAGTATATCAGAGTTTACCCACTATAATAACCAGACTACACAGCTTGAAGGTGAGCATGTGTGTTGCTAAACTAAAAAAAAAAAACCTTGTGGCATAAACATCCCATCTGCTACTCTGCAATCATGAGACAGAAGAGAGGACAACTCTGTCTGGATGTGGACTGGAGATTAAATTTCCCTGCAGCCCAGATTATTATTTTTTAATGTCAAGTTAACTGTATATATAATATATTTCATCTGTGTTGAAAAAGGAGCTAATAATTTAGGAGTTGGTGATAGTATGTGGGGTCAGGTTTATAGGAGGATTTCCATTGACTTGATCGGGAGGGGGGCCTCAAAATTAATTTTTTTTTGATTAATTTTTTTTTCAGATGATCTTGTCCCGGGTCCAGCCAAGGCTGTCAGCTGGCCTGACTCTATCAAACATTTTGGTGTTTAATGGAGTAGTCGGATAAAAGTTACATTGCGCTAACTGCTATTTTTTTTACATTGAACCACTACGCATTCTTATTATTAGTAACACACAAAAACAGTAAAGCCTGGTCACTTAAATTAACAACTTATTTTTCTTATTTTGAACATTCTGAGCATAAATGGGATCTCAAAATCAAAATGTATAATTTTATTTTTACTCTTTTTATAGTTTGGTTATTTTTATTTTATTTGTATTCATGCTTGTCTCTTTTTGCTAAATTATTGCCTTTACCACTGTACCATACTGATGATCTTATTTTGCTTACTTTATTTCTAGGACCAAATAATATACCTAATTACTATATTATAATTACAGCCTTTACACAGAGCCATAATCAAAGTAGGTTATTTACTAGCCCATATCTCAGTTATTGATCACATTAGCTGCTTCTGTTGATGTATCATGAGTGTCATCCTGTTGTGTCCGTTCTGCAGACTTGACGCACAGACCGGATGTTTACTGTTGACGTGCTGCAGCATTGACAACATACTATGATGCTAAGCTACGTGCTAAGCTAACGCCGCTTGGCATCAGACACACTGCACTGTGTTTTCTTTTCGTCCCTTCTTGTAGTGACAACACACTTGGGAGACTCTCTGCCGTTTCTTCTGCGGACTCTCTCCTTTCTGTCCCTCTCTTTTCTCTTCCTTCATGACTGTGAGCTCAGATTGAAGTGTTTAGATGTGAAGGTTTGATCCTGACAGAAAAATCTGAGCTCTGCTGTTTACACTTCAGAGAAACAGGAGGAACAGATCAAGACGTGAATGAAAGCAGCTGAGACAAACTGAAGTACAGGAGGCAGAGCAGCAGCTGATTGGCTCTGCTGAGCAGACTGTGTGATGTGGACACATCTGATTGGATCCTAAATAGTTTTTCTCTTCATTCTCTCTTCTTTATTCAGACTGGAGCGCTGCAGTTTGTCAGAGATCAGCTGTTCTTCTTTAGCCTCAGCTCTGAAGTCCAACCCCTCCCATCTGAGACAGCTGGACCTGAGTGAAAACAAACTTCATGATTCAGGAGTGAAGCCGCTGGAAGATCTTCAGGAGAATCCAAACTACAGACTGGAGACTCTGTGGTAAGTAGAGAGTTGAATTTACCGTAAATCACAGAATATAAATCTCTCTGGTTTCTCAGCTGCTCTCTTTTCTGAGTCTCTCAGAGGGAAAATGAATTTCTCCGTCTTCCTGCCTGATGATTTCTGTGACGTTCAGCAAAACCTTCAATGTTCAGTTTGTGTCAAACTGTTGCTCTTTAGTCCACCTGCTGTGACCTGCTGAGCCTTTGCTTCTTATATTACGGTAGCTGAGCTCTCAGCTTGAAGGGGATTGTTGTGAAGCTCAAACACTAGAGGAGTCCAAAAAGACGGTTTTCCTTTGAGTTGTTTTACATTCAGAATCAGTGTAGACGTCCATGAATCTGTTTTTGTCTTTTGTTTCTAAAACAGGTCTAAAAATGTGGTTTATACTCCAGACTTTACGGTAATCCGTGCTGATCTGTCCATCTTTGAGCTGAACTGGGTTCAGTCAGGAGAGGCTTCATGATGACAGCAGTTTAAACTCATGAAACCTGTGAGACTCTGCAGGTGGTCCAGGTGAAAATCTGCCCTTCAAAGTGTCTTCAGTTTGTGCTGCTGTCTCTGAATCCTCTCAGAAAAGTCAAAGAAATGAGAAACAGCTGCTGCTGACGTGTCAACATGTGAATCCACTGATGAAAATCTCCTTTATTGTCTTTTTCCTTTCAAACAAACATTAACGCTGTGATCTGACAGAAGAGGCAGAAATCAAGCTCATGAAGCCGTCATGGTCCTGCTGAAGTTCAGCAGAAGAATCAATATGATCATGAAGAGCAGATGATTTCTTTGACTGGAACTGTGGCCCCAAAATTCCTCATGGTCCCATCCCTAGAGCTGGACCACTGCAGTCCAACATGTGACAGGCTTTGGTGTGCTGGACACAGAGCAGAGTGAAAACTCAGCAAACACATGAAGATCCAACAAAGCTGCAGCTTCAGCCTGAACTGAAGAGAGTCCTCACAACTTTGTGTGCTCTCAGACTGATGGAGCTCAGTTATTGGAGGCTCCTGATTCATTCTTCTGCTCTGACCACAGATCAGCAGCTCTAATCTCTGCTCTCATTTTTACTCCAACAGGTGGTGGACGTGGTGATACCTGAGGATCATCATCAGTGAGTCCATCCACAGTCAGTCAGTGATCCACTGTGACGTCCTGCAGCTGTTTCCTTCTGCAGACGTGTCCACACAGACTCTGTTCAGGTCCCTGCAGATCCTCCAACAGTCTGACAGAGTCTCTCATTTGGTTTTTGAAACCTGAGGCCTTCAAAGTGTCAGCCGCTGCAGTTTGTGGTTTTCCTCTGAACTCAGGATCTTTACCAAAGCATGAACAGGTCCTGCAAGCTCACACTGACTCAAATGTAAAGAAATGCCTGATTAATAGAACTACAGATGATTAAAGCAAAGAAATAAACTGACATGTTATCTTATAAATCAAAGACAATGGTAAAAATATGCTGTTGGATTTCTTTTGATAGTGCATGTAAATCACTGATGGGGGGGGCACAGATATGATTATTTTTGGACTTTTATGTTTTTTAATCCACATCTATTGATCTGATTTTGAATTGACTGTAAATGTCCAAAGTGTTTTTTTTCTTTTTAATAAATGTTTCACCTATTGGAGAGTCTTGAGTGACCTTTGAGCACCAAAGATGTCTGCTTGACTTCTGATTATTTTCTGTTTGGTTTGCGGACTAATTAAATGTTTGTTTAATTGTATGTAAAGAGCCTATTTCAGTTTACTTGTTGTTTTTAAGAAATTACTTTTTTGAAATTTTTGAGAGATTATCATAAACTTTTGATCAGCTAATAAACAGCCTTTTTCAGTTTACCTGTTGTTTTTAAAACATTACATTTTCAAAGTGCTTTTTGGCCACACTCCTCTTTCTTGCTATTATCAATTGTAGCTCTATTGAAAACCTCATTAAGGTCCAAATGTGCAAAATGCATATTCTAGCAAATTTTTCAACTGGTCTTAAGATTTTGATCAGATCTGTATGATACCCTTTATTATTCTCTTTCTTTTTTGTATTTTTTTCTGTTGCTGGCTTTGTCCATTCCACTAATGGCTGTATTCTACATTTTATTTTATATGTAAAAAATTCAAAATTTCAGAAAACTTTCAATAAATATTCCATGGACAAAAAAAAACTCTAATTCCAATGAAGATGGGACGCTGTGTGAATAACAACAGAACAGAATGACCTGCAAATCCTTTTCCACATTTATTCAACCGAAAACACTCCAAGATATTTCAGATTTATATCGAGCAAACTAATAAACTTTCTTTTCATTTAAAGGTGCAGTGTGTAAAAATTGGCATTTTAGCGACATCTAGAGTTCAGCAGCGTCAGGAGATGTGAAGACTTAAACCTTTGTAAACTTTCAGAAACACAAGCAAACAAAATCAAGCAAAATTGTGTTGTGCTCTTTTTCCCCCAAAACCGACCAGTAGACAACATGGTGGATCATTATGTCAGCCTCCACAGCCATCTAACAAGCACAAGATGTGATTTACAAAACACAGAGAGCAATCTTTACTGGCACAACAAAAATGGGACTTAAAAATAGGCAAGCAACTGTAATGGGGACCTCCTCCACCTGCAGAGACACCAACAAAAAGGCTTCTACTGTTACCCACTGCAGACAGTTCAACACAGGGCCAGACTCCTGGCTAAAGGCCCACCAATGAACACAGCACTCTGTCACCCTCTACTGGAGGAACTGCAATTTACCCACATGGCTGGTTCACACAGCAACTCACACGTGACGTCACCACTCAAGGTAAAAACCCTCCAGCTGCTCTGCACAGTTAGCAGTGTGTTCCCCCACTACACTTTTAACCTACCTATGATCAATAATGTTTTAAAACACACACATAAAGCTACAACATAAAATGTAAGTTCTAAGACTGCATTTTGTTAGCCAGAGCCATTATACCTGTTTGTGGTTTTATTTACAGTTGCTCTCGTCTCTATAAGTTTTATTTACCTTGTTTTCACTATTATTGAAGCTTTGTCGCTGTATTAAATTACCACTCATTACTACGGGCTCACTTGTCTTATTCTAAGTCACGTTCCAAATCATTACAATCACAGTCAATCTGAGGCTTCTGCATGTTATATTTTTATTTTAATGTTTCATTTTGGTTCTGATTTCTGAGCATCTTACCTGCAGGAATGTTGAAAAAAGCATGTTAGTATCAGACTAAACATCTGTGTTGTTTTCTTACTGTCTGATATTTAACTCTATTGGTGACTGGCATTCAATGTTTGATCCAAAATGCACACAGCTCCATCTACTGACCAGGTACTGCAACTAAGTAAGATAAACCAAAAATGAAATACAAATACTGTAATTTTGACGTTTAAAAGTCTTAAGCTGTTTTTACTAGTCCAGGATTTGTATGAGGGATAAGATATTTTAGTCCAGTTTACTTAATCAAGTCTTTTAAAAAACTTTGTGTCTCTGAAAACACTCAGTGCCGCACACACACGCAAATAGGGATGTATGAAATTTTTTTTTATCAAGGTTATTGGAACAAAAAATTATCAGTTATTATTATCGTGGTATTGTTGCAGTGAGCTCAAAATGTTCAAAAAGTACTTTAACACACACTTGGAATCATTTAATCCCTTAATATTTTAATTATAATAAGTCTGTCTTTGTTGTCAATAAATGTGTCATGAAATGTCCTATAAGTAATTTTTAACCCCTTTTTTTCATGAGGAATAGAAGTAAACAATTCTGGTAAGTATTTGTCATTATTATGTTATAAATGCTTAAACAGAGTGTAATTACAAGAAAAGAAAAAAGGGTTCAAACTTTCAACAGGTTTCTCTTCATAAAAAAATGTAAAGAAAACATGTTCAAAGTTTTAAGATGACCAAAAATAAATGTAACCTATTTCACAAACACTCAGACATTTTAGTTTGCCTGCAGCATTAGTGTCCATGTTACAGCTCGTTATATTAAACCATGTCCAGGTGTTTTTTTTTTTTTTTTTTACTGACCATAGTTGCTGAAGCAGTTCCTGTCCAGTTACTCCCCTTCATGACTCTCCTCTGGTCTCCCCTCTCCCTGGCAGATCTCCTTCACATTTCTTCTTCCAATATTTACAAATTAAGATCAATGAAGTCCATAAAACACAAACAAAGATGGACAAAGTTGGTCAGTGATGAAAAACAGTAAATCATGATGAATAAATGTCAAAACAATGTCAAGAACACACTCCAGAATGATAGTACTGCTGTTATTTACAACATTTAAACAGAAAATACTTATAAACAGCTGTAACTCACTCAGGTATGACTCACTGAATCCTCTCTCTCTCTCTCCGGCTCAGTCAGCTCACTCACTTGAGGAGTTGCAGCAGTTTTAATCGTCTTTTTCTTTCCCCACAGCTTTGTGTTTTAGACAGGGTGATTGTCTTCAATCAGTTTTTAGCATCCTTGTAAAATCAAAAATTCTACCAGACTTCAGACTTCGTCCATTCAAGAGGAAACATCTGTGCTATACAGTCTGTCTGGACACCAACTTTCACTCTCAGAGGCCAAACACTGCAAACTGCACATGCTCGGCTCAGTCTGTGAGGGACCACGGCTGCTTTACTGAGGAACAGATACATAGGTCCGGTTTTTCCAGGCAATGATCAGCACCACCAAGAGTTATTGACAGTGTGGTGATCAAACTCGGTTTAACGGTAATGTAACAGGGAATGATTACACTAACCATCGGAAATTTTCCGCTGTGTACCATTTTACTGATAACCGTTACATCCCTAAACACAAATGGCCTTAAAGAGCTTAAAAGGCCGAAGATAGAAAACCAAGAAAAAATTAACTTACTGTGATGTGTTGTAGCAGGTCTTCAGTCCTTGCATGTCCAAGGAACTGTGATTCTGAGTATGAAGACGTGACATCATCATCTTCTACACATGAACCGAGTCTGTGAAGATGTTTAGAAAAGCTCCCGATACCGTCATTGGACGAGTATGACTTACTGTCGCTGACATGTGTTATAGTGAGATCTGCTGCCTGTCTGCTGCAGCCGCTGCAGTGCTGTCACGCTGGATTCAAGCTGAGGTGGAGCAACAGGAATTCCTGAGGTCACAGCCGAGCTACGAGTCGGAGAAAACAGCTTGAAGCTCGTCGTTCTGTTTTAACACCACACATGAGCACAACAGATCGGAGAAGCTGAACCAATCGAGTACAGGCTGTAAAGGGAAGCAAATGTCGTCAGGATCACTGATTGGCTGTCGACGCTAACTGGGGTCCTGCTGGCAAATATTTTTATATTTTCATTAAATACATGAAGTTAAAATAAAAATCTGCATTAATAGAAAAGTCATGATATATTGAAAAACTGCTGAAAATTTGAACACCGAGTCAAAGTGTGTTGACTACCTTTTACCAGCCCCTTCAAACCCTGACATTTATTATTTTAAATTAAGCAGCTGTGTTTGTTTCCCTGCCCTGTGCCAACATGCTAAAGGCTGTATGGTTACATCTAACTGTGCTGCTCCCATAACTGCCAACAACCATCAGCAAACTGAAACCCTATTTAAAGGATTTATGTTTTCTGACATGAGCCTCATAACAGCATTTGGCAGAACAACAAGCAAACTGTTCTGCAGAGTGAATGTAGGACTTTGGTGTTTTTAGGAGACACTGTCAGCTCAGTATGTCACCGTCTTCACTCACCTTCTTCATTACAGCAGCTGGACTTACAGTCAGAAACGTGCCTGGACATCAGCTCTTCTACGGTTATATTCTGACAGTGTTGGACCTGCAAACATGGACACAAAATGTTCTTCAAAAGTAACACTACTTGATATGACAGCATTTTTTTAACCTAAAAGGATAAACATTTTCAGAAACAACATACCAAGACTCTTGTCTCCAACTTGGTTCTCGTCCATTTCTGCTGCAGGAGTGAGTGTGGGGGGTGCTGATGGTCTAAGCCTGGAGTCTTCTGGACGTTTAAACCATTTACGTTCTTATTTTCCACCCTGTGACGACAACATGAGAACAAATAAACAAAATCTCCTGACTGCAAGAGAAAATTTTGAACATGTAAAATAAAAAAATACACACATTTAAAAAAGAAAAGTGTTGCTTGAAGATTGAAAATAAAAATCTGAAGAAGCTTATCACCATATTGAGGATGAATATGAGGCTTTGTCAGTACCTGTGTGAGGACATCAGTGCCATTCATTTGTCAGAAACACGTTCATATCTGAGGTAAAGAAAAAAAAGTAACATTAAATCTATTTCATCCTGAAGAAACTCTAAAGTTTCATTTCTGGTCTCATTATTTTAATGAGAATATTTCAGCAGATCTAAGTCACTCACAGTAAAAAGTTGCCTCACTGCAGTATTTCTTTGAAAAGCATTAATAAATGACTGTAATCAAACAGTCTGGGATCATCTGGTGAGATGTGTGCAGCTCAGAGAGCATCGTGGTCTACAGGGACTGAGGAGGACAAGCTGACCAAGTCATTTCACAGCTTTAGACCTCGTACCAATAAACCACAGAGATCATTCTTCTCTCTACAGACTGGATCTGCAGTGGCAAAGCTGCTTCACAAATCAGAAGCTGCTTGTGTGCTCCAATTGGAATCAAGCCGTCTTCCATGATTCAGTCACTGGAGCTGCTCATGTTGGTTGGAACAGTCTTTTATTAAATCTGCCAGCCTGCATGTGAGACAAGAAAAACAAGAGGAGATGGTTATTCTCAGGGGAAGTGCACACACACCAGTCTGCAGTCATTCATGCAGTGCTGTGAGGAATTAGCTTTAGATTAGAGAAAAATGGGACTTTTACAAGACAAAATAGCATGTTGTGATCATTTAGTGAATATTTTAAAGCTCATTTCACTGACAGTGTACAAAACGATAATTAAAATACCACAAAGCATCTGTAATTTAGACTCTTTTAAACAGAATCTGATCATTAGTAATTAATTATTTAACTTTCTTTCAACAACTATGTCAAATTCTAGAATATTTTTAACTTTACATTTCATAATAAACATACATAATAAACCTCTGTGTTTTATAATTCACTGTGTTGTCAGTAAAAGCTCAAAACAACAAAGCTGCATGTGTAACAACACAAACAAAGAGCAGAAAGGTGATTTTCAAGCTAACCGCGCCACACCAGCCTGAAAGATGCACCATGCTAATGTTAGCCGCTAGCTAGCGATCTTTTCTCATCAATAAAACAAACAAAAACGAAGAGTTAACTCATCAGTAACATGGCGGAATTAAAGTTGACACACTCAACAATAAGTCAGCTATCATCATTTTCGGTTGTCTGTGTGTTAATGTCAAATTAATTGGACATTCTGATAGACTATTTTAGACATGTTACCTGTAATAATCCCTCCGAGCTGTGAGGGATTTCCCATAATGCACTGCCGTCTGAGACCGAGCTGCAGTTACACATTTACGACAGCAGGTGTCACTGTTGCGCCTTTTAGTTTGATTGAATACAGACCTGTTTAACCAGATTACACCTGTGAGTGTTGGCAGCTGCAGGTTGGGTTTACACACAAATGTGGATTTTTCTGTCAAAAGAGACAAAAATGATGTTTCCAACAAAAATAAATCCTTATAACCAGAATTAAATTGATCTCTAATGTAGCTGTTCCTGTTTTCTCCAGAATAAAACTGTAGAGGATCAACATCAAACTTAAAAGCCTGACTTTGTCTGTTTGGTCACAAAAATCAAGGTTAGACTGTTTAGTGATAACAGAGTTATAAATAACAGAAGCTCCTCCCTTCACTGCTGTAGAAAGAAAAGGATGTTCCACCTCCAAACTAAAAGATATTATAGAAGGAAATTAAGAGACAAAAAAGAAAAAATATCAGTGTGAAATTGAAATGTAATGAAGATGAAAATTAAAGATTAGATTAAATTAGATGGAACTTTATTAATCTCCTAGGAAAATGGTCCCTTAGGGAAATTGGGAGTACAGTAGCAGTTAAATATTGCATATAAAAAAGACAAATTATAAAGATAAATCTAAACAAAAATAAAAATATATGGCTCCTGCTCCTTCCCATCCTTTGTCTTCCTGTTACTCCTCATCCCCACCATTGAGGAGTTGTCCAGTCTGATGGGACAAAACATCAAATAAAACAATAAATAAATAAAACAAGTAGATTTCTCTTTTAAAATAAAGTAATATATCACATTTGAAAAAAATACCCCCAGGTTTCTTCTTTTGGGCTTGTTTTTATGGACCTGGTTGCTTATTTCTGTCAAAAATCTGGCAACCCTGGCTCCAGATCAACACGAGCAGAGGGTTCAGGCTTTAGCTCTGTGTGTGGAGCATTAACTCAGAGTTTTGATGATAGAATAGACTCTGATTCTGATATTTAATGTGTTCAATGTGGCACACTCTGCCTTTAAATCTAATGCTCTTTAGTTCCTCTCAGTCCCTGGTGGTTCCTCCTCTCTGCTCTCGTGGTATCTTTGACGTTTTAATATCACATGTTCATGTTTCCTCTCCACAGAAGTCACAGTATCCTGGTGGATGTTTGCTCTGAATGAACACAGTCTCATTTAGTCCTGGGAGTCCCAACAGCAGTCTTCAAATCATTCTTTCTTCTTTTCTTCATCTTCTTCTCATTGGATCATTTTCTCTGGATTCAGCCATCGCCCTGTTCTGTCCTCTTCCCTCCGCTTCCTGCCGTCTTCCTCTCATCTTCTGTTTGATAATGTCCTTATCTGTGCTCTAATGTTTGCTGTGTTTCTCTCTGTGGCTTCACATTTCCCTGCAGTCTCATGTCCTTTAATCCCCGTGTGTGCTGGGATCATATCAATCTGAGCCGTAGTCCCATCATCTGAATTCTCTTTGTTTCATCTCTGTTCAAATGTCTGTCCTGCTCTCTGGGTGTAATGCTGTTAAATTCCCCCCCATCACTTCATCCTGCTCCTGGGCTTCTTGCTCTTCTCTGGTGTGTTTCTGTGGATGGTATCTAACCTTTGTAAAGATGTTTTTCCTGCAGATCCAGAATCTAATACTAACCCTATTAGTCCACTGGAGATGGATTTAGACGGACCTCTCTGCTCCTCAATCATGTCCCACCAGGCATCTCATCACACTGACCACTTTACACATTTTAACATTTTATTTTAACTTTGAACAAACAACTAAATACTCCCCCAACCCTGGCAGAAAGATGGAGAGGAAAAAACAAACAAAAATCACAAACATGAACAAAACTGTAAGATGAATACTGAGAAAAAATTAAAATAATTAAATAAAACAATTAAATGAGATGACAATACAATTATAAAATGATAAGCAGACCTTAGCAGTGTACAGCCATAGCACAGAATAAAAATAGAGAATAAAATAAATAAGTAATAATAATCAAACTCCATTGTTGTCATGCAGGGCAGTGGTTTTCCAAGAAGACCACATACAGACCCCATAAATAAGCACATTTCTCCTCCTTCTTTCTGACAATATCTGCACGTGGTTCCAAGGCAAGATTAGCAGCTGCTTCTTTTCTCACCAATCCAACAGAGGGAGAGTCCACACTTTTCCACTAAAGTGCAATTATCCGTCTGGCTTGTAAAAGTCCAAAGTCAGTGAGCAGTGACTGCTGCAAGGTCCCAGCTAAATCCTCAGGATACATGCCCAGGACACAGAGTTTGGCACAGCAGGGACTTCTTACCCAACTACAAGTCTGATCCAATCAACTCCAGCTTTACACAATCGGCATTTTTCACTCTCCCAAAAACAGACAATCAAAGGACCTTTTTCCGCCTACATTTCACACAAAAATCTGGAATATTGGGGAACATGTGACTCCGCCTACTCGCTGTGAGAGAAGTTCCCATCAGCCACTTGGACTGTAACAGTCTAGATTTAGTGTTAACAGATTGGCTCTGGGCTTTAGAACGAGCAGTTTCCCATTCTGCTTCCTGGATATCTTCATGGAAATCACGTTTCCAGGCCTGGAGTTTGAGAAGAGTTGAATCTTTAAAGGAAGTCTGGAATAAATGAGAGCACAGTGACAGTTGGCCCCGACCACACATATGGGACAGAGTCAACTCCACTTTCTTACATTTATCTTTCATTTATGGATATGGACGCTTTATTTTCATCCAGACAAACTGATGAGGATTTAGAATGTTTAACTCTTTACAATTGTTGATTGTATAAGAATAACTTTAACATGTCCACCTTTTTCTGATAAAAATATTTTTGTTTTATCAACAGAAAATTAGAATCCTCACACGTCAGACTAATTTTCTATTTTCACAGCAGCTCCCTGCAGCTTTTTCACTGTAAACTCTGAAGTTCTTCCTCTTTTCCACATTTCTCCATCGTCCACAAAGATGAAAAACCCAGTCCTCTGTCTAAACTGAGAAAAGAGTGACATTTGCTTGTTGTAACTCTTCAAAATTAAACTTCATTTTTCATTCCATTTCAATATAGAATTTAGTAATATACACATTTACTCATTTAAAATGAGTACTGGTCAATCTCAGGCTACTTTATTTAATTTATTTCAACTTTCCACAGTTTATTATCATTGCAATTTTTTCTCTGCTGTTACCAAAACTCAAATGTCATTTTAAAACCATGTTTAAAAGAATATCATCCACATACAATGTTTTCCCTTAGAAAAAGAGTTCATTTAGAAGAAATGATTGGTTACATGATGAAAATACTCATATTTATGACAGAAAATGACTTTTTTTCAATGAGGGTAACAGGACTGAGTTTTTAGATGGACCATCTCTAAAACAGCTAATATATTATTAAATTTAAGGACAAATAAAAGAGAGAACTAACTTTTGGTCTTCCCATGACTTGCAGAAGACCTAAATGATGTCACTTCCTGCAGAACATGTCACTGGTGGAATGTTCCAACATTTTAAAGGGGAATGTGTTAATTTTAACCAAAATATAATCACTTTTTGTAAAACTTTTGTTTTAAAAGTGTAGATAGAATATGGAGTCACACTTAAATGCAAAAGAAAATTTGCTTTGGAAGGATTTTGTTGATGATGATGCGTTGTAGTAAAGTGTAGAGTTTGACTGTGGGGACAGGCAAGAAATGCTATGTAGAAGTGTTTTGGATGACATTTTAAAATATTAAATATATATATATATGTAATTTCTACAAATATTGATGTGTATGGTGTTTAGCATAATAATAAAATATAATTTGTAATATATTATTACTTGTGTTTATACATTTAATATACAATAATATGCTGGGGACAGAAATTTCACTCTTTTGTTGGAATCGCCCAAAAACATCATTTATCATGATGGAGAATAACAGAGGACTCACAATACTGCCCTGAGGTACTCCATTTTCAACCTTAAAACTGTCTGATACACTTTCAAGAATTGTAAAGGGTGAAATAATGTAAATGTTTAGATCTATGGTTAGATGAGAGATTGACGTGGGCTGTACACATTCAGAAAGTTATAAACAAATGTAAAAATGATGAGCAGATGTAAATGCTGATTTGACACTCTGAGACAAAAATATCAATAGAAATGTTGGTTTAGTCAAAAACTGGATCTCAGAGCAGAGGAGGAGACAGGCAGGTTTCAACAGAAAAACCTGTCAGGCTGTGGAAGCAGCTTTAACCCATTCATCACCACAGTTTTTATGAGCTGTAAGGCATATCATTTTATCTGTGAGTCCCTCTGAATCATGTTGTGTATTTCTTTTTTCCATTTTGTCCTTTGTTTTAAAGAAAATCTCATTTTTCTGACTGTAGTCCCACAGCTTGTCTCTGGGTCACTGTTTCAGAGTCCTGCAGCATGGCCAGGACCTCTGTTACAGAGTACCCAAGGAAACAACGACACACACAAGACATTTGGATTTTGGACTGTTAGTTTGGGAAAACTGTGTGTGTGTCTGTGTGTGTGTGTGTGTGTGTCTGTGTGTGTGTGTGTGTGTGTGTGTGTGTGTGTGTGTGTGTGTGTGTGTGTGTGTGGGGTGTCTATGATAAGTACTTGTGTGTCAAGAAAGGTGCACCTCCAACCGCACATCAACATTTTTTTACCTCAGTGAAACACAAGCCAATGTACAGAAGACCTTTAAATAAAGGAACTTAGGGAACTTATAAAATAAAAAATAAATACTAAGTCATAATAATGAGAAATAATATCATAATTATGAGGAAAAGAGTCACATGTATGAGATAACAAAGTCATAATTAAGAGATTAAAAGACAATTATGAGATAAATTCGTAATAATGAACTAAAAAGTCATAACGAGAAATAAATCAAAATTCTGAGAAAACAAAGTCAAAATTGTGAGAAAGAGCATCATATTTTTGTGATCACAAGTCATAATTACAAGATAAAAAGTCATATTTATGAGATAAAAGTCCTAATTATAAAATTAAAAGTCTTAATTATGAGAAAAAAAGTCAAAATGATGAAATAAAAAGTCATAATTATGAAAAAAGGCAAAATTATGGTATAAGAAAGTCATAATGAGATCACAAAGTCGTAAATATGAGAAAAGGTCAAAATTTTGAGATGAAGTCTTAATTGTGAGAAAATAAGTCATATTTTTGAGATCACAAAGTCATAATTATAGGATAAAAAATCCTATTAATGAGAAAAAAGTCAAAATTATGGGATAGAAAGTCATAATTTTAAAATAAAAATCATTATTATGAGATAAAAATCCAAATTTTGAGATAATAAAGATGTAATTGCGAGAAAGAGTCAAAATCATGGCATAAAAAGTCATAATTAGGAAATTAAAAGACATAATTATGAGATAAATTCATAATAATGAACTGAAAAGTCATAATTATGAGAACAAAAGTCATAATAACGAGAAATAAATCAAAATTTTGAGAAAAAGTCAAAATTGTGAGAAAGAGCATCATACTTTGTGATCACAAGTCATAATTACGAGATAAAAAGTCATTTTTATGAGATAAAAGTCCTAATTATAAAATAAAAAGTCTTAATTATGAGAAAAAAAAGCCAAAATGATGAAATAAAATTCATAATTATAAAATAAAGTCATAATTATGAGAAAATAACTCATTATTATGAGAAAAAAGTCATATTTCTGAGCTAAAGTCCTAACTGTGATAAAGGTGTGCTGCTATAGGACGGTCCATGCACGTGGGGCACGTGCACAAATGGGATCAGCACTTGTGTCCAAATGAACATAAAACACTGTGAGAAGAGAGTTAAGCAGAAAAACACAACTTTCAGTCCACATCCATCAGTTTGATAAATAGAACAGACTTTGTTTCCAAAAAGAAGCAGATTAGTGTGAAACAACACATTTTGTCATGTTGAAGCTCCGCAGAGCAAAATGTTCCAAACTGAAGCAGCAGGTGACGCCCTTGAAGACCTGAGCACAGGAAAAGGAAGCAGGGGAGAAAAATCCAAACAGGCTTCAAAAAGCTCCACGACAAACAGTGTGAGCGCAGGAAGAGACTCGACCCTAGAAGAAGGAATTATCTGTCAGTGTGCTCCACTCCAGGTCACACTTTTAAAGGAGCTGATTGGCCCAGTGAGCACAGGTGTGCCCAATCACCTGCTGCAGCCTCACCCTGCTTCACACTGACCTGCAGGAGAAAACAGGAAGGAGGGGAGAGAGCAACAAGCCACAAAACTACACACAAACACACAACAAAATACACACAATGATTCCAGTTAGCTACAGATTTACACAGACGCATCAAGAAGCTCAACAAGTGGAACAGGACAATCATTTGTCACTCCACAATTTAATATCAAAGTTAGAGCTGGGCAAAAAATCCATGTGAGGGAACACATCCAAAACAAACACAAAGCCCATCTTCATCCTCCAGAAAAGAGCAATACCAATCAGAAACAAAAGCACAAACAGAGAACAACAAACAACTCTTCACTGAACTGAATACATTCAAATTTAAGGACCTGCTTGATTATAAAACTCTCCAAATTATGGAGAAAGTTAAAAATCAGAAGCTACCAAACAGAATCCAAAGGTTTTACAACTGAGAGATGACAAACATCATCTTCAAGGAAATTTGATGTTCAAAAACAAGCAGAGAGAAGAAAAATGAAAGTTTAGTGTGTCTCAGTTAAAGGAGTTACTTTATGGAGCAGCTGCAGTGATGAACTGAAATCATGTCAAACAATAGGAAGGTTTAAATTCATCTTTCAAACGTGAATATTAAACAGATACAGATGGAAAAACAAAGAGAAAATCAGGAACATCAGGGCTGTGTGTATCCACTGATGTGTCATTATTGTCTTTGTTTGAAATGTGTTGTTCTTGCTGTTATTTGTCTGAGCTTGTTGTTGCTTTTGTTGCTAAATATGTTGATGGCTTTGACCTGAAGAGGCTTCAGGGTGAATTTAGCTCAGACATTTTGAAAATGAAAAAGGGCTGGGACTAGATAAGTTTGGTACTTCTTCCTTCACCCTTTTCAAACTCAATCTGTTTGATTTTCTTACAAAGATTAATGAGAGTAGAAAAAATGCTGTAATTGCTGTTTGCCTTTGCTTACCTTTTATATTTTATTTTTGTTGGATTTGTATGGAGATATACATATGTACGTTTTCCATTTTGGGTTTGAAATAAACACATTCATTCATTCAATTTGAATTATTTTCTGCTGAAGATTTAAAAAATTAAAAATAGAGATTTTTTGTCTTGCCTGAGTCCAATTGTAAGTAGATGCAATTTTAGAAAATATCACAATTTTCATGATGGTCGGCCTTGTAGGGTTTGCACAAGCACTTTTATCGGTTTGTATTTGTTATTTAAGTAGATTAAATATTGATCAGAGAGTTTCATGCTAATATTGTAAAAATAGCTCAGCCTTTTAGTGTTTATGTAGACAAACCTGCCTACGTTTATACTACATAATCAACCTTTTATGAGCCAGACTTTGACTTTAAGAGGGAAACATTTAGACAACATAAAGGCAAAACTTGATTTGTTTCATTTTTATGTCACTGGGAGTTTTGTTTCTTTTAGGGGGGGAAAAATAAATTAAAATCGTAAATCGAGTGTTGTGGAGAAGAATCGTGGATTTTATTTCTAGTCCATATGGCCCAGCCCTAATCAAAGTATGAAAAGGCTCAGTGAGGGGGAATGATGTCAATATTGTTGACGTTACACTGGGTAGGAAATCAAAGCTCTGAAACAAGCTGTGTCTAATTTTGTATGTCAGTCTAACGGCTTCAGTGTGTTGGGGCTCCATCCAGAAACTGTCCACTGTAAGCACATCTATGTTTGACATTTCTGTGATTTAATGCAGACATAAGACATCTGTGTCTGCTTTCTTAGTGCAACATCTACTCACATCTGCACGTGCAGCCGTGTGCTATGGGCATGGTGCAATATTCTAGTCAACATGCCTCTATATTATCTTGGGCAGTAGTTTTAGTATTCCTGTTATGGATGTCTGTTTTGTTTTATGTGTTGACATCAACCTGCTCATGGGACTGGGATGGAAATTAGACACTGGTTTATAATCCCATAGATTTACATGTCAGTGTTTATTAATGCATACTGTCACATTTGAATAAATATATATATAAAGTTAATTTTGTCAGGCTGCAGTTGATCATGATCCACTTCACAGTTCAGTCATTCAGAAGGTAGAAAAGACATTCTCATAGAAATACAACAAGAACTTTCCAGAATTCAGATGATGGGCCTGTCTGTAGTTTTTCTATGGGTACCAGCTCACAGTGGAATAAGAGGAAATGAATCTACAGACAAGAAAGTAAAAGAGGCCTAAAAGTCTATTAGAAATAAAGTGATCAGAACAGAAGTGAAGGATATTATCAAAGAGAATAAAGGAAAGGTGGAGGAAGCAGTGAGAGGAGGAGAGGAGAGGAAGGTGGTGTCAGAGCATCCAAAGGAAAGATGGTGAAATGAGGAGAGCAGGAAGAAAGAGAAGAAAGAAGAAGATCAAGAATGAGATTTGGACTCACAGGGCTGAACTTTCTTTAAGACAGGGGAGCATGAAATGGGGAGTTGGAGTTCAGGGAAATCTGAAACAGTGGAGCAGCTCTTTTTTTGACTGTGAGAAGTAAGAAGCAGACAAAAATCATTTGGTCCAAAAACTACAAAAGAAGAAAAAGACTATTTTAGAAAATTAAGCCAAATTCAAAAGGAAAAGATTTTAACATACTTTTTTAATATTTGAGGAAAATAAATATTCTGAACATTACACAGATTTAGTTTATTTATTTATTTGTTTTGTTTTTGATAAGAATGAGTCCATATCACCATCCACACTCCACATCAGTTGTTGGTGATAAAACAACAATTTGATCTAAAAAAAATCCACAGAAGAAGAAGAGAGTAAAGAGCAGAGGAAGAGGAAGTGGTGTGAGTTCCTGTCAGTCTGTTCTCTGCTGTGTCACAGATCTGTCCTCCTCTCCGTCGGAGTTTGGTGAGAAACTTTTTACTGTTTTTCAAACTTTAAAGTTCAGTCAGACAGATCAGTTCGGGGAGGCGGCTCAGACTTCGTTTAAACATGACAACAGTGTTAATGTGAACGGGACTGAAGACAAAAAGACGTGAAGATTTACCACTGAGACTGGTTGGTTGTTTCAGACTGTCAGTGTCAGGATGTCCCAGAATCCAGGAGAAATGATTTAAAAGAACAAAAATAAAAATATATTAGTGATCCAGTGGTGTAGTCTACCTGATACTCGAGTAAAGGCCGCATTTCCTCAAGAAAACACCCCGACAAAAAGCTCAAAGATACGGAGAACATGGTTGTAAGCAGTGTTGCCAACTCCTCAGCATCGGAAGTAGCTATAGGCCCGCCCAAAAGTAGCTAGAAGTTTTTTAAATTTCTTTCAGCAGATCAGACATACACCCCTATGTGGTGCGTAGGGGGGACTCCTGCGAAATTATGAGGTCCCCCCCCCCCCCGCGATGTAAAAATGAGTTATTTAGCTTAATCATTAAATTAATTTAATGATTAATCACTTTCATGGTTTGGGGTATGTCGCTGAATGACAAAAGCACAACAGTTTTGAGTCAGATAGTGTGAAATAAGACAAGAAGAGAGAGGAAATGCACTGAAGAATGAGAGGGATATGCACGAGACGAGAGGATAGAGGAAATGTACAGAAACAGAGAGAGGAATGAACCGAGGCGATCTGACGAAAGGAGAGCACAGAGGAGGCTGACAGACTGCCCTGAGTCTGTGTGTGTGTGAGAAAAAACAACAAGGAAGTGACAGCCACGCTGTTCTCAACTCCGCCCCCCCTCCTCCATCTGCTGTTCTCCCCCCCCCCCTCTCTGAACAAGGAAAAACAGCCCTTTTTTTAAAAAACTTTTCTCCCGTGATCTTGGAGCCTCTGACCACCAAAAAAGGCGCTAGATTTGTCACTAGTCGCTTTTATTCTTTCATATGTAGTAACATCGAACTTAAAAAAACATTCATTTTTGTTCCTGGTGTGATTTCACATTTAACACCCTGTAATTCAAGTCCTCTGTAAGGACTTCATATACATCAATGTCCAAAATAACTGTAGTTGTGTCTGTATGTGTATTTGGAGGGCTTTTTTTCTCAGTATTTTAGACTTTCTGACACTACTCTATAATACGGAGCCCCTACGGTGCCACGGAGCATGGTACTTAGTCGTGTGCACAAAATATTACAGCACGCGCACAACATATTTATTCGTGCGCATGTTTAAGGTAAAACATGCGCTCCAAATAAAGTTATCAACCACGTTTTGACTTGTCCTTGTTCTTGTCCGCTACGGCTTCCCGTAATGATGTCAGATATTTACAAACACACAACGGAGAGAAGAAGTGAGCCTGTTAACTTTTACTTCCACCTCTGACTGTCATATAGTGACATTCATGCTGCTCTTGTCATGAGAGATGGAATAATCTTAAGCAGGAGAACTTTGCAGCTCATACTAAAAGACAACAGGCTAAGCCAATGAACTGTATTAAATTAACTGGTGACAGTCAGTTCAGACGTGAGGGGGGCCTGTCTGAAGGACCCTTTTGTTAACAACCTAACACCTCCCAAATCCATTTTATACACAAAAATCAGCTCTTTACACTCATTTACTTACTTAGTGGTGGAAGTGACTTCACAACATTTAGCGTGACAACGAAAGATTTTGAAGAATTACAGACTTATTTGACTGTGTAAATATATCCAAGGTAATATAAAGGTAACTATCTTAGATGCCTGATCAAAATGACAAATTTTCGACAGTGTCAACCTGTGATAGCCCTGAAACCCTCATTTTGCCGTCACTTCGGGGTATCAACAAACAATTCGTTCATGTTCAATGTGTAACGGAGTCAGGAGGACTGGAAAATAAATATTTCGTGCGCGCAAGTTATATATTTATTTCACCGTGGCACCTTCGGGGCTCCGTACGATAATCCCTGTTATTATGAACAGGTTTCTTTTCATCTACACAAAGATATGAGAGATACAAATTATTACCTCTGCCAAGGAGGTTATGTTTTCAGCAGAGTTTGTCTATCTGTCTGTCTGTGAACAGAATCAATCAAAAAGTAATAGATGGATTTGGATGAAAATTTCAGGAAATGTTCAGCATGGGAAAAGGAAGAACTGATTCCATTTGGTGTTGATGCGGATCAGCATCTGGCCACCATGTTGAAAAATGTGATTTCTGTGAATAACTACTGAACTAAAATAGATATCATGATGAATCCAATAGCTAATGGTATGTTTTCATGGTCAAGGAATCTAAATATTTAGATGAAATAAAGGTAGGACTAATGTTTATGGTGAAAATCACAATATGGCTGAGGACTGTGGCGCTGGCGGAGGTCTGTATCTCCGAGTGCTTTTCTAGTTTCAGACTGTTTTTCACCTCTGCCAAAATTACTGTTTTTATATTATTATTGTTTATTATTGTTGCAACACCTCCTAGATACTTACAACACCAAAACACTGAATAATAATAATAATAATAATTTACTTGGATGAAATCAAGCGCGTTCCTGTGGCTCCACCTTCACTGCATGCATGCGCGCTCCCGCGGCCAGTGGAAACCCTTTCTGAGTACATTGACACACCTGACAGTTTCCTGCCCCTCCGACCTGACGTCTGATGGTTTCCTCTGGCTTTGCTCCTCCTGCTCTGACTCTGATCAGACATTCAGCAGAATAAACCCTGCCCTCAGTGAAACAGAGCTGAACATGAATGAAACGTGGACTGATTTCAGAAACACTCTCCCACAGAGCAGAGAGAGGAAGGAAAAGCTGCAGAGAGATTTGAATGGTCGTCATGTCTGAAGTGAAGCAGCCACCATCCGCTCCATATTCTTCATTTAAACTGAGACTGTTCAGCTGCTGTCTGTCAGTTATGTCCTTTTGTTACTCAGCCCATGGACAGGTCAACATTTTCTCAAAACAACAACTAAACCGCTCTGCGTCTCCGTGCGCGCGCTCCTCCGCGTGCCGGTCGTGCGTAAAGGCGCACAGCACAGGTCCAGTTCTACAGGGGTCATCAGTCACTTTTTGGTTTTTGTGATTCAAACGATGTCTCGTTGGCTCTTGTGCTCAGTTTAACACAAAGACTTAACAAATGAAGAGTCAGACTCTTGATTAATCAAAACTCCACATCCTTCAGCAGTCCAGCTCTTTTTTTACTTCCTTTTTCTAAATGATAAATCCATCCTGAGGTATCCTGCATCACTTACTCTCCATGATAGAAGAACAAACCCAAAGTGGGTCAGAGCTGTTTTCAGTGGACGGTGTATAAAGCAGGTCAAAATGAGAAATGTCTTCAGTGTACGGAGGCCCTAAGCAGACAAACATCCATCTTTATTTGACTCTGTTGGGCTGTAACAAGTGAATATTAGCTGTTCTCTCAGGATCTCGACATATCCCATCATCTTAGGATAGAAATGGGCTTTTCTGAGATAACCTTTGGACCTGGGGTGTCTAGAAAATAACTAACATATAAATGTTATGATGGAAACAAAGGGATGAGGGTTAATGAATGTACGATCTCCCAGGGCTCTTATTATTATTTAATGTTTATAACCTTTTTCATGTTCCTTTACTCAGAAATATGTTTTCTTCCATCTGAGGTTGAAACTGCAACATTTTGTCATTAAACAAACTAGAAAAGCACTCAGAGAGCCAGCACCACAGTCCTCATCCATGTTGTGATTTTCACCATAAATATTCGTCCTACTTTTATTTCATCAAAATATTTAGATTCATTGACCATGAAAACATACCATTAGCAACTGGATTCATAGTGATATCTATTTTAGATTTATGTTGCTAACAGAGAAACAAACAAACAGATGTTGACAATAACAGAAGCTTCTTGGTGGAGGTAATTAAATTGGCTGATCTTTGAGATTTGGCTCATGATGAATGTTTCTGAGGACAGAGCTGTAAGAGCCACCGTTTCAGTGTATGTTTATCTAAAAAGAGCCAAATATCAACATTTCCTTCCACTTTCACTTTAATTAATATTAAAAAAACATTTAAACATTTCCAGCAGAAGGACAGAGTCTACCTCCAACCATCAGTGACCCCAGAACATTAGCAAATTAAAGATGTGAGGGGGGTTAGTTTGAGTTTTATAAGTATCTACAGCTGTAACTCCAACCCCTGAAACTCCTGGGGTCTGTTTCAGAGGAATCCACCCGTCAGCCAATATTAGCCAACATCCAGCCAGGAACATGCCATCTGTCAGTCAAACCCAGAGAAGGACAGCAGGACAGTGTCGTCAAACATGTTGAGCTGCTTACAGTACATTTGCATTTACATTAAACATATCCAAGATTAAACCATGAGCGCCTCAGGGCACCTGGTTAAACAGAGAAGAACCAATCAGCTGATGTTTCTGTGGCCCACATGTTTAATGAGCCCCATCTCAAGGGCTTAACTCTGACAACTTTATATTCAGCAGAGACAAATATGATGAGGACAGATTTATGGTCCAGGAGTCCATCAATCATCACTGTCATGAGTTCTCATTATAGTCCCTTTGTCTCTGCACACCTCTTTATCTTTCTACTTCTCTGTACAAAACTAATAAAATAAATAAATACAAATTAAAATAAAAAATGAGAACAGAAAATAAATGATAAAGAAATTTAAATCCATAATATTCTTTTGTAAAACATAATGAGACATTTGTGAGGATTTGCTGCTGTACAATAACAGATCGTCAGTGAAAGACCATAGAAATATGACCATAGATATGAGTCCATGCCTTCAGCCCATCAGAGTCTGTTGTTGACGCTCTGCTCTCTGACTCCTTCATCACAGCTGACAGACAGCAGGGGGCGCTCTGCTGTGGATCAGACTGAAGAACCAGAGGAGACCAGACCATCTAAAACCTCTGTGAGTGAAGAAGACCAGGGTCTGAGGTGAGATGAAGATCTGCAGCCATCACACTCTGACACCATCATCATCTTCATCTTCATCAGTCTTTATTACAATAGAGTCAAACCATGACAGGTGTTAGCTGAAGACACTTTACAGAAGAGCAGCTCAGGGCCAAACTCTTCATCATCATCATCATCATCATCTCTACTAGGACTGTAACAGTTAGCAGTAAAATGGTAAATCTTGGTCATATTTCAGATGGTTAGTGTTACCGTTCTCTGTTTTAATTACCGTTAAACCGTGTCTGATGACCTCACTGTGTGGATGCTGCTCATCACCTGGAAAAGTCTGAACTGTGTGTCTGCTCCTCGGTAAAGCAGCCGCGCTCCCTCAGACGAGGCGTGAATGAACAGTTTGTAATGTTCGGCCTCTGAAAGTGAAAGTATGACAGGTGGTGCCCTCATGGATAATATCAGAGATTTGTCCCCTTCAAAATGGACAAAGTCTGAACTCTGGCTGTTCTAGACTGTATGAAGATGTCGAGGACGGTCACCCTGTTAAAGATCAGATCTGCTTTTTCTCCTCCTGTATTTACTCACTGTTTTAAGCGTTTCTTAAATAATCATGACAAATACTTACTGGAATTGTTTTTTATTTTTCATGAGCAAAGTGGAAACGGTTTACACAGACGACATTTCCTGACACATTTATAGACAGAAAAGCCAAATAAAGAGCAGACAGCTGGTTTAATTATGGTATTAAAGGGTTCAATGATTTCAGTGTCTGTAGAAGTACTTTTTGGACATTTTGAGACATTGTGCTAATAAAGTTATAATAATGGGCCATGTCAGTGCCTCCTCCAAAATACTTTAACAGTGCTCCTGGGAAAGTTCCACATAACTTATGAGCATAATAGGTAGTTGATGTACTCACATAAATCACTATGCTCTGCAACAAACAATTGCAAACAACATATCTCACATTAAAGTTAACTATGTCAATTCATTAATGCAAAAACATATTGCTAGGAAACATTACCACGTTTGTAAGTGACGTTAGTTATCAAACATTTGCTGCCCAGAAGCGACTCAGAATATCTCTCTCTCTATATATATATATATATGTATTTATATATATATACTGTATATATGAAGAATCAACTCAGTCACAGTATTACACAAACACAAAAACGTTATCTAGAATAGTAAGCTATCTCATCTACTAGTTAAAAGAGAAATTTCTCTACTTTTGAAATAATGTTAGCTAGCTAACTTGCCATTATAGGCTAATAGGCTAGTTAGGGACTTTACTAATTTGAGGAAACTTTTAAAAATCTCCTTGACACCAAACCAGCCAACCAACCAACCAAGACATGCAAACATACCTTTATCTTGTTGCCTTTTTTCCTCCTCCTCTTTCTTCCTATTCCTCTTTTCAGCACCTGAAGGGTATGTCCTTTTTTGCGACATAATGTGTAACCTGAACCTAGCCCATTGGAGTGCAGTGCGCACTGCATGGCTGGATGCACACGTTACTAGCGGAGCTCTGACATTTAGAGCAGAGAGGCAGTAGGAAACTACACTCTGTGAACATAATGTTGTCTTTTTATGTACATGAACATACATTTGATAATATATGAATCATCATCACTCACACACGGAAAAATAATTAGTTACTTTTTTCTTTTTTAAGTTAATTGCTCTTGGGGGCCCCCGAGTGGTTGGGGCCCTAAGCAGGTGCTTAGTTCGCTTATGCCTTGGGCCGGCTCTGGGTTATATAGACGCTAATTCAAATACATTCCAGCATTACAAGCAATGTACCACCTTTTCATAAAACCAGCACACAAGTTAGCCCATGAGTTCATTCATCAACACAAATCATTCAAATGTAAATATAAAACAATAAGAACAATGAACACCAGCCTTGTGCCTCTTCGGGGGGTTGCCAAAATACACTTAGATTCAGCAAGCTGCCCCCTGGTGGACAAAACCAGAAACTGCAAACACAAAAACAAAAAAATGAGTTTGCTACAAAATGACTTAAACCAACATAAATGAATGTAATTAGTGAATCTGTTCAGACATGTGTTCAAACATTCTGAGGAGCTCCCATCAGTTTAGTTTAGGTTAGACAACTTTATTCATCCCAAAGGGCAATTCTGATCAGCAAAAACGGGATATAGAGATGTGGTGGCATTTTTTCACTTGTGTTCATTCTACAGCCACAAGAAAACCAAGATTTGTGTAAACCATTAGTTTGAGGCACTTTGGAACAGTAAGCAGCTTCCAGGACTGTACTTGAAGAGGAGATGGGAATTTGCTGCACAATTACTAGCCCAAAGTCACTAACACTGCCAAAACTCAAATGTAAGGAAGTTTATTCATCCAGTTTCAAATCTAAAAATCTTGTGAGACTAAATGAAAGCCAATAAGCTTGACATACCCAGCTGCACATCTTATTTCAATATTTAGAAACAAAAAGTAAACCCTGGATTGCTCGTTATGAGTTAAAATATCTGCCAGTGTGGCAAGACAAATTTTACTTGTACAATGTCTCAGAAGTAGGATGTTCTGTATTAAGTAGTTTCTATTCCTGACTTAAAGACTCTAAAGGGGTAAGATTTTGTTCATTTCTTTGGCAGATATTTTCTGATAATTACAAGTTATGCAGTGCTTTATTTTGTTTTTAATTCCTTGTCATAAGATATCCATCTGGATTTGTCTAATTAATATAAGTTTTAGTAATTATTGTGAATATTTTTGACTAAAAGTGAGACAAATACACTTGCTAAGATCTGAGATTTTGCAGTGAAACAAATGATCAAATTCCTGTTGAATTTATACATTTGCAAAGTGTTGGTCCATGTTGAAAAATGAAACCACTCAAGTGAAGCTAGGTTTTACAGAGCTTTGCTGACAGCTAGTTCAAGTTGACTAAAAGTTGATAAAAAGATGAAACCAAAAAGCACTCAGAAAGCACAAACCTCTGCTAAGGTAGCTCACATGTTGCTGTTACTTCTATAAACAAAATTTTATGATGAAGATTCCATCATAATAAAGTTATAATAATGATAACTGTGATATGAAGCTTTCATATCCATCTCATCCCTGATCACTACATCTTCATCTCTCTGTGTTTGTATCTTCATCCTGTAGGAACAGCTCACAGTATCTGATGATGATGATGATGATGATGATGATGATGTTTGTTTTATCAGGATGAAGAGATCAGACCCTCCTGAGCCCAGCGGTGTGTCCATGAAGAGTGACCGGTCTAAGGGTTTTCCTCTTAACTTTAAGATGGACCCAGCTGCTGAGGACAGGTGAGAATTCATCAAATATATTTCAGTTATTCTGGATCAACTAATCTGTGATCTGGCTGCAGTGAAGTGGGATATGTTTTGACATAATGAAATGTGTAGCATACCCTCTGAAAGATGGTGAGACTCGACTGATGGTTTAAACTTTAATGCTGTTCCACAAATCAGCTCCATAAACCAACGTGAGAACTGACAAAATGAAGAAAACAAGAAATTCAGTTTTCTATCGATAATAAATGGTAAAATAGACACTAATTCAAATACATTCCACCATTACAAGCAATGTACCGCCATTTCATAAAACTGGCACACAAGTTAGCCCATGAGTTCATTCATCAACACAAATCATTCAAAACAAATTGTAAAACAATAAGAACAATGAACACCAACCTTGTGCCTCTTCGGGGGGGTTGCCAAAATACACTTAGATTCAGAAGATTTATCATTTAAGTGCTATTTCAGCTTTGCTGTCTTATACTGTTTCACCATTACCGTTACCAGCTCATATGTTCCGTCGCTTCATCCAGCAATGTACACAGAAGGAAGTACAAGGTGGTGCTCTTCAAAATAAAGTCCCAGATATAGACCCAAACTATTAGATCCAAATCAGACAAAAATACACATTTAGAAGTAGAAGCTGTAGAAGAACATTTTCTAAGAAGTTAGCCAAGTTACAAAATTCTTACACAAGGAAATTATTTCAAACAGTAACTAACACAGATATTTGTTTTTTTCACCTTCAAACAATGCAAGCTGCCCCCTGGTGGACAAAACGAGAAACAGCAAACACACAAAAAAAAATGGGTTTGCTACAAAATGACTTAAACCAACATAAATGAATGCAATAAGTGAATCTGTTCAGGCGTGTGTTCAACCATTCTGAGGAGCTCCCATCAGTTTAGTTTAGGTTAGACAACTTTATTCATCCCAAAGGGCAATTCTGATCAGCAAAAACGGGATATAGAGATGTGGTGGCATTTTTTCACTTGTGTTCATTCTACAGCCACAAGAAAACCGAGATTTGTGTAAACCATTAGTTTGAGGCACTTTGGAACAGTAAACAGCTTCCAGGACTGTATTTGAAGAAGAGATGGGAACTTGCTGCACAATTACTAGCCCAAAGCCGCTAACACTGCAAAAACTCAAATCTAAGGAAGTTTATTCATCCAATTTGAAATCTAAAAATCTTGTAAGACTTACTGTAAGCCAATAAGCTTGACATACCCAGCTGCACATCTTATTTCAATATTTAGAAACAAAAAGTAAACCCTGGATTGCTCGTTATGAGTTAAAATATCTGCCAATTTGGCAAGACAAATTTTACTTGTACAATGTCTCAGAAGTAGGATGTTCTGTCTCAAGTACTTTCTATTCCTGATTTTAAGACCCTTAAGGAGTAAGATTTTGCTCATTTCTTTGGCAGATATTTTCTGATAATTACAAATAATGCAGTGCTTTATTTTTGTTCTTAATTCCCTGTCATAACATATTGAAGTGTCCGATGTTGACCCAGGGGAAGACTGAAGTTGGTCTAGTGTCACTTAAGATGTTATGACCAAAATGCTCAGTGAAGAACATTCTTCATTTGTTTTTCCTTAACAAAAACCAGACTCCTGTGCCAAGGTAAACAGCTGAAATCTTAAACCCGATGAACCCTGTACCAGAGGTTAAAGGCCATCACTTCAGGCTCCCGTGTCAACATTGGTAATTTATGTCAGATGTTCTGGTCTGCTGAGAGTCCATTTGTCTGCATACATCAAAGACTGTGTCAGGGTATATATACATGTCCATTTTCACTTTTCGGGAGGTTTTTTTCGGCTGTGAACCTCAGTCAGGCTGAGTCCGGAGTGCCTGGCTCAGACAATTGCTTGGTTTTTGTAATAAACTTCTTTTATACACAAACAAAGTTCGTGTCGGCGAAGCTTCCTTCATCATCTGCACCTCCAGATCAACCAGCGAGAAACTACAATATCCATCTGGATTTGTCGAATTAATATAAGTTTTAGTAATTATTGTGAATATTTTTGACTAAAAGTGAGACAAATACACTTGCTAAGATCTGAGATTTTGCAGTGAACAAATGATCAAATTCCTGTTGAATTTATACATTGGCAAACTGAATATGCACATCTGCATCCCACAGTATCTGATGATGATGTTTTTAGCAGAAACAGAGGGGTAATGGAGTATGGAACACCAAAAGAGTCATAATGAAATAAATAAAAACAACATTGTGAAATAAATACCATTTTGATAAATAACAGACAGTTATGAAATATGGCCATTAAATTGTAAAATAAGGCAATTTTATAATGAAATATATTTTATTATTCTTTAATATTGAATTATTATAATTGAATATTTCATAATGAATATTTTAAAATTTTCATTCTTCTTTAAATAATGACTTTTTACATAATTTCCAAGCTTTATGAAATAAAAAAACGTTTTTAACAAAGTCATTTTTTATTTCATAATGTCATTTTCCACAATGGGCTTTTTAATTTCATGATGTCTTTATCCACAATGGCCTTTTTAATTTCATAATGTCTTTTTCCATAATGGGCTTTTTAATTTCATAATGTCGTTTTTCAGCAGAATGACTTCGTCTGCCAATCAAAGCACATAAGGCGGAGCCAGTTCAGTGATTGGCTGATCCTTTACACAGACACTGCAGCAGAACTTGCACTATCGATTCTAACGTGGAGATTATCACTAACGATGAGAAGTCTGAAAACATGAAAACACGAGTTCCTGACATGTTTGAGACAGAATGGCTGCAGGAGCGAGGTCACTTTCAGAGTTTCTTCACTTCAGCCTGAGAGAGGACTGCTAACACAGGTGACCACACTACAACCCAGTACATATGGGGCCCCGTGGAGTGTGGTCACCTGCTTTAGCATTTGTGAGCGTCGATGCTGGGCTGTAGTGCTGGGAGTAACTCTGTTACTTTTGTCAGTAACGGGTAATCTAATTACTGTTTCAATAGTTACTACGCCGTCACTGTGAAATGTGGCGCGTTACTTAGCACCCATCTGCTGCTGTTATCCACTCAGCCCACAGGGCAGGAGCTGGCTCGCCCAAACACACGAGAGAACAAGATGCCTGAGTTGCCAGGTCCGCTTACTATAAGCGACTATCGGCTTCTCATTTTTTTTAACTTGCATGCATATATTAGGAGTTGTGGGTTGCAGTTTTTTGGGCTTGTTCCTATAGTGCAGTTGCAGGAGGAATCTTGTGTATGATCTACCATCAATATAAACCCAGTTCAGACAAAAATTAGTAGATTAAAAATGATTTTATCCAACTTTAATAACAAATTAAAATTTTACTGTAAAAATTGTTTTTCCACTTAAAATACATCAATGTAGCCAGAAATTATTTATTTCCAATCTAGCCATTACTGTTTTCACTGCACTAAAGCTGTAGATAATTAACATAAAACTTAGATAAAAGCCTGACATGTCTTTTTGGTAACACAAATAAGGTTGGACAACCTGTGAGCAATAACGGAGGCACTAATAGCAGTAGTCCATCAATTCACTTCTGTCTAAAGATAGAGTTGTTCCACCTCCAAACAAACAAATGTTGAATACATAAATTAAGAGAGAACGGTTCTCTCTTTAAAATGCTTATTTCAATCACTAAACCTGGCAACGTGGCTATATGCAGCAATGGTGAGTCTGGAGCTATCTGTAAGTAAGTTAGTTAAAAAAAATGAGAAGCCGATAGTCGCTTATAGTAAGCGGACCTGGCAACTCAGGCATCTTGTTCTCTCGTGTGTTTGGGCGAGCCAGCTCCTGCCCTGTGGGCTGAGTGGATAACAGCAGCAAATGGGTGCTAAGTAACGCGCCACATTTCACAGTGACGGCGTAGTAACTATTGAAACAGTAATTAGTTAGATTACCCGTTACTGGCAAAAGTAACAGAGTACTCCCAGCATCGACGCTCACAAATGCTAACGCAGGTGACCACACTCCACGGGGCCCCATATGGACTGGGTTGTAGTGTGGTCACCTGCGTTAGCAGTCCTCTCTCAGGCTGAAGTGAAGAAACTCTGAAACTGACCTCGCTCCTGCAGCCATTCTGTCTCAAACATGTCAGGAACTCGTGTTGTCATGTTTCCAGGCTTCTCATCGTTAGTGATAATCTCCACGTTAGAATCGATAGTGCAAGTTCTGCTGCAGTGTCTGTGCAAAGGATCAGCCAATCACTGAACTGGCTCCGCCTTATGTGCTTTGATTGACAGACCAAGTCATTCTGCTGAAAAACGACATTATGAAATTAAAAAGGCCATTGTGGAAAAAGACATTATGAAATAAAAAAGCCAATTGTGGAAAATGACATTATGAAATAAAAAATGACTTTGTTAAAAACGTTTTTTTATTTCATAAAGCTTGGAAATTATGTAAAAAGTCATTATTTAAAGAAGAATGAAAATTTTAAAATATTCATTATGAAATATTCAATTATAATAATTCAATATTAAAGAATAATAAAATATATTTCATTATAAAATTGCCTTATTTTACAATTTAATGGCCATATTTCATAACTGTCTGTTATTTATCAAAATGGTATTTATTTCACAATGTTGTTTTTATTTATTTCATTATGACTCTTTTGGGGTTCCATAATGGAGTGGGTAAAGGACTGATTATGTTCAAGCAACTGTTAAACCTCTCTTGACTAAAGTTCAGATGCTCATACATTATTTACCCTTCAGACTTGTTTTTAGTTCCATTGGGGTGGAGGGAGTGAAATATTTTATAGTTTGACTTTTTTGGGGAACTGATAACTCAATAAGTACATGGTTTTTCACACCTCACACCCGACACAGCATCGTGTGGATTTGCTGTTCATCATGAGACTGGGATCCACATTCAAGATTTCCTGCTGCTTAACAGAAGGTTTTTTCTTGAGCCATGATGGAGGGATCCATGATTGGCTATATGGATTCATGTTGGGTGTTGGATGTATATATTTGTATATATATGTATATGTGTATTTTATATGTATATATGTATCTATGCATATATGTGTATCCATAAAATGAAGAGCTTAGTGCTCTATTGTAAAGTGTCTTGAGATAACACTTGTTATGAATTGGCGCTATACAAAAAAAGATTGATTGATTGATTTTTAAAAAGTATGTTTGTTTTATCAGGATGAAGAGATCTGACCCTCCTGAGCCCAGTGGAGTGTCCATGAGGAGTGACCGGTCTAAAGGTCTTCCCATTGACTTTAAGAAGAACAGACCTGCTAAGAAAAGGTGATAATTCAACATAATGATCTTTGACCTCCATGTGTGAGTCCCTCAGAGGTGATGAAGGTGTCTGTCTGATGGACCTGCTGAGGTCAGGTCAGCTCCCTTTGCCCTCAGACTGTCTTAACCCTTTAGCTCCCGGCTCAGCTGTTTGGTAGACCACTCTCTGAGCCCTCAGTGTGCTGAAGGTGGAGCAGCCTGATGGTTCTTCTCCTCCACGTGTCTGTCCTCCATCATGCTGAGATGAACCATCATCTGTCCCTTTATCTAAGAAAGTGGAGTGAGGGTCACAGTGTTCCTCCAATCAGGAGCTCAGAAATGTAAACATGTCTGTGAACATGTGGCTCTGACCTGCTGACCTTTGACAGCTGAGACCAGGTGTTCAGCAGAGACCCTCCTCAGTGTGGGGAAGTATCTGAAGGCCAGAAGAACCAGGACTTTGGTTTAGCAGCCAGGAGATGAACCACATGAAAACCAGAGCTCCATGAACCCCTAAAAACTGTCCACACACTTAAAACAGCTCCAATAATGCTGAGTCATCCTGATGATAATTAATGCTGAGTCATCCTGATGATAATTAATGCTGAGTCATCCCGAGGATAATTAATGCTGAGTCATCCCGAGGATAATTAATGCTGAGTCATCCTGATGATAATTTACGTTGAGTCATCCTGATGATAATTAATGCTGAGCCATCCCGATGATAATTAATGCTGAGTCATCCCGAGGATAATTAATGCTGAGTCATCCTGATGATAATTAATGCTGAGCCAGCCGATGATAATTAATGCTGAGTCATCCCGATGGTAATTAATGCTGAGTCATCCTGATGATAATAAATGCCGAGTCATCCTGATGATGATTAATGCTGAGTCATCCTGAGGATAATTAATGCTGAGTCATCCTGATGATAATTAATGCTGAGTCATCCCGAGGATAATTAATGCTGAGTCATCCCGAGGATAATTAATGCTGAGTCATCCTGATGATAATTAATGCTGAGTCATCCTGATGATAATTAATGCTGAGTCATCCCGATGATAATTAATGCTGAGTCATCCTGATGATAATTAATGCTGAGTCATCCTGATGATAATTAATGCTGAGTCATCCTGATGATAATTAATGCTGAGTCATCCCGATGATAATTAATGCTGAGTCATCCTGATGATAATTAATGCTGAGTCATCCTGATGATAATTAATGCTGAGTCATCCTGATGATAATTAATGCTGAGTCATCCTGATGATAATTAATGCTGAGTCATCCTGATGATAATTAATGCTGAGTCATCCTGATGATAATTAATGCTGAGTCATCCTGATGATCATTAATGCTGAGTCATCCCGATGATAATTAATGCCGAGTCATCCCGATGATAAATAATGCAGAGTCATCCCGATGATAATTAATGCTGAGTCATCCTGATGATAATTAATGCTGAGTCATTGATCTCTTATATTTGTCCTGTTCTAATCTACAGAGATCAGATGGAAACATCTAGACTCCTCAGTATCTTCTCCAAACAGGCTGAATCAGAGCTGGACTCCATATTTCTGGTGAGAACATCACACTTTAACAGTGAAGTCCATGATCTACAAGTCTGATGCTCCACCATGATCCAGATGTTCTTCTCTTTCTCTTTGAATCTCCACTGTCTTCTGTTCTCCAGCTGCTGGAGGAGAACATCATCACCTTTGTGAAGGACCAGCTGAAGAGGATCAGGAGAGGGTTAGGTCATGATTACCCAGAATGCTTAGAGGCTCAGAGTGAGGATGAGGAGCAGAGGAACATCAGAGATGGACTTCTGAAGATGTCAGTGGGCTTCCTGAGGAGGATGAATCAGGACGAGCTGGCTGAGTGTGTAAGGAGAGGTAAGAGCTTTATTCTGAAGGTCAACTATGATGGGGGGGGGGTCTGCATTCTCATGTGCTCTCAGTCTTTGGTTTAAACTCTTTTAATGATTTCTTTAGTTCTAACATGATGTTATTTTTTTATTTGCTGACCTCAGCACTTTGTTCACGAGGGAACATGATGAAACGGTAAATGTATAACTGCAGAGGACTGAGACTAAGAAAAGGTTTCAGGATTACTGTTTCAGAATCTGGATTGACAGAGATGTGGATGATTTTACACAGACTGTGAAGTTCTTCAGGACTGATTTTTCTCTTCTGACTAAACTCTGATTTAGTGCTGATGGATAAGATCAGACTGAACTCTGGAGAGGATGTTTGATCAGGATGGAGGAGATGTTGTATGGAGCTCCACTGTTTTTAAACTTAATGCTCTTCTTGATATTTGGATAGAAAGTCCTTATTTGATTTGCTTATTCAAATCTTGATATCGTGCCTCACAGCATGAAGGTCCTCGGTTCAATTCCCGGGTTGGACAGGACCTTTCTGTGTGAAGTTTGAATGTTCTTCCCGTGCATACATGGGTTCTCTCTGGGCACTCTGGCTTCCTCCCACAGACCAAAAACATGCTCATTACCTTAATTCATGATTCTACAATGCACTTAGGTTTGAGTGTGAGTGTTAATGGTTGTCTGTCTCTCTATGTGGCCCTGTGATTGACTGGTGACCGGTTCAGGGTGACCCTGCCTCTCACCCAATGACAGCTGGAATAGGCTCCATTGGAATAGACTGGGCTTGTGACAAAGGTCAGTGTTTTCACCCAGGGAGCGTCAGGTGTACCGGTGTGACCAACAAAAAATGTTAGGCGCACTCTTAAAAATTTTGGGTGCATTTGCGACCAAAATGATTGCACTCTGGAGTCCTGAGAAAGAAAGGGTTTTATTTCATATCCTCTGATCATAATAAAGTCTGAGAGAAGGAGATGAATGTGGTTGAGTTATGACTCTGAGCGTGTTGTCTCTTTGGATATAACATTGGAACAGGTCTGTCAGAGATTTAAACATTGCTGTAGTTTGTGATTAAACTTGATGGACCTGGATGGTGAGGTGGTTCACTGGGCAACAGGAACATTTAAAAATGGATCTTCACAGCACAAAGGTCATGACCCCTGATTTATGAGATCTCCTCTAATATGATATTCATAACCACAACGTTTGAATAAAAATATGGTTTTGGTAAAATGAGAAGATGTGAGCAGCCCCTCTGTGACAGCAGGACTTTGTCCAGGATCCAGACTTTAATGTCATTTGTTGGTCTTCCCTCAGAACATGAAGCCTCAGTGTGCCGACGCAAACTCAAGTCCAACCTGAAGCAGAAGTTCCAGACCGTGGTTGAGGGGATCGCTAAAGCAGGAACCCAGACCCTGCTGAACCAGATCTACACAGAGCTCTACGTCACAGAGGGAGAGGCTGGAGGGGTCAATGAGGAACATGAGGTCCGACAGATCGAGACCACATCCAGGAGAACACAGGGACCAGAGAAGACCATCAGAGGAGAAGACATCTTTAAAGGACTACCTGGAGAAGATGGACCAATCAGAACAGTGATGACGAAGGGCGTGGCTGGCATTGGTAAAACAGTCCTCACTCAGAAGTTCACCCTGGACTGGGCTGAAGACGAAGTCCACCAGGACATACACTTCATGTTTCCATTCACCTTCAGAGAGCTGAATCTGCTGAAGGAGCAGAAGTTCAGCTTGGTGGAGCTTGTTCATCACTTCTTCAGAGAAACCAAAGAAGCAGGAATCTGCAGGTTTGAGGAGTTCCAGGTCTTGTTCATCTTTGATGGTCTGGATGAGTGTCGGCTTCCTCTGGACTTCCACCAAACAAGAATCCTGACTGATGTCACAGAGTCCACCTCAGTGGATGTGCTGCTGACCAACCTCATCAGGGGGAACCTGCTCCCATCTGCTCTCCTCTGGATCACCACACGCCCTGCAGCAGCCAATCAGATCCCTCCTGGATGTGTTGACATGGTGACAGAGGTCAGAGGGTTCACTGACCAGCAGAAGGAGGAGTACTTCAGGAAACGGTTCAGAGAAGAGGAGCAGGCCAACAGAATCATCTCCCACATCAAGAAGTCCAGAAGCCTTCACATCATGTGCCACATCCCGGTCTTCTGCTGGATCACTGCCACAGTCCTGGACCATGTGCAGGAGACCAGAGAGGAAGGAGAGCTGCCCAAGACCCTGACTGAGATGTACATCCACTTCCTGGTGGTTCAGTCCAAAGTGAAGAGCATCAAGTATGATGGAGGAGCAGAGACTGATCCTCACTGGAGTCCAGAGAGCAGGGAGATGATCCAGTCTCTGGGTAAACTGGCTTTTGAGCAGCTGCAGAGAGGAAACCTGATCTTCTATGAAGCAGACCTGACAGAGTGTGGCATGGACATCAGAGCAGCCTCAGTGTACTCTGGAGTGTTCACACAGATCTTTAAAGAGGAGAGGGGACTGTACCAGGACAAGGTGTTCTGCTTCATCCATCTGAGCGTTCAGGAGTTCCTGGCTGCTCTTCATGTCCATCTGACCTTCATCAACTCTGGAGTCAATCTGATGGCAGAAGATCAGAGAACGTCAATCTTTCAATTCTTTTTCAAAACTGATCTGAAACACCTCCACCAGAGAGCTGTGGACCAGGCCTTACAGAGTCCAAATGGACACCTGGACCTGTTCCTGCGCTTCCTCCTGGGTCTTTCTCTGCAGACCAATCAAAACCTTCTACGAGGTCTGATGACACAAACAGGAAGTAGCTCACAGACCAATCAGAGAACAGTTGAGTTCATTAAGTCAAAGATCAGTGAGGACATGTCTGCAGAGAAGAGCATCAATCTGTTCCACTGTCTGAATGAACTGAATGATCGTTCTCTGGTGGAGGAGATCCAACAGGCCCTGACATCAGGACGTCTCTCCACAGATAGACTGTCTCCTGCTCAGTGGTCTGCTCTGGTCTTCATCTTACTGTCATCAGAGGAGGACCTGGACGAGTTTGACCTGAGGAAATACTCTGGTTCAGAGAAGGCTCTTCTGAGGCTGCTGCCAGTGGTCAAAGCCTCCAGCAAAGCTCTGTAGGTGCTCCTACCTGCACAGGTCACATCAGATTTCTGTGATTTTACAAGAATGATCTTCATCTGTCTGCTCTTTATGTTTCTCTGATTTCTTTCTCAGGCTGAGTGGATGTGGACTGTCAGAGAGAAGCTGTGAAGCTCTGTCCTCAGTCCTCAGCTCACAGTCCTCTGATCTGAGACTCCTGGACCTGAGTAAGAACTTCCTGCAGGATTCAGGAGTGAGCCGACTGTGTGCTGGACTGAAGAGTCCAAACTGCAGACTGGAAGCTCTCAGGTGAGGAAACATCAGGTCTTTAACTCCAGGATATCTGAGCAGGGTTTTGTCAAAGCTCTGCAGTCCACACCTGAACCTTTAACACAGTAACAGGTCAGTGTTTGAGTCCAGTGGTGTCACTTTGAAAAGCATGATGGACAAAGAAACACAGAAATATCTGCAAATACTCACTGCTCTGTAACGTCTTTGTCTCAACCTCTGATGCTGTAGAAGCTGCAGCAGGACATGTCCATCACTCAGCATCAGGGACATTTAGGCTGATTATAGATGATCCAGCACCATCTCATTTATTTAAAATATTTTAATCAAACTTTTTCCAAAACTAGTTCAAGGCTCCAGATATCTATTTTTATACACACACTAAATCACAGTGGTATTTACTGGGTACTGAAACTCTATTTTGCAACTCCCTCAATAACCTGAACTTTAAAAAAACTTAGAAGTATGTAATTTAAAAAATATAAAAACCTCAATTATAAAATATAAATTGTTGAATGAATGAAACAGGAGAATTCGTTGTGTAAGTTTCAGTCACTGTTCAAAAATGACTTATATAGATGAAGTTAAGTTTTTGTCTAAAGAGTTCAGTTAAAGTCAAAGATTCAGGAGCCTGATGGTCTGGAGGTCAAAGCTGTTTGTGAGTCTTGTAGTCCTTGTTTTCACACCTGTAGCGTCTGCCAGATGGTAGGAGTGTGAACAGTTTGTGTGGTGGGTGGGTTTGGTCCCTGATGATGTTGTGGCCCTCTTGGTGACCCGGGTGTTGTAGATGTCCTGTAGTGGAGGGAGGGCTGCTCCACAGATGAACTGTGCTGTTTTAATGACAGCTGGAGAGCCATTCTGTCCTGGACAGGGCAGTTCCCACACCACACTGTGATGAAGTTTGTCAGGACGCTCTCTGCTGTGCATCTGTAGAAGTTTCTGAGGAGTTTGGTGGACAGTCCTAATGTCCTCATCTTCCTTAAGAAGAAGAGTCTCTGCTGAGCCTTCCTGATGATCTGCTGAGTGTTGTTTGTTGTGGTAAAATCCTCTCTGATCAGAGTGCAGAGGAGTTTGAAGGTTTTCAGCCTCTCCACATGTGTCCTGTGGATGTGTAACAGGGCGTGCTGGTCTCTCCTCTTCTTTGGGTCCATAATCATTTCCAGGAGACCAGCTGAGCCCCCTCCTCCCTGTAGGCTGTCTCTTCTCCACCGGTGATCAGATGATGGTGGTGTCATCAGTGAACTTGATGATGGAGGTGATTCTCTGGGAGGGGGTGCAGTCGTAGGTGAAGAGGGTATACAGCAGTGGACTGAGCACACAGCCTTGGGGAGTCCTTGTGCTCAGTGTCCTGGTGCTGGATACCTGGTACCAGCTCTTACTGCCTGGGGTCTGTCTGTGAGAAAGTCCAGGATCCAGCAGCAGAGGGAGGATGTCAGTGTGAGGTTGTAGAGTTTTTCAGTCAGTCTGCTGGGGCTGACGGTGTTAAAGCAGAACTGTAGTCCACAAACAGCTTTTGAACACAGGTGTCCCTGTGTTTGAGGTGTGGCAGGGCTGTGTGGATGGCTGCATTGACCTCATCAGTGGAGTGGTTATGATGATATGCAGATTAGAGGCTCTGTTGTGTCTGGGATGTTCTCTTTCTGTGTGACAGGACCATCCTCTCAAACTCTTCATTACAGCTGAAGTGAGTGCAGCTGGTGATGTGTTGTGGTTGGCTGTGACCCTGCTGTTCCTCTGCTGAAAATCAGTGATGTGTTTCAGGCCCTGCCACATGCATCAGGGGTCTGAGGTGTGGTCGTACCCCTCCAGCTTCAGTCTGTTCTGCCTTTTGTCTTCCCTGATGGATCTGTGTGGGTCATTTCTGGCCTTTTTGTATCCATCTGTGTCACCAGAGGAAACTGCAGTGGAGTGTGCAGCAGCATGGAGCGTACTTCACTGTTTATCCAAGGTTTCTGATTTGGATATATTTTGCGGTGCTTGGTGTGGACAGTGTTATCAGAGCACCTGCTGATGTAGCTGCTCACTGATGCATTTTCCTCTAAGTCCACAGAACAGTCCTCCCTCACAGCAGCAGTCTTAAACACATCCCAGTTTGTAGAGCTGAGGCAGTCCTGAAGCACCAGATCAGTCTCTTCATCCCAAACTTTAACAGTTTTACTCACTGGGGGCTCATTTGAGGAGGGTCTTGTAAGCTGGATGGACAGGGGAGAAACAGCCTTGTACCTGTTCCTGACAAACTTAAAACAGTAAAAGTAGGAGAATAAAATAAACTAAAAATTAAATGAACTCAAATCATTTAGAAACTTGCTTAAATGTTCAGTAAATAAACATTTAAGGAAGATTTGGATGACAAACACTTTATATAAATTATATTTTTATAATTTGATGGTATTTATTAAGTATGAAAAGTAAAAGTAGGGCTTCTCTTATTTTATGATTTCAATTAATCTTTATTTGCATAGCGCCAGTTCATAACAAATGTTAAATCAAGACACCTTACAATAGAGCACAAGTCTCTGTATTTTTGGATACACATATTTGCATAGATACGTATAAACATAAATAAAATACACATATACATATATATACATCCAACACCAACATGAATCCACATATCCAATCATGAATCCCTCCATCATGACTCAAGAAAAAAACCTTTTGTTAAGCAGCAGGAAATCTTGATTTAATGACAATATTTTATTAGTGCTCTTCAGTCACTTCATTTAAAGCTGTAGATGTAAAAATCCTCCCCAAATCACTTGCACACGTCCATCATCATCCTGATCAGAGCGGCTTCCTCAAAGGTAGACGTTCCTCCAATAACACAGGCAGACTTTTCAACATGATGGACTCTTCTTCACACCATCAAACGAAATCCATCAGAGTCACATTAGACTCAGAAAAAGCCAGGATAGAGTCACCTGCTCATTTCTTCTGTCCACGATGTCAAACTTTGTCTTTGGGGAATCATTTCTGAATTGGGTTCAGATTTTCTCCAGCACACCTACAGCCACTGTGATCACAGACGGACTGAGCTCACAACCTTTCACACTGCACAGTCCAAAGAAATCCAAGTCTGGTAAATATTGGCTTTAAGGCCAGAGTTTAGGACATGGTGGGACGTGTCCCAGTAAAAAGAGAGGACACTTGTGTGAGCTGCAGACTGACAGCATGACAGGAGAAGAAGGAGATAAACATGTTGTTGTTTGTCCTCCTGAAAAGAAGGAGAAACAGAGTCAGAAACAGCAGCTCTGCAAAGACATGACAGTCATCAGTTTGAGTTTAGACACAAATCTGTTTAGAGCTAAAGTCAGACTTTGTGTTGAGCACAAACAGATTTGATTCCTGATTTAGTCTGTTTAGGAAGACTAATACTTCAAGTTTTAGCAGAGGCTGATGGGCAGCTGATTTCTGAAGAAGTGTGAATAAAACAGGCCAAAGCTGACAGAGACAGACGTGGTTTATATGAGGGCTTTATAGTTGATGATGATCAGAGCAGTGAGGACCACGCACAGACATGAGTGTGAAGTGAACAGAGTGAAATCATTGTGATGAAACAGCAGGGTGGTCCTCTGAGAACATCCTGACAAAGAGCTTCAAATAACATCCAAACACATTCTTCTCCAGTGGGACAGATGAAACTATCTGTAGTTTAGAGCTCAGACTTGAGTCTTTAGAGCACTCTGTAGAGTTTAAAGGATGAGGATGAAGAAGTCAAAGTGCTGATGTGAGCAGGGGCGCAGCCTTCATTTCAGAAGTGAGGGTGACAGGTTGTTCTGGAGCAGGATGATCTTTTTAAAACTATTTATTGAAAGTTCCTCTCCCATTCAGTTGCACCAAACAATTGGAAACACCTGATGACTAGGGAAAGCATTTAAGAGTATTTTATGATAGGCGCAAGAATGAAGAAAATGTCAAATAAGTTGACCTAAAAATCTTTTCAACTCTCAAACCTTTAAAGTTGTTTAATCCTATGGCTTCTCCAGAGTCCCATTTACATTTGCCGCAGCATGTGTCAGGTCACTACGACGGAGAATTAGGGCCACGTTGAAAACTAAAAAAATAAGAAGGTTACGAGAATAACGTCGTAAAATTACGAGAATTAAGTAAAAAACTATGAGAATAAAATCATCTTTTTGATCAAACTAGGAAACATCTAATTAAAAATATATCCACAGATTTGGACTTTGCGCCTCAATAACTCATCAATAAAGAGAACATAGTTCCAAACCCGACCCTCCTTTTGATCACTGTAATGAAGACTGTGAGCTTTAAACTCCTTTTCCTCCAAACGAGCCGTCATGCGAGCCAGAGGACTTCAACTGGTCTCAATACGCAGCCGCTGATGGCTCACTTAGGGACCATCAGCACGTTATCATATCAGAGGAATAGGGTGAAAAAAAACTGAATAACTTCCCCATACTGAGAAGTAAAGTCTTCAAAATCACAGCAGATACAAAGGATCATATGTTATTCATACTACGAGTCATAATTTCTTTAAGACTTATGAATTAAAATATTTTACAGACTTTCTGATTGAAAATAAATCAAATGCCATCAAAGTAATGAGATCTACCAACCAAGTCATAACAAAACATGAATGATGATCTCCTCTACTTTGAACTACAGCTCTTACTTCAGAAAGAATGTTCTGATTTGATTAAAATGATGTTTTGCATGTTTAATTGTGGTAATTAATATGTATAGAAAATAATAACTGCAATGATTTTATTGTTGGTAACTGTAGTGACACTAAAGCAACATTAATGATCAAACATCTCTTCAATATTATACTACATCTCCATTTTAAGAGTTGTTCTTAATTAAATTTATATGAATTTAAATATTGATGGATACTCATTTACAGCTAATGATGATCAAAACTAATAACTGTTTTTTGTTGCAGTGACACCAAACTCAGCCTGATGATCATACATCCCTCAGGCTGAGTTTGATGACACTGTAGCCAAAAACAGTTCAGTTTTTACAGTTTAATAGTCATAACCTATTTATTAATATATGCTAATATTTCAAAAAATCATATAATATACAGGAAAAAAAGGGGCATGTGTGATCATCAGGCTGAATTTGGTGTCACCTCAGCCAGAAACACTTAAATTACAGATTTTATACCCATAACCTATTATTTAATATGGGGAAGTTATTAAATTTTCTTTCACATAATTCCTCCGATATGGTAATTTGTCGATTGTCCCTAAGCCGCCGAGCCATCAGCTTCAGCGTGTTGACGGCTCGTTTGGAGGAAAACGAGTTTAAAGCTCACAGTCTTCATTACAGTGATCAAAAAGAGAGGTCCGGTTTGGAACTACGTTCTTTTGTAGATGACTTATTGAGCCGCAAAGTCCAAATCTGTGAAAATATTTTTAAGTATACCCATGTAGATGTTTCTTAGTTTGATCTAAAAGATGACATAATTTTCGTAGTTTCTCGACTTTATTCTCGTAATGTATGAGATTATTCTCATAATTTTACCACTTTATTATCATAATTTATGAGATTATTCTCATAATTTTACGACTTTATTCTCATAAATATATGAGATTATTCTCGTAACTTTATGACTTTATTCTCATAAGTATATGAGATTATACTCGTAACCTTCCTTTTTTTTAGTTTTCAACGTGGCCCTAATCCTCCGTTGTAGGTCTCTACACTTTCCCATGTGCCTTTCACCAGGTTTAGAGATGGGTATTGGTTCTTGTTACGAATCAATTAGGAACAGTTCAATCCAAGGATATCATAATCCTTTATGATGAACGATTCCCCTGTCGATTCTTTACATTACGCCTAAGCAGCTGAACTTTACTTTGACTTTCCTGCCCCAGCTACCTTGGTTTAGCAGATGGTTAACAGTTTCCCAAGAAAACTGTGAGTCAAGATCAGAAGCACTGAAAAACTAAACACACAAAATGTCAGGAGTTGTCAAAAGCTGTGGTTTGTTAGCCTTTCTATCTGCTGCTTGCCAAAGCATTGGGCTTTCTGATCAGAACAGCTGAAGCTGAGGCTGCAGTGGACCAGTCAGACCAACAAGATCCTATGTTCTCCACAAAATACAAGAACCAGCTTTACATGGCAGCACATCACCCCCACTCTCATTCACCTCCACTGGCTCCCGGTCAAGTTCCGCATTCAGTACAAGCTCCTCCTACTCACCTACAAGTCCCTTCACGCACTTGCCCCCCAGTACTTGGCTGATCTCCTCCACCAGCACACCCCATCCAGGAGTCTGCGGTCGTCTGACGCTGGTCTCCTCTCCATCCCCTTGGACCAAACTGAAAAGCGTTAGAAGGGACAGGGCCTTTAGTGTGGCTGCCCCCACCCTCTGGAACTCTCTCCCCGCAGAAATCCGAAACTCTCCCACTCTGGACTGTTTCAAATCACTTCTCAAAACTCACTTGTTCTCCCGGGCTTTCCCTGTTTAAGTGTTTCTTATTTGTTTGTCCCCTCTACTGTGGAAAGCGACCTTGGGTTCCTTGAAAGGCGCTATATAAATTTAAGTTATTATTATTATTATTATTACATAAATCACCAAATAAAGACACAGTTATGGTATTTTTTAACAAGTTTAAAGTCGTGTATGCACAACAGTAATCTGTGAGCTCCAGTAAGGTGCAAGATTTGCTCTGATTAAGATGTTTTTATTAATGGTAGCATGAAAATGTGTAAGGGGATCCGCACACCAAAAGTAGCTCCGCTGAAGTTTTTTATTTTCAGACAGTGATGTTTCGAGCATAACCGCTCTTCCTCAGACTTTACATAGTGGTCAGTGAAAAGCCATTGAAATAGAAGTAAGTGCACACGTGACCCAACTCAGCTGGAACTCACTGACAATTATTTACAATCAACAAGGTACCCCCTCAGAAGAAGGGAGGCACGCTGAGAGGCCATCGTGTAATGCTATCCAAAAATATTACATATCACATGATGGCCTCTCAGCATGAGTCCTTGTTTGGGAATACTAACTACTAAGTAATGTATTTTGTCTGCAGATATACATTGCCTGCACACATTTCTCCAATCATGTGTTCTTGAGATGTATATCAGCAGATAACTACATGATTTTCTACATAGCAACTTTTGTGTATATAATGTACACAGGGTGTAAGATGTTATTTTATCCTTGTTGCATCATGTGATTTGTTCTTATCCCTTATTGACACTTGTTACTTTGCACTGTAACTATCACACAAAGATATAAAATTATATATGGACTTTTACACCTTATAATTTCTATTCCATGATGTTGCTGACTACTCAGCATGTCATATCTACATACATGTAGAGTGAATGTAGGGGGTTATGTATTTGTATGCATGCAGAAATGTTGTGTGTCGCTCGTATGCTAGTGGGTGTAGATTTATGTTATATGCCGATCAATCAATCAATCAAACTTTATTTATAAAGCACTTTTCATACATGAGATGTATCACAAAGTGCTGTACATTAAAATAAACAAGCAGATCAGAGAGATACAGATTAAAATAGAGGATCCCACCCACCCTCCCAGCCCATATTTAACACAGACACAACAAATTATGTACACACAAAGCACACCCCCACACACAGACAAGGACTGGCAGGACTTTAGAAATCCTGAGGACTGAAATCTCTTTGAAAATGGTACACTGGGCTCTAAATGAGCCAGAATAAATAAGGTAGTCAAATAAGAGTGTTAAAAGCCAGAAAATATGAACTTAGGAGAGCATTAAAATTATTAAGATAAATCTGAAAAGAAATTGCAGCATTAAAAGAATTAATAAAACAATGTAAAAGACCAATACTCTATAAAGTGGTAAAATAGAAAAAAAAGAAATACAAATGTAAATAGACTTTATGAAAAAGAGCAGTCCATTCTTCTCATCAAGATTCAAACTAAGCTGTGAATGTATTAAAATATGATTGTACATGCTCTTGGTCAGCTCAGTGCTTAATAGCATAGTCGTGAATCTGAAGACTCCAGAATGTGAAAGAGTCTGTAACATTAGATTTTTGCTTCAAGGAAGACCAGCTACCTAGAAGTAGGGCAGCTAAAAAGGTTCCTGGGATCGATTGTAATGTGAGCTCTCCTGGGGGTCAGCCATCAGCATTTTCATAGATTCTTTTGAAAGCGTTCTCCGTGCTTTAGATCCAGGAGTTGAGCTGCAAAAAGTTGTCTGCCATCCAGGACTGGACGTCTAAAATACAGTTAAAAAGGGCATCGATCGGTCCTGTGTCATTAGGAGACACGGCAATGTAAAGCTGAGTGTCATCAGCATAGCTGTGAAAGTTGATGCCGTGTCTCCTGATGACATCTCCTAAAGGTAAAATGTAAAGGTTAAAAAGTGTTGGACCTAAGATCGAGCCCTGGGGAACGCCATATTCCATTTCATAGATTCTTGATGAGCGTTCTCCCGTGCTTACATAAAATTTCCTGCTATTGAGATATGTTTTGAACCAGTTAAGAGCAGTACCAGAGATGCCAATGAGGCTGTGGAGTCTGTTTAAAAAAATTGTGTGATCACCTGTGTCAGAGGCTGCACTCAGGTCCAGCAGAACTAAAACAGAAACTCATTTCTTATCCATGTTGGACCTGAGGTCACTTACAACTTTGAGCAGTGCTGTCTCTGTACTGTGGTTTTTTCTAAAACCAGATTGAAATGTGTCACCGGTATTTTTAGAAGAAATAAAATCATTTAACTGATTAAAAACAATCTTTTCTAAAATTTTACTTAAAAATGTCAGGTTGGATGCAGGTCTGTAATTGTCAGGCACTGCTGTATCCAAGTTGTTTCTCTTCAGAAGGGGTCTGACACAGGCTGTCTTAAAGGCAGTGGGAAACACCCCTGTCTGAAGAGAATAATTAACAATATCAATAACATCATCTTTAAAAACACTAAAAGAAGTTTTCAAAAGGGATGTTGGGATAGGGTCTAAAACACATGTCACTGGTCTAAGCTGGGAAACAACCTTTTCAAGCACTGCAGCATCAACCAGGACAAACCTCTCCAGTGTTTCCTCATTTAGAACCACAGACTCAGAGGATTTAAAATTACCAGGCTTATGGTTTAAAAAGTTTGACCTGATAAAATCAATTTTACTTCTGAAGTGGACTGCAAGGTCTTCGCAAGAAAATTCAGAATTAAAAGGTTGGTTAAAAACAGGGTTGGTAACTTGGTCAATGGTACTGAAAAGGATTTTCAGGTTATTGATATTGTCAGTGATTAAATGATCCTGTCGTGCCTGTTTTACTGTCCTGTTGTATGTTGTCATTTTTTCTCGAAATATTTGAAAATGTACTGTAAGTCTGCTTTTCCTCCATCTTCTCTCTGCAATTCTGCATTCTCTCTTTAATCTGAGAACATTGTTTGTTCTCCAAGGAGGTTTAGTGTTTGATTTCATCTTTTTTATATTTATAGGTGCAACACTATCAAGTGTTGACCTAAGTTTCCAGTTAAAATGATCAACAATAAAATCACAGGAGGAGGGTTAAACAGCTTTTGGGGTATCCTTTGAAATCTCACTAAAATTAGCAGCCACTTCAGAAGTAAGATAGCGTTTCCTGACAGTACGCTCTGGGATGTCCTGCTGGATAAAATCTTTCACTTTAAAAAACACACAGTGATGGTCAGAGAGACCCACATCCACAACAGAGGACACAGAAGTCGATAAGCCGTATGTTATTAATAAATCCAACACATTTCCTCTGGTGTGGGTGGGGCTTGAAACATGCTGGGTAAAATTCATAAAATTAATAAGATTTAAAAATTCACAACTGAAAGAATCTGAAGTATTGTCAATGTGAATATTAAAATCCCTTAAAATAATGATTTTGTTGTATTTTGAATGAATGATGGACAGCAGTTCTGAAAATTCTCTGATAAAAGAAGAGCATCTTTTAGGTGGCCTGTAGACAGTTAAACAAAATATTGGAGGACTGCTAAAAACAAAAGAATGATATTCAAATGAACTAAAATCACCAAATAAAACCTCTTTAAAACCATATGAAGCTAAAAGAATAGTTGCAGTCCCCCACCCTGTCTACCATTTCTACAGGAATATAAATAATTAAAACCAGGTGGAGATGCTTCATTTAGAGCTGCAGGTCCTTCGGTGCCAAGCCATGTCTCAGTTAAAAACATAAAGTCAATATTATTATCTAAAATCAAGTCGTTGATTAAAAAAGTCTTATTTAAAAGAGAGCGAACATTTAAAAGTGCCATGTTGAGAGTCTTTTCTTGTCTCAGTGGGAGATGAGGGTATGTATGAATGTGAATGGATATGTGTGCATGTGTGATTTGCTTGTATATGTATATATTTATGTATAACATTTGTATATATTGGGTGTACTGAATGTAGTTTGTGTATGGGGATGCATCGGTATATGGGTTTGTATATTCACGGTGTTTGTAAGTGTACATATATGAGATAATGTGACAATTTAAAACACTGCCTCCCTTCTTCTGAGGGGGTACCTTGTTGATTGTAAATAATTGTCGATGAGTTCCAGCTGAGTTGGGTCACGTGTGTACTTACTTCTATTTAAATGGCTTTTCACTGACCACTATGTAAAGTCTGAGGAAGAGCGGTGACGCTCGAAACGTCACTGTCTGAAAATAAAAAAACTTCAAGGGAGCTACTTTTGGTGTGCGGGTCTCCTTAAACATTTTTCATGCTTGGAATCTTTTGGATCCAGCACCCTAAATAGGATGTGCGTGCCCACCCCGTCTATTTTTCAATTTTATTAATGGTAGCGTCAGGAAATTAAAGCTGGGGTTGGCGATTTTGGAAAACTAGCATGAATTTGAAAATAGCACACACGCCCACACGCATGCGCGGGTGATATATATGAAGACTGATTCAACTCCAAACCCTCAGCACAACGTGTTTGTTTTACACTACACTAAGTCATGTCTCAGTCAGCAGTAAAGAAAAAAAACAAACCAACATGTAGTCAGTTAGTACTCACATGTTGATCGGGGTATAGGTAGTTCCTCTGACATTCTCCACATAGCTGTCAAGTCTCCTGTTTTGGCCGTTAAACTACCGTATTTTCCGTATTTTATCCTCTTTTCCGCTGTCCTCCTGAATCAGTATTCTCCTGTAAATCTCCCATGTGATGATATAATAATAAAAACATTCCTCTGCCTCTCCAAACTGAACTCTGTCTCTAGCCTGAAGGGGGCAGTAATGCTCCAAAATGATGGATGCCAACCGCCGTAAAACCAAGGAGAGGAAAAAACCTTGCGGGAACGTCCACCTGCAGTAGCCTGGGTGGCAGCTATCGTGAGATTAGAGCAGCAGAACAAACTTAGAAAAACAAAGAGTTTATTTTAGATTTCTGTACACCTGTCTTAAAATGTGAGGGATAATGGAGCTTGGTTGGGGTTGTGGGACGGCTCACAGCGGACTTCCCTTATTTTTAAACACAAAACTTGAAAGGTAAGCTTCTCTGGCAGACTCTGATACGTATGAGCTCGGCTACATGCACCGAGAATGGTGACGGGATTTGATTGGTTTAAAAACAGGTGTCCCAGCATGACTACTGTTTGGTGTTTTCCCTGTTTTACTCCTGCTGTAGATAGCGGATATTTTTCAGTCTGTTTTAAGAACACATTATGAGTTGATTACCAACGGCAATCAAAAAAAAAGAAAAACTGATTATATTATATATTTTGGTAATAAAAGGCCAACCTTGTCTTTATGCATTAATTCATGCATTTCTAATTTATTTCTTTTTGTATTTCTATATTTATTCATTTCTGAATTTTCAAAATTATGTATTCATTCATACATTTATTAATTTATATCCACATTTATTTATTTATTGTTATTACCTCTGCCAAGGAGGTTATGTTTTCGGTAGAGTTTGTCTGTCTGTCTGTGAACAAAATAACTCAAAAAGTTATGGATGGATTTTGATAAATATTTTAGGAAATGTTCAGCATGGGAAAAGGAAGAAGTGATTCGATTTTGGTGTTGATCCGGATCACCGTCTGGATCGGCCATGATGAAAAATGCGATTTTTGTGAATAACTACTGAATTAAAATAGAAATCATTATGAAACCAATTGCTAATGGTCTGTTTTCATGGTCAAGGAATCTAAATATTTACATACTTGACCAATCTGGCTGTAGACTGAGGCAGGAATGACTACCTTATTAATAGGTGCACAGAAATACAGAAATGAACTAAAATAGCACTCGGAGAGCACAGACCTCCGCCAGCACCACAGTTCTCAATCATATTGTCATTTTCACCATAAATATTAGTCCTATCTTTATTTTATGTCAATATTTAGATTCCTTGATCATGAAATCATACCATAAGCAACTGGTTTCAAAATGATATCTATTTTAATTCAGTAGTTATTCACAAAAATCACATTTTTCATCATGGCGGATGCAGACAGTGATCCAGATGAACACCAAAATCGAATCACTTCTTCCTTTTCCCATGCTGAACATTTCCTGAAATTTTTTTTATCAAAATCAATCCATAACTTCTGGAGTTATTTTGTTCACACACAGACAAACAAACTCTCCTGAAAAGATAACCTCCTTGGCGGAGGTAATGAATGTAGATATACAGGAATGCATAAATGTGTAATTACATTACCAAAAGTCTGAATGAACAAATATTTATACTTGTTGAAATATAGAAATACATGAATAAAAATAGAAATTCATTCATTAATGCAAAAATACAACAACAGACCTTTTTTAATATAATTATATTTAGACATTTAATTTTTTCATATTATTATTTATTAACATATTTATTTATTTATCCTAATGTCATGTTATGTTCTCCATATTGAAGATGATCTCCTTCTTGGTATAAATAAAAATGTGTGTGCCTGGAGCTCCACATGTCAGCTGGTGTGTCCAAACGGACTTGAAGCAGTTTGCTGCTCTTACTAACGTTGTTCCTCAGGTTCAGATTCTTGCTCGTGTTGTTCTGACTCTCAGATGGTCGTGGCTCTGGACAAAAGCGTCTGCTGAATGACTTTGAAACATTTCAACAAACTTTAAGACTTAATGAGCAGACAGTGACAGCTATATAATGATGTGTTCAATGACAGCTCAGAAAAATGAGGATTAGACAAAAATTCAGTGGGTACGGAAAGTATTCAGACCCCCTTAAATCACATTTTGTAACATTGCAGCCATTACCAAAAATTATTTAAATTCATTTTTTCCCCACTAATGTACATAAAGCACCCCATATTAACAACAAAACAACAATATTCTAGACATTTTTGAACATTTATTAAAAAAGAAAAACTGAAATATCAAATGGTCATATTCAGACCCTTTACTGTGACACTTGTTTTTTAACTGAGGCATTGTCCATTTCTTCTTATCATCATTGAGATGAGTCGACACCTTCATTGGAGTCAAGCTGTGTTTAATTGTATTAAATTGACTTGATTAGGAAAAGCTCACACCTGTCTCTGTAAGAGCTTTCAGCTCACAGTGCATGTCAGAAGAAATGAGAAACATGAGGTTGAAGAACTGCCTGAAGAACTCAGAAACAGATCTGTGGAAAGGCTCAGATCTGGACAAGGCTACAAAAGATTTTCTGCTGTACTTAAGGTTCCTAAGAGCACAGTGGCCTCCATAATCCTGAAATGGAAGAAGTTTGGGACAACAGGAACTCTTCCTAGAGCTGAGCAATCAGGGGAGAAGAGCGTAGGTAAGAGAGGCAAAGAAGAACCCAAAGATCACTGTAGCTGAGCTCCAGAGATCAGGTGGGGAGATGGAGAAAGTTCATGTAAGTCAACCATCACTGCAGCCTCCACCAGTCAGGACTTCATGGCAAAGTGGGCCGACAGAAGCCTCTCCTCAGTGAAGGACACCTGAAAGCCACCTGAAAGCCTCTCAAAAAACACACTGGACCCCAGACTATGAGAAATGAGATTCTCGATGAACTCTCAGTGGCCTTAATTGTCAGAGGTCTGTGTGGAGGTATGCCTGTAGATCAGCTGCTCACATTTGTGAAGCAGATGGTGGAGCAGCATCATGCTGTGGGGGTGTTCAATGCAGGACAGGACCACTGTGATGGAACACTGGCCAATGGTGCAGAGAGGTCTGTGGACCAGAAAGCAGGCCCTGCTCGATCTCAGACTGGGCCAATTCTACAGTGACAATGGAGCAGCACTACCGGGGAAGTGGCTTCAGCTGTGAGGACCACTGGATTAAAGGAAAAGATGAATGGGCCAAATCAGAGAAGATTCTGACCAAAAAATTTTCTTGCTGTCCACAGATCCATGACTGCAATATTACAATATGTGAAAAATTTAAGGGGGTCTGAATACTTTCTGTACCCACTGTATAACATTTCACCATGATGTGTTCAAATGTTGACGACAACAGGAAAATTTAGTTTCAGTCCAAAGATCAAGGATGTTTGTGGAAATATGTTTTTATATTATTTATCAAATTGTTTTATTTCCTCATATATTTCCTTATAAAGTAAAATAAATAATTTTTTTTGCAGCTAAACTGGACCATGTGACAGCAGACTGTGACTGTGAGCTCAGATTGAAGTGTTTAGAAGTGAAGGTTTGATCCTGACAGAAAAATCTGAGCTCTGCTGTTTACACTTTAGAGAAACAGGAGGAACGGATCAAGACGTGTGTGAAAGCAGCTGAGACAAACTGAAGTACAGGAGGCAGAGCAGCAGCTGATTGGCTCTGCTGAGCAGACTGTGTGATGTGGACACATCTGATTGGATCCTAAAGAGTTTTTCTCTTCATTCTCTCTTCTTTATTCAGACTGAGGCACTGCAGTTTGTCAGTGATCAGCTGTTCTTCTTTAGTCTCAGCTCTGAAGTCCAACCCCTCCCATCTGAGACAGCTGGACCTGAGCAACAACAAACTTCATGATTCAGGAGTGAAGCTGCTGTGTGATTTTCTGCAGAGTCCAAACTGTAGACTGGAGATTCTGGGGTAAGTTCATTTTTTCTCTGTTTCTATTGTAGATCTTGTGTGTGTGATTATGAACTGAAGCATCTTCATGTCTAGATGTTTGACTGATCATATGTAGGGATGCATGATGGTGGATTTTTGCTGATATCTGATCTGCTGACATTTCAACCTTCTTTGAGCTCCTCCTGATATATCTCCACTCATCTTCTGTTGTAAATCAGACCAAGTGTGTCCTGTAGGAGAACTGATGTGTTCCTCTGATTGTGACAGTCTGTTTGTTTTAGAAACAGGAAACAAGACAAACAACATCTGATTCAACAATAAATGACAGATGTATTCTTTTCAAATACAGACATTTATTCATGAAACTGAAGGTCATTTCTTCTTCACGTGTTCATTTAATGTCAGATTTAATTTTCACAGCAGAGTTAAACTTCTTCAGATTGACAAAAAGTGAAGTTGATGATGATAAAGATGAAGTATGGAGAACAATAATTGACATAATGAAAGGGAAATAAAAAAATTAAAAATCTCAATGAAACTAAAAATAAATAATTGATATAAATAAATAGAAAACTGAATATATCATATATTTTGGTAATAAAAGGCCATCCTTGTCTTTATGCATTAATTTATGCATTTCTAGTTTTATTTCTTTTCCATACTTATTTATTTCTAAATTTTCACTTTCATATATTCATTCATACATTATTCATTTATATCCACATTTATTTATTTATTGTTATTACCTCTGCCAAGGAGGTTATGTTTTTGGGAGAGTTTGTCTGTCCGTCTGTGAACAAAATAACTCAAAAAGTTCTGGATGGATTTTGATGAAGTTTTCAGGAAATGTTCAGCATGGGAAAAGGAAGAAGTGATTCAATTTTGGTGTTGATCCGGATCATTGTCTGGATCTGCCATGATGAAAAATGTGATTTTCGTGAATAACTATTGAACTAAAATTGATATCATTTTGAAAGCACTTGCTAATAATATGTTTTCATGGTCAAGGAATCTAAATATTTACATACTTGACCAATCTGGCTTTAGACTGAAGTAGGACCGACTACCTGATTAACATAGGTGCACAGAAATACAGAAATAAATAAATGAAGAAATACAGGAATGCATAAATGTGTAATTACATCACCAAATATCTGAATGAATAAATTGTTCTACTTGTAGAAATAATGAAATACAATAATAAAAATATATAAATTCATTCGTAAATGCAAAAATACAACAGACCTTTTTTCACCAAAATATATTTAGACATTTATTAATTTTTTCATATTTTGATATATTTACATATTAATTTATCTATCCTAATGTCATTTTTTGTTCTCCATATTGAAGATGATCTCCTTCTTGGTCTAAATAAAAATGTGTGTGCCTGGAGCTCCACATGTCAGCTGGTGTGTCCAAACGGACTTGAAGCAGTTTGCTGCTCTTACTAACGTTGTTCCTCAGGTTCAGATTCTTGCTCGTGTTGTTCTGACTCTCAGATGGTCGTGGCTCTGGACAAAAGCGTCTGCTGAATGACTTTGAAACATTTCAACAAACTTTAAGACTTAATGAGCAGACAGTGACAGGTATATAATGATGTGTTCAATGACAGCTCAGAAAAATGAGGATTAGACAAAAACATAACATTTCATCATGATGTGTTCAAATGTTGACAACAAAAGGAAAATTTAGTTTCTGTCCAAAGATCAAGGATGTTTGTGGAAATATGTTTTTATATTATTTATCAAATTGTTTTATTTCCTCATATATTTCCTTATAAAGTAAAATAAATCATTGTTTTTGGAGCTAAACTGGACCATGTGACAGCAGACTGTGACTGTGAGCTCATATTGAAGTGTTTAGATGTGAAGGTTTGATCCTGACAGAAAAATCTGAGCTCTGCTGTTTACACTTTAGAGAAACAGGAGGAACAGATCAAGACGTGTGTGAAAGCAGCTGAGACAAACTGAAGTACAGGAGGCAGAGCAGCAGCTGATTGGCTCTGCTGAGCAGACTGTGTGATGTGGACACATCTGATTGGATCCTAAAGAGTTTTTCTCTTCATTCTCTCTTCTTTATTCAGACTAGGGAGCTGCAGTTTGTCAGAGATCAACTGTTCTTCTTTAGTCTCAGCTCTGAAGTCCAACCCCTCCCATCTGAGACAGCTGGACCTGAGCAACAACAAACTTCCTGATTCAGGAGTGAAGCTGCTGTGTGATTTTCTGCAGAGTCCAAACTGTAGACTGGAGATTCTGAAGTAAGTTCATGTTTTCTCTGTTTCTATTGTAGATCTTGTGTGTGTGATTATTAACTGAAGCATCTTCATGTCTAGATGTTTGACTGATCATATGTAGGGATGCATGATGGTGGATTTTTGCTGATATCTGATCTGCTGACATTTCAACCTTCTTTGAGCTCCTCCTGATATATCTCCACTCATCTTCTGTTGTAAATCAGACCAAGTGTGTCCTGTAGGAGAACTGATGTGTTCCTCTGATTGTGACAGTCTGTTTGTTTTAGAAACAGGAAACAAGACAAACAACATGTGATTCAACAATAAATGACAGATGTATTCTTTTCAAATACAGACATTTATTCATGAAAACTGAAGGTCATTTCTTCTTCACATGTTCATTTAATGTCAGATTTAATTTTCACAGCAGAGTTAAACTTCTTCAGATTTCCAAAAAATGAAGTTGATGATGATAAAGATGAAGTATGGAGAACAATAATTGACATAATGAAAGGGAAATAAAAAAAAATAAAAATCTCATTGAAACTCAAAATAAATAATTGATATAAATAGAAAACTGAATATATTATATATTTTGGTAATAAAAGGCCATCCTTGTCTTTATGCATTAATTTATGCATTTCTAGTTTTATTTTTTTTTTCCATGCTTATTTATTTCTCAATTTTCACATTCATACATTCATTCATACATTATTCATTTATATCCACATTTATTTATTTATTGTTATTACCTCTGCCAAGGAGGTTATGTTTTTGGGAGAGTTTGTCTGTCCGTCTGTGAACAAAATAACTCAAAAAGTTACGGATGGATTTTGATGAAGTTTTCAGAAAATGTTCAGCATGGGAAAAGGAAGAAGTAATTCAATTTTGGTGTTGATCCGGATCAGTGTCTGGATCTGCCATGATGAAAAATGTGATTTTCGTGAATAACTATTGAACTAAAATTGATATCATTTTGAAAGCACTTGCTAATAATATGTTTTCATGGTCAAGGAATCTAAATATTTACATACTTGACCGATCTGGCTTTAGACTGAGGTAGGACCGACTACCTTATTAACAGAGGTGCACAGAAATACAGAAATAAATAAATGTAGAAATACAGGAATACATAAATGTGTAATTACATCACCAAATATCTGAATGAATAAATTGTTCTACTTGTAGAAACAATGAAATACAAGAATAAAAAAATATAAATTCATTCATAAATGCAAAAATACAACAGACCTTTTTTAAACCAAAATATATTGAGACATTTATTAATTTTTTCATATTTTGATATATTTACATATTAATTTATTTATCCTAATGCCATTTTTTGTTCTCCATGTTGAAGATGATCTCCTTCTTGGTATAAATAAAAATGTGTGTGCCTGGAGCTCCACATGTCAGCTGGTGTGTCCAAACGGACTTGAAGCAGTTTGCTGCTCTTACTAACGTTGTTCCTCAGGTTCAGATTCTTGCTCGTGTTGTTCTGACTCTCAGATGGTCGTGGCTCTGGACAAAAGCGTCTGCTGAAGGACTTTGAAACATTTCAACAAACTTTAAGACTTAATGAGCAGACAGTGACAGGTATATAATGATGTGTTCAATGACAGCTCAGAAAAATGAGGATTAGACAAAAACATAACATTTCATCATGATGTGTTCAAATGTTGACGACAACAGGAAAATTTAGTTTCAATCCAAAGATCAAGGATGTTTGTGGAAATATGTTTTTATATTATTTATCAAATTGTTTTATTTCCTCATATATTTCCTTATAAAGTAAAATAAATAAATGTTTTTGGAGTTAAACTGGACCATGTGACAGCAGACTGTGACTGTGAGCTCAGATTGAAGTGTTTAGATGTGAAGGTTTGATCCTGACAGAAAAATCTGAGCTCTGCTGTTTACACTTTAGAGAAACAGGAGGAACGGATCAAGACGTGTGTGAAAGCAGCTGAGACAAACTGAAGTACAGGAGGCAGAGCAGCAGCTGATTGGCTCTGCTGAGCAGACTGTGTGATGTGGACACATCTGATTGGATCCTAAAGAGTTTTTCTCTTCATTCTCTCTTCTTTATTCAGACTGAGGAGCTGCAGTTTGTCAGTGATCAGCTGTTCTTCTTTAGCCTCAGCTCTGAAGTCCAACCCCTCCCATCTGAGAGGGCTGGACCTGAGCGACAACAATCTTCATGATTCAGGAGTGAAGCTGCTGTGTGATTTTCTGCAGAGTCCAAACTGTAGACTGGAGATTCTGGAGTAAGCTCATGTTTTCTCTGTTTCTATTGTAGATCTTGTGTGTGTGATTATTAACTGAAGCATCTTCATGTCCAGATGTTTGACTGATCATATGTAGGGATGCATGATGGTGGATTTTTGCTGATATCTGATCTGCTGACATTTCAACCTTCTTTGAGCTCCTCCTGATATATCTCCACTCATCTTCTGTTGTAAATCAGACCAAGTGTGTCCTGTAGGAGAACTGATGTGTTCCTCTGATTGTGACAGTCTGTTTGTTTTAGAAACAGGAAACAAGACAAACAACATCTGATTCAACAATAAATGACAGATGTATTCTTTTCAAATACAGACATTTATTCATGAAACTGAAGTCATTTCTTCTTCACATGTTCATTTAATGTCAGATTTAATTTTCAGAGCAGATTTAAACTTCTTCAGATTTCCAAAAAGTGAAGTTGATGATGATAAAGATGAAGTATGGAGAACAATAACTGACATAATGAAAGGGAAATAAAAAAATTAAAAATCTCAATGAAACTCAAAATAAATAATTGATATAAATAAATAGAAAACTGAATATATCATATATTTTGGTAATAAAAGGCCATCCTTGTCTTTATGCATTAATTTATGCATTTCTAGTTTTATTTCTTTTCCATACTTATTTATTTCTAAATTTTCACATTCATATATTCATTCATACATTTATTCATTTATATCCACATTTATTTATTTATTGTTTTTGTCTCCGCCAAGGAGGTTATGTTTTTGGTAGAGTTTGTCTGTCCGTCTGTGAACAAAATAACTCAAAAAGTTCTGGATGGATTTTGATGAAGTTTTCAGAAAATGTTCAGCATGGGAAAAGGAAGAAGTGATTCAATTTTGGTGTTGATCCGGATCAGTGTCTGGATCTGCCATGATGAAAAATGTGATTTTCGTGAATAACTATTGAACTAAAATTGATATCATTTTGAAAGCACTTGCTAATAATATGTTTTCATGGTCAAGGAATCTAAATATTTACATACTTGACCGATCTGGCTTTAGACTGAGGTAGGACTGACTACCTTATTAACATAGGTGCACAGAAATACAGAAATAAATAAATGAAGAAATACAGGAGTGCATAAATGTGTTATTACATCACCAAATATCTGAATGAATAAATTGTTCTACTTGTAGAAATAATGAAATACATGAGTAAAAAAATAGAAATTCATTAATAAATGCAAAAATACAACAGACCTTTTTTTAACCAAAATATATTTAGACATTTATTAATTTTTTCATATTTTTAAATATTTACATATTTATTTATCCTCATGTCATTTTTTGTTCTCCATATTGAAGATGATCTCCTTCTTGGTATAAATAAAAATGTGTGTGCCTGGAGCTCCACATGTCAGCTGGTGTGTCCAAACGGACTTGAAGCAGTTTGCTGCTCTTACTAACGTTGTTCCTCAGGTTCAGATTCTTGCTCGTGTTGTTCTGACTCTCAGATGGTCGTGGCTCTGGACAAAAGCGTCTGCTGAATGACTTTGAAACATTTCAACAAACTTTAAGACTTAATGAGCAGACAGTGACAGGTATATAATGATGTGTTCAATGACAGCTCAGAAAAATGAGGATTAGACAAAAACATAACATTTCATCATGATGTGTTCAAATGTTGACAACAACAGGAAAATTTAGTTTCAGTCCAAAGATCAACTACACAATTACACTTTAGAGAAACAGGAGGAACGGATCAAGACGTGTGTGAAAGCAGCTGAGACAAACTGAAGTACAGGAGGCAGAGCAGCAGGTGATTGGCTCTGCTGAGCAGACTGTGTGATGTGGACACATCTGATTGGATCCTAAAGAGTTTTTCTCTTCATTCTCTCTTCTTTATTCAGACTGGAGTACTGCAGTTTGTCAGAGATCAGCTGTTCTTCTTTAGTCTCAGCTCTGAAGTCCAACCTCTCCCATCTGAGAGAGCTGGACCTGAGCTACAACAAACTTCCTGATTCAGGAGTGAAGCTGCTGTGTGATTTTCTGCAGAGTCCAAACTGTAGACTGGAGATTCTGAGGTAAGTTCATGTTTTCTCTGTTTCTATTGTAGATCTTGTGTGTGTGATTATTAACTGAAGCATCTTCATGTCCAGATGTTTGACTGATCATATGTAGGGATGCATGATGGTGGATTTTTGCTGATATCTGATCTGCTGACATTTCAACCTTCTCTGAGCTCCTCCTGATATATCTCCACTCATCTTCTGTTGTAAATCAGACCAAGTGTGTCCTGTAGGAGAACTGATGTGTTCCTCTGATTGTGACAGTCTGTTTGTTTTAGAAACAGGAAACAAGACAAACATGTGATTCAACAATAAATGACAGATGTGTTCTTTTCAAATACAGACATTTATTCATGAAAACTGAAGGTCATTTCTTCTTCACATGTTCATTTAATGTCAGAATAAAGTTTTACAGCAGATTTAAACTTCTTCAGATGTACAAACTGTGGTGATGTTGATGATGTTGAAGATGAAGTATGGAGAACAATAATTGACATAAGGATAAATTAATACAAAAATTTCAATCTAAAACAAGTAATTAATATCAAATAAATAGAAAAACTGAATATATTATATATTTTGGTAATAAAAGGCCATCCTTGTCTTTATGCATTAATTTGTGCACTTCTAATTTATTTTTTATGCATTTCTATATTTATTTATTCTTAAATTTTCAAAGTTATGTATTCATTCATACATTTTTTCATTTGTATCCACATTTATTTATTTATCGTTATTATCTCCGCCAATGAGGTTATGTTTTCAGAAGAGTTTGTTTGTCTGTCCGTCTGTGAACAAAATAACACAAAAAGTTATGGATGGATTTTGATGAAGTTTTCAGGAAATGTTCAGCATGGGAAAAGGAAGAACTGATTCAATTTTGGTGTTGATCTGGAACACCATCTGGATCTGCCATGACGAAAAATGCAATTTTCGTGAATAACTATTGAACTAAAATAGATATCATTATGAAACCACTTGCTAATGGTTTGTTTTCATGGTCAAGGAATCTAAATATTTACACACTTGACCAATCTGGCTTTAGACTGAGGCAGGACCGACTACCTCATTAACATAGGTGCACAGAAATGCAGAAATAAATAAATGAAGAAATACAGGAAAACATAAAAGTGTAATTACTAGGGCTGTCACTTTAGTGCAATAATTAGATTAATTAATTACACCACAAATTAATGCGTTATAAAAATTAATCACAGATTAATCATAGCACATGAACATCTTAATATTGTCCAACTGGAGGACCCGTACATGGCAGTGGCACGTCCCTTCTCACATGCGTCTCTAGTCAAACCAAACAAAGCCCAGGTGACAACAGGAATGGCATATTTAAGACTTAGTCTGATTTTATTGTTGAATTTATTTATCTATATTTGTACTACATTCTTTAATAATGCATCAGGCCTAATTGTTTTGCTGGATGTCCTCGACCTTTTTCTTATTTTGAATTTGATTTATGAAACACACTTAAAGTGTAATTTGAGTTGCCTGATTGAGCTTAGAATTTTCTGGACAAGTTGCCCTGACTTTGGTTTTATTTAGTCACCAATAAAAATGTGGATTTACAAATCTTCACTTCTTAGTGTATTCATTTGATTAGTCCTGCACTTCAATTTTATAATATCCTAGAATTCATATTCATTATTTGGGTAACTTAAGCAGACATGAGATTAAAATGAGAATAATTAGATTAATTATAAATCAGGTAATTAATTAGATTAATTTTTTTAATCATCTGACAGCACTAGTAATTACATTACCAAATTTCTGAATGAATAAATATTTATACTTGTTGAAATAAAATACATGATTAAAAAAATAGAAATTCATTAATAAATTCAAAAATACTGCAACAGACCTTTTTTTAGCCATAATATATTTAAATATTTATTAATTTTTTCATGTTTTATTTATTTACATATTTATTTATTTATAAAATCATTCATGTATTTATGTATTTATTTATTACATTTAATATATTATTTTACTTATCCTAATGTCAATTTTTGGTTCTCCATATTGATGATGATCTCCTTCTTGGTGTAAATAAAAATGTGTGTGCCTGGAGCTCCACATGTCAGCTGGTGTGTCCAAACGGACTTGAAGCAGTTTGCTGCTCTTACTAACGTTGTTCCTCAGGTTCAGATTCTTGCTCGTGTTGTTCTGACTCTCAGATGGTCGTGGCTCTGGACAAAAGCGTCTGCTGAATGACTTTGAAACATTTCAACAAACTTTAAGACTTAATGAGCAGACAGTGACAGGTATATAATGATGTGTTCAATGACAGCTCAGAAAAATGAAGATTAGGCAAAAATTCAGTGGGTACGGAAAGTATTCAGACCCCCTTAAATCACATTTTGTAACATTGCAGCCATTACCAAAAATTATTTAAATTCATTTTTCCCCATTAATGTACATAAAGCACCCCATATTAACAACAAAACAATAATATTCTAGACATTTTTGAACATTTATTAAAAAAAAAAACACTGAAATATCAAATGGTCATATTCAGACCCTTTACTGTGACACTTGTTTTTTAACTGAGGCATTGTCCATTTCTTCTTATCATCATTGAGATGGGTCGACACCTTCATTGGAGTCCAGCTGTGTTTAATTGTATTAAATTGACTTGATTAGGAAAAGCACACACCTGTCTCTATAAGAACTTTCAGCTCACAGTGCATGTCAGAAGAAATGAGAAGCATGAGGTCGATGAACTGCCTGAAGAACTCAGAAACAGAACTGTGGAAAGGCTCAGATCTGGACAAGGCTACAAAAGATTTTCTGCTGTACTTAAGGTTCCTAAGAGCACAGTGGCCTCCATAATCCTGAAATGGAAGAAGTTTGGGACAACAGGAACTCTTCCTAGAGCTGAGCAATCAGGGGAGAAGAGCGTAGGTAAGAGAGGCAAAGAAGAACCCAAAGATCACTGTAGCTGAGCTCCAGAGATCAGGTGGGGAGATGGAGAAAGTTCATGTAAGTCAACCATCACTGCAGCCTCCACCAGTCAGGACTTTATGGCAAAGTGGGCCGACAGAAGCCTCTCCTCAGTGAAGGACACCTGAAAGCCTGTATAGAGTTCACCAAAAAACACATTAAGGACCCCCAGACTATGAGAAATGAGATTCTCTGGTCTGATGAGACCAAGATGGAACTTTCTGGCCTTAATTGTCAGAGGTCTGTGTGGAGGAAAGCAGGCCCTGCTCATCACCTGCCCAGTATAACCCCACAGTGAAGCATGGTGGAGCAGCATCATGCTGTGGGGGTGTTTTTCAGCTGCAGGGACAGGACCACTGGATGACATTAAAGGAAAGATGAATGGGCCAAATACAGAGATATCCTGGACCAAAACCTTTTCCAGAGTGCTCAGGATCTCAGACTGGGCCAAGGGTTCACATTCCAACAAGACAATGAGCCTAAGCACACAGCTAAAATAACGAAGGAGCGGCTTCAGAACAACTCTGTGACTGTTCTCCAATGACCCAGCCAGAGCCCTGACTTAAACCCAATGAGCATCTCTGGAGAGACCTGAAAATGGCTGTCCACCAACATTCACCATCCAACCTGACAGAACTGGAGAGGATCTGCAGGAGGACTGGCATAGGATCCCCAAATCCAGGTGTGAGAAACTTGTTGATCACTCCCAAGAAGACTCATGGCAGTATGAGCTCAAAAGGCTCCTACTCAGTACTGAGCAATAGGTCAGAGTACTTCTGACCATGGGATATTTCAGTTTTTCTTTTTTAATAAATCTTCAAAAGTTTTTACAATTCTGTTTTGTCATTATGGGGTGCTTTGTGAACATGAATGAGGAAAAAAATATTTTAATTGATATTAGATAATGACTGCAATATTACAATATGTAAAAAATTTAAGGGGGTCTGAATACTTTCTGTACCCACTGTATAACATTTCACCATGATGTGTTCAAATGTTGACGACAACAGGAAAATTTAGTTTCAATCCAAAGATCAAGGATGTTTGTGGAAATATGTTTTTATATTATTTATCAAATTGTTTTATTTCCTCATATATTTCCTTATAAAGTAAAATAAATCATTGTTTTTGCAGCTAAACTGGACCATGTGACAGCAGACTGTGACTGTGAGCTCAGATTGAAGTGTTTAGAAGTGAAGGTTTGATCCTGACAGAAAAATCTGAGCTCTGCTGTTTACACTTTAGAGAAACAGGAGGAACGGATCAAGACGTGTGTGAAAGCAGCTGAGACAAACTGAAGTACAGGAGGCAGAGCAGCAGCTGATTGGCTCTGCTGAGCAGACTGTGTGATGTGGACACATCTGATTGGATCCTAAAGAGTTTTTCTCTTCATTCTCTCTTCTTTATTCAGACTGAGGAGCTGCAGTTTGTCAGAGATCAGCTGTTCTTCTTTAGTCTCAGCTCTGAAGTCCAACCCCTTCCATCTGAGACAGCTGGACCTGAGCTACAACGATCTTCCTGATTCAGGAGTGAAGCTGCTGTGTGATTTTCTGCAGAGTCCAAACTGTAGACTGGAGATTCTGAGGTAAGTTCATGTTTTCTCTGTTTCTATCGTAGATCTTGTGTGTGTGATTATTAACTGAAGCATCTTCATGTCCAGATGTTTGACTGATCATATGTAGGGATGCATGATGGTGGATTTTTGCTGATATCTGATCTGCTGACATTTCAACCTTCTTTGAGCTCCTCCTGATATATCTCCACTCATCTTCTGTAGTAAATCAGACCAAGTGTGTCCTGTAGGAGAACTGATGTGTTCCTCTGATTGTGACAGTCTGTTTGTTTTAGAAACAGGAAACAAGACAAACAACATCTGATTCAACAATAAATGACGGATGAATTCTTTTCAAATACAGACATTTATTCATGAAAACTGAAGGTCATTTCTTCTTCACATGTTCATTTAATGTCAGATTTAACTTTAACAGCAGAGTTAAACTTCTTCAGATTTACAAAAAATGAAGTTGATGATGATAAAGATGAAGTATGGAGAACAATAATTGACATAATGAAAAGGAAATAAAAAAAAATAAAAATCTCAATGAAACCAAAAATAAATAATTGATATAAATAAATAGAAAACTGAATATATTATATATTTTGGTAATAAAAGGCCATCCTTGTCTTTATGCATTAATTTATGCATTTCTAGTTTTATTTTTTTTCCCATACTGATTTATTTCTAAAATTTTCATATTCATATATTCATTCATACATTTATATCCACATTTATTTATTTATTGTTATTACCTCTGCCAAGGAGGTTATGTTTTCAGGAGAGTATATATATATACTGTATATACTGTATATATATATATATATATATATATATATATATATATATATATATATATATATATATATATATATATATATATATATATATATATATTATACTAAAGTATATTGTATATACTGACTGTGTATATATATATATATATATATATATATATATATATATATATATACTGAACTAAAATTGATATCATTTTGAAAGCACTTGCTAATAATATGTTTTCATGGTCAAGGAATCTAAATATTTACATACTTGACCAATCTGGCTTTAGACTGAGGTAGGACCGACTACCTTATTAACATAGGTGCACAGAAATACAGAAATAAATAAATGAAGAAATACAGGAGTGCATAAATGTGTAATTACATCACCAAATATCTGAATGAATAAATTGTTCTACTTGTAGAAATAATGAAATACAAGAATAAAAAAATACAAATTCATTAAGAAATGCAAAAATACAACAGACCTTTTTTTAACCAAAATATATTTAGACATTAATTTTTTCAAATTTTAAATATTTACATATTTATTTATTTATCCTAATGTCATGTTTTGTTCTCCATATTGAAGATGATCTCCTTCTTGGTATAAATAAAAATGTGTGTGCCTGGAGCTCCACATGTCAGCTGGTGTGTCCAAACGGACTTGAAGCAGTTTGCTGCTCTTACTAACGTTGTTCCTCAGGTTCAGATTCTTGCTCGTGTTGTTCTGACTCTCAGATGGTCGTGGCTCTGGACAAAAGCGTCTGCTGAATGACTTTGAAACATTTCAACAAACTTTAAGACTTAATGAGCAGAAAGTGACAGGTATATAATGATGTGTTCAATGACAGCTCAGAAAAATGAGGATTAGACAAAAATATAACATTTCATCATGATGTGTTCAAATGTTGACGACAACAGGAAAATTTAGTTTCAATCCAAAGATCAAGGATGTTTGTGGAAATATGTTTTTATATTATTTATCAAATTGTTTTATTTCCTCATATATTTCCTTATAAAGTAAAATAAATAATTGTTTTTGGAGCTAAACTGGACCATGTGACAGCAGACTGTGACTGTGAGCTCAGATTGAAGTGTTTAGATGTGAAGGTTTGATCCTGACAGAAAAATCTGAGCTCTGCTGTTTACACTTTAGAGAAACAGGAGGAACGGATCAAGACGTGTGTGAAAGCAGCTGAGACAAACTGAAGTACAGGAGGCAGAGCAGCAGCTGATTGGCTCTGCTGAGCAGACTGTGTGATGTGGACACATCTGATTGGATCCTAAATAGTTTTTCTCTTCATTCTCTCTTCTTTATTCAGACTGAGGGGCTGCAGTTTGTCAGTGATCAGCTGTTCTTCTTTAGCCTCAGCTCTGAAGTCCAACCCCTCCCATCTGAGACAGCTGGACCTGAGCTACAACGATCTTCATGATTCAGGAGTGAAGCTGCTGTGTGATTTTCTGCAGAGTCCAAACTGTAGACTGGAGATTCTGAGGTAAGTTCATGTTTTCTCTGTTTCTATTGTAGATCTTGTGTGTGTGATTATTAACTGAAGCATCTTCATGTCCAGATGTTTGACTGATCATATGTAGGGATGCATGATGGTGGATTTTTGCTGATATCTGATCTGCTGACATTTCAACCTTCTTTGAGCTCCTCCTGATATATCTCCACTCATCTTCTGTTGTAAATCAGACCAAGTGTGTCCTGTAGGAGAACTGATGTGTTCCTCTGATTGTGACAGTCTGTTTGTTTTAGAAACAGGAAACAAGACAAACAACATCTGATTCAACAATAAATGACAGATGTATTCTTTTCAAATACAGACATTTATTCATGAAAACTGAAGGTCATTTCTTCTTCACATGTTCATTTAATGTCAGATTTAATTTTCACAGCAGAGTTAAACTTCTTCAGATTTCCAAAAAATGAAGTTGATGATGATAAAGATGAAGTATGGAGAACAATAATTGACATAATGAAAGGGAAATAAAAAAAATAAAAATCTCAATGAAACTAAAAATAAATAATTGATATAAATAGAAAACTGAATATATCATATATTTTGGTAATAAAAGGCCATCCTTGTCTTTATGCATTAATTTATGTATTTCTAGTTTTATTTCTTTTCCATACTTATTTATTGCAAAATTTTCATATTCATATATTCAATCATACATTAGTCATTTATATCCACATTTATTTATTTATCGTTATTATCTCCGCCAATGAGGTTATGTTTTTGGGAGAGTTTGTCTGTCCGTCTGTGAACAAAATAACTCAAAAAGTTATGGATGGATTTTGATGAAATTTTCAGGAAATGTTCAGCATGGGGAAAGGAAGAAGCGATTCAATTTTGGTGTTGATCCGGATCAGTGTCTGGATCCATCATGATGAAAAATGTGATTTTTGTGAATAACTACTGAACTACAATAGATATTATGAAACCAATGGCTGATGGTATGTTTTCATGGTCAAGGAATCTAAATATTTACATACTTGACCAATCTGGCTTTAGACTGAAGTAGGACCGACTACCTGATTAACATAGGTGCACAGAAATACAGAAATAAATAAATGAAGAAATACAGGAATGCATAAATGTGTAATTACATCACCAAATATCTGAATGAATAAATTGTTCTACTTGTAGAAATAATGAAATACAATAATAAAAATATATAAATTCATTCGTAAATGCAAAAATACAACAGACCTTTTTTCACCAAAATATATTTAGACATTTATTAATTTTTTCATATTTTGATATATTTACATATTAATTTATCTATCCTAATGTCATTTTTTGTTCTCCATATTGAAGATGATCTCCTTCTTGGTCTAAATAAAAATGTGTGTGCCTGGAGCTCCACATGTCAGCTGGTGTGTCCAAACGGACTTGAAGCAGTTTGCTGCTCTTACTAACGTTGTTCCTCAGGTTCAGATTCTTGCTCGTGTTGTTCTGACTCTCAGATGGTCGTGGCTCTGGACAAAAGCGTCTGCTGAATGACTTTGAAACATTTCAACAAACTTTAAGACTTAATGAGCAGACAGTGACAGGTATATAATGATGTGTTCAATGACAGCTCAGAAAAATGATGATTAGACAAAAATATAACATTTCATCATGATGTGTTCAAATGTTGACGACAAAAGGAAATTTTAGTTTCAATCCAAAGATCAAGGATGTTTGTGGAAATATGTTTTTATATTATTTATCAAATTGTTTTATTTCCTCATATATTTCCTTATAAAGTAAAATAAATAAATGTTTTTGGAGCTAAACTGGACCATGTGACAGCAGACTGTGACTGTGAGCTCAGATTGAAGTGTTTAGATGTGAAGGTTTGATCCTGACAGAAAAATCTGAGCTCTGCTGTTTACACTTTAGAGAAACAGGAGGAACGGATCAAGACGTGTGAAAGCAGCTGAGACAAACTGAAGTACAGAAGGCAGAGCAGCAGCTGATTGGCTCTGCTGAGCAGACTGTGTGATGTGGACACATCTGATTGGATCCTAAAGAGTTTTTCTCTTCATTCTCTCTTCTTTATTCAGACTGAGGAGCTGCAGTTTGTCAAAGATCAGCTGTTCTTCTTTAGCCTCAGCTCTGAAGTCCAACCACTCCCATCTGAGAGAGCTGGACCTGAGCGAGAACAAACTTCATGATTCAGGAGTGAAGCTGCTGTGTGATTTTCTGCAGAGTCCAAACTGTAGACTGGAGATTCTGAGGTAAGTTCATGTTTTCTCTGTTTCTATTGTAGATCTTGTGTGTGTGATTATTAACTGAAGCATCTTCATGTCCAGATGTTTGACTGATCATATGTAGGGATGCATGATGGTGGATTTTTGCTGATATCTGATCTGCTGACATTTCAACCTTCTCTGAGCTCCTCCTGATATATCTCCACTCATCTTCTGTTGTAAATCAGACCAAGTGTGTCCTGTAGGAGAACTGATGTGTTCCTCTGATTGTGACAGTCTGTTTGTTTTAGAAACAGGAAACAAGACAAACAACATGTGATTCAACAATAAATGACAGATGTATTCTTTTCAAATACAGACATTTATTCATGAAAACTGAAGGTCATTTCTTCTTCACATGTTCATTTAATGTCAGATTTAATTTTCACAACAGAGTTAAACTTCTTCAGATGTACAAACTGTGATGTTGATGATGATGAAGTAAGAAGCCATTAATGATGTAAGGAAAAATATATAAAAAATCTCAACTTATGTAAAAATATAATTAACATCAAATAAATAGAAAACTGAATATTTTATATATTTTGGTAATCAAAGGCCATCCTTGTCTTTATGCATTATTTTTTTTTTCTAATTAATTTCTTTTTGTATTTCTACATTGATTTATTTCTCAATTTTCTCATTTATGTATTCATTTATACATTTATTCATTTATATCCACATTTATTTATTTATTGTTATTACCTCCGCCAAGGAGGTTATGTTTTTAGGGGAGTTTGTTTGCCCGTCTGTCTGTGAACAAAATAACTCGAAAAGTTATGGATGGATTTTGATGAAATTTTCAGGAAATGTTCAGCATGGGAAAAGGAAGAACTGATTCAACTTTGGTGTTGATCTGGATCACCGTCTGGATCTGCCATGACGAAAGATGCGATTTTCGAGAATAAGTACTGAACTAAAATAGATATCATTATAAATCCAATTGCTAATGGTATTTTGTCAAGGAATCTAAATATTTACATACTTACCAATCTTGCTTTGGACTGAGATAGGACCGACTACCTTATTAACATAGGTGCACGGAAATACAGAAATAAATGAAGGAGGTACACCAAGGAGGTCCAGCAGAAGCCCTGCTGTAGCCCTGGCAGACCTAGACTATGCAGATGACATCTGCCTGATATCTCACCGCGTGGAGCAGGCACAGAAACTCCTGAACAGAGTGGAGGTGGAATGTGCTAAGGTTGGCCTCAGACTAAACGCAAAGAAGACTGAGTTAATGACCTATAACATCCGCACGGACCGTCTGCCTATTAAAACATCTGACGGCAATGCTCTGCGAGAGGTCAGTGATTTCAAGTACTTGGGTTCCTGGGTAAACTCCAAAGAACAGGACCTTAAGATCAGGAAGGCACTAGCATGGAGGGCCCTGAACGGTATTTCCAGGGTGTGGTGCTCAAATCTCCCTCGACACATAAAGCTGGGCCTATTCCACGCCACTGTAGCGTCTGTCCTTCTGTATGGCTGTGAAAGCTGGAACCTGACACCCACCCTGCAGAATCCCTGGATGGGTGCCACACCAGAATGCTTTGAGCTGTTCTGAATGTAGACCAGAACATCCACATTACCAACAAGGACCTGTATGGGCAACTGCCGAGGCTCAGCGAGAAGGTAGCAGCTAGGAGGATGAGGCTGGCCGGCCACTGCCACAGACATCGGGAGCTCCCGGCCAGCAGGCTGGTCCTGTGGGAACCAACGCGTGGGCATCGATCAAGAGGACGTCCCACGCTAACGTATGTGGATGTCCTGAAGAGGGATGCGGGAGCTGAAAGCTCCTTGGAGCTGGCTGGGTGTATGGAGAACCAGAAGGATTAGAGATTCTGATGGGAGCTCGTCTGAGGACAACTGAGAGAGAATAAACGTAGAAAGACAGGAATGCATACATGTGTAATTACATTCCCAAATGTTTGAATGAATAAATATTTATACTTGTAGAAATATAGAAATACATGAATAACAAAATAAAAATTCATTGATAAATGCAAAGATACAGCAACAGACCTTTTTTTTAACCCAAATATATTTAGAAATTTATTAATTTTTTCATATTTTTAAATATTTACATATTTATTTATTTATCCTCATGTCATTTTTTGTTCTCCATATTGAAGATGATCTCCTTCTTGGTATAAATAAAAATGTCTGTGCCTGTAGCTTCATATGTCAGCTGGTGTGTCCAAACGGACTTGAAGCAGTTTGCTGCTCTTACTAACGTTGTTCCTCAGGTTCAGATTCTTGCTCGTGTTGTTCTGACTCTCAGATGGTCGTGGCTCTGGACAAAAGCGTCTGCTGAATGACTTTGAAACATTTCAACAAACTTTAAGACTTAATGAGCAGACAATGACAGGTATAAAATGATGTGTTCAATGAGAGCTCGGAAAAAAGAGGATTAGACAAAAATATAACATTTCATCATGATGTGTTCAAATGTTGATGAAAACAGGAAAAATTAGTTTCAATCCAAAGATCAAGGATGTTTGTGGTAATATGTTTTTGATTTGTTTGCACAGGTAGGTGTTTGCACCTGCTGGGCTCTAGGCCTGCCGCACCTCCACCGGTGCCCATTGTGTTAGCTGTGGGGTCTTCAACTGGGGACCACAATTCACTGATGTTTCGCCCCTTAGCCCAGAACATCTCCTGGTGGCGGGGCAGTGATCAGGGATGTCTCCCAGTCACCCCCCGCAGCTAGCCTTCCTCAAGAGTTGCTCACTCCCCATGCCTTGTCCCGCCTCCTCAGCCAAAGCCAGAAACTCGTCTTTTCCGCGTCTTCAGCCAGCTCCTTGATGGCTTTGTGTAGCTCCTTGCCCCTCAGCCCTCGCTCTTTCAGCACCCGAGTTGTTGAAACTCCCACAAAGCCCCTGGTGCCCACCTCTACTTGGAAGAGTCGTGTTCTCCAACCATTCTCCCTGCATTCAGCGACTAGGTCGGTGTACTTTGCCCTTTTCCTCTCATAGGCTCCCTCCATGCCCTCCTCCCATGGCACCGTCAGCTCCACCAGCAGCACAGCCTTCTCTGCCTTGGTCCACAGCACCATATCTGGCCGAAGTGTGGTGTTGCAGATCTCTCCTGGGAAATGGGGCTGCCTGCCCAAGTTCACCTCCATTCTCCACTCCACACCTGGCGACAGAAGAATGGGTGCTCGTCTTCTAGGGACAGTTTCCCCCGCTTCCCCCTCCCTTAGGAACTGGATCCACTGTTGTGTTCCTAGATGGCTCCTGTTACTCACCTCTTGCCTTCTCTTCTCCACCACCTCTGCCAGTTTTCTCAGCACCCGATCGTGTCGCCATCTGTACCTGCCCTGAGATAGCAAGGTTTCGCATCCTGACAGGGTGTGTTGAAGGGAAGCACTGATGTTCCCACAGAGGTCACAGGCCTGCTCTGTGCCCAGCCACTGTTGGAGGTTTTTGGGGGAGGGCTGGGTGTCATAAGTTGCCCTGAGGAGGAAGCTGAGTCACGCCTGTGGCAGTTTCCAAATGTCTGCCCAGCTTATCACCCAACTCACAACCCCCTCCCACGTCGTCCAGCGACCCTGCTGCCCTTGTGCCACTGCCCTGACCCTGTACTCTTCCTCCACCATCTTCGTCACTTCAGTGATCACAAGGTCCTTCCTCTCTTTTCTGTTCGCCCTGGACCACATCTTGGGCAGGTCTCCCCATCCAAGGCCAGCACGCCCCGTCTGAACTTTGCCAACCACCTCTTGATGCTGCAGCCTGCTCACTGCTTTCTGCACCTCCTCTTGAGCCTTCCATTTCCTCCCAGTGACCACACGGGCTTTCATGTCCCTCACCGTCTCATCTGCCGTGTCCCTCAGGTCTATTACCAGCCTAGCCTTCTCCTGCCTGTACCCTACTGTGATCGATTTCAGGAGGAGCTAGAGTGTGTTTTTCCATACAGGCTAGCTGACGAGGTGACCTCACACAGCTTCAGTGGCTACATTATCCTTGGGTACAGTGTAAAGTTGAAACACCAGACCTTGTACTTACCTGGAAACTGGCTAGCATCAGTTTTAGCCAGGCCTTCAGAGAGTTGCTGCAGCGTGGTTTTCCCTATCTCCTTGTCTGAGAGTCTGGCTGTATAATGCCTCCCAAGACTTCTGATGGGCTGATCAGCAATGACTGGAATGTCCTGTCCGCCAATGGTGAATGTGACCCTGTCGTTCCGCAGCCCTTTCCATAGGGACAGGCTCCTCGACTTCCTTGCCTTGAACTTCATCCTGGCCCAGGTGATCAGCTCATCTAGTCTCTTCATGAGCCTGGACGTACAAGGGGCAGTTTGGAGCAAGCACATGATGTCATCCATGTAACTCCTTAGTGGGGGTAGCTTCCAACCCTGTTGGAAGGCGGGCTCCTCCCACCACCTGTCTTGCTCCAATTAGGATGACTTCAAAGGCTGTAATGAAGAGGATGGGAGAAATTGAACATCCCATTGCGCTCCCTACTTCGAGCTGCTGGCAGACGGTGGTGGAATTTGGCAACATGAAGCTCAGGTGCTGGTGCTGGTAGTAGCTCTTCACCATGGCCCTGATGTTCTGTGGGATGTGAAAGAAGTCGAGGGCAAATGCAATCAGGCTGTGTGGCACCGAACCATATGCATTTGCCAAATCCAGCCACACCATATGCAGGTCTTTCTTTTCCCTCTTGGCAGACTGAATTTGCTCCCAAATCATGGTGGCATGTTCCACACACCCAGGGAAGCCTGGGATCCCGGCCTTCTGGCAACTGGTGTCAATGTAGCCATTCTCCATTAAGTAGGAAGTCACCCTTCTCGCCATTACTGCAAAGAATATCTTCCCCTCAACATTCAACAACGCTATACTCCTGAACTGCTTGTTGGTCTTGGAGTTCTGTTCCATCGGGTTGAACATGGCCACTGCTCTCTTCCACTGTGAGGGAATGGTCTGCTTGGTCCAAGCTGTTCTCATCAGAGTCCATAGCAGCTGCAACACTCTTGGGCAGTTTTTATACAACTTATATGGAATTACATTTGGGCCTGGAGCAGATCCTGATCTTTCCCCCTGTACTACCCTCTTGATCTCTGAGAGCTTGGGTGGTGATGCATTGAAGAGCACTGATGGTTCTTCTGGCTTCGTCACATAGCCTTGTAGTCCCAGAGGCTCGTTCCTTACAGGATCGCTATATTGACCATGGATGTGGTCCTCCAGATCTTCCTTGGAGATCTCAAGCACTCCGCTGGTCTTCTCTTCAAGGAGCCCTTGTGCAAATTGGAAGGGGTTTTTAAAGAAGTTTGCCCGCTCCTTTTCCTTCCTCTTCCTTTGCCACCTGATGGGCTCTGCCCTCCTCAAGTTGGCAAGCCTTCTTTTGATGTCATCCCACAGGACTTTCAGGCCCTCTCTGTCTGCCACCTCCGCCTTTCTCCACCACCTACAAAGCTGCCTTCTGTCTGCTACCAGGTCTGCAATCTCCTTTTCCCTTCTTCCCTTCCTTCTTTCACCTGCTTTCCTGCCCGTCACCTCCCCATATCTGCCGCTACACTCCTCGTAGAGAACCTCTCCAATCAGGTTAAGCTTGGCCTCTACTGTGCCATGTAACGTCTTCTGCAGCAGCTCAGGGTTTCATCCAGCCTCTTCCACTCTGCTGCCTCGTTCAGACTTTTGGCCTTTTGGCTTGACTCAGTTCTTGGGTTGCTTTGGGGTGTCTCTTGGTTCATCTCCTGGGGGTCATCCACAGTCACCTCCTCCCTTGACTCATCCTCTCCTGCCTCTGCAATATTGGGCCGAATAGCACTGTGGTTTTTGACCCGGCCTTGGATCCCACTTGTTTGCCCTGCCTGAGCAGTGCAAGGTTGCTTCTGGCTCCCAGCTCCACACCCCATTTCCCATGTGAATGCGCAGTCCCCTGAATTTTGTTACTTTTTCCCACCCACACTCCTAAGAATCTTTATATCGTTAGTCAATGTCCTTTCCATCGATACCGGTTTATCCATCCTGGTGGGCCCTTCTTCCATACCTCCTCTCGGAGGGCCCTCGGGATGTTTTCTCTGTGAAGTCTTCGTAGTATTTTTGGGTGTTGCCTCTTGGGAAACTGGTGGGTAAGGTTACTAGCCTGCCACCCCCGTTACATTTAAATGATTATTTCGTTCGCATAATCAACCGGTTTATATAATTTATCAAATTGTTTTATTTCCTCATATATTTCCTTATTAAGTAAAATAAATGATTGTTTTTGGAGCTAAACTGGACCATGTGACAGCAGACTGTGACTGTGAGCTCAGACTGAAGTGTTTAGATGTGAAGGTTTGATCCTGACAGAAAAATCTGAGCTCTGCTGTTTACACTTTAGAGAAACAGGAGGAACGGATCAAGACGTGTGTGAAAGCAGCTGAGACAAACTGAAGTACAGAAGGCAGAGCAGCAGCTGATTGGCTCTGCTGAGCAGACTGTGTGATGTGGACACATCTGATTGGATCCTAAAGAGTTTTTCTCTTCATTCTCTCTTCTTTATTCAGACTGAGGAGCTGCAGTTTGTCAGAGATCAGCTGTTCTTCTTTAGCCTCAGCTCTGAAGTCCAACCCCTCCCATCTGAGAGAGCTGAACCTGAGCGAGAACAAACTTCATGATTCAGGAGTGAAGCTGCTGTGTGATTTTCTGCAGAGTCCAAACTGTAGACTGGAGATTCTGAGGTAAGTTCATGTTTTCTCTGTTTCTATTGTAGATCTTGTGTGTGTGATTATGAACTGAAGCATCTTCATGTCCAGATGTTTGACTGATCATATGTAGGGATGCATGATGGTGGATTTTTGCTGATATCTGGTCTGCTGACATTTCAACCTTCTTTGAGCTCCTCCTGATATATCTCCACTCATCTTCTGTTGTAAATCAGACCAAGTGTGTCCTGTAGGAGAACTGATGTGTTCCTCTGATTGTGACAGTCTGTTTGTTTTAGAAACAGGAAACAAGACAAACAACATCTGATTCAACAATAAATGACAGATGAATTCTTTTCAAATACAGACATTTATTCATGAAAACTGAAGGTCATTTTTTCTTCACATGTTCATTTAATGTCAGATTTAATTTTCACAGCAGAGTTAAACTTCTTCAGATGTACAAACAATGATGTTGATGATGAAGATGATGAAGTATGGAGAACAATAATTGACATACAGATAAATAAAAAAAAACAATCTAAATAAATCTTAAAATACATTATTAATAACAAATTAACAGAAAAACTGAATGTATTATATATATTTTGTTAACAAAAGGCCACCCTTGTCTTCATGCATGCATTATTTCTCAATTTTCTCATTTTTGTATTCATTTATACATTTATTCATTTATATCCACATTTAGACATTAATGGTTATCTTGGCATATAAATTGGAGGTTGTCCTATGATGAACATTTCACTTGAGATATCTAGAAAACATCTCACATATAAATGTTAGGATGGGAAACATTAAGATTATGGATGTGTGATCTCCCAGTGCTCTGATTATTATTTAATGTTTGAAACATTTTTTCTCTCTTTGCACAAAAAATGTTTTTTCAATATTTTTTCACTAAACTAAATAAAGTGTCTGATCATTTTGAGATTTGGGTCATGATGACTGAACATGGTGAATGTTACTCAGGACAGAGCTGCAGAGATCCACCACTTCACTGTATGTTTTATCTAAAAAGAGAAAATATCAACCTTTTCCTTCTAATTCCCAAACTCATTTCTTACACAGCAGAATGTGACCATGCATAGACAGATACTTTATTATAAAGTCATGCTGTAATTCTGCTTCGTGTTTCTGTCAAAATGCATCAGATTGATGCTCTTAAATATGAAATATTCCAAATTTTCTTACCGGGGAGCATGACCCTGGACCCCCCTGGAGGGGTCATAGCCTTCACATTTTTTTTAAACCCTGACCCGTTTTCATGCCTGATTTTTTCTCCTTGTGTAGCCTTTGTAGTTAGTTTTACTTTCTGTGTTTCCTCTGCCTTACTTGATCTCATGTGTTTCACTCACCTGTGTGTCTATAGGTGTGGTTTTTACTGAAGTCCTTGTCTGAGTCTCTGTTAGTCTGTTGGTTTGCTGTGTTTCTTTGTGTTAGTTAGCCATGTTGGATTGGCATGTGTGCGTTTTGTCTGTTACTGCGGCCTGTATTTTTCTGTTGAGAATAAGGCTGATGCAGCTTTTTGCAATAATTGACATCATTTTTCCTCCTGCACTGCAGCACCATATTTTAGGGCTCCCCCACCTATCAAATCCCACTTTAACCACTGTCCATGACCGACCATGTGTGTGAACAGAAAATTCTTATGACTGCGTTTATAGCTCAACACGATCTCTTTTTCACAATGGCAACTGAAGGTAATGCAAGAACATTAGTTTTTCAGCACCAGACCAAATCATTTCTACAAACTGCTGCAAATCAACTACAACTTTATAGTAACTGATCAGTTTTTATTTTATTTCTTTTGGTAACCCCCCCCCCCCCCCATATGTATTTAACATCATGAACAATTTTGGTGGTCTTGTGATCTTTGAGGTGCTTTTGTAAATCTCAGTGTTTTTCTTAAACTTGTCTGACTTTAATAATTAATCAGTTTTTAGTTTGATGTGGTTGATGTGTGATGAACAGATGACACAATAACTGTCACACATAGTTCAGGCAGACAACTCGAGCTGCGCTGCTATTAACATGTCACATATCACATTTCAATCAATCAATCTTTATTTGTATAGCGCCAATTCATAACAAGTGTTATCTCAAGACACTTTACAATAGAGCATGAAGCTCTTCATTTTATGGATACACATATATGCATAGATACATATATATACATATAAAATACACATATACATATATATACAAATATATACATCCAACACCCAACATGAATCCATATAGCCAATCATGGATCCCTCCATCATGGCTCAAGAAAAAACCTTCTGTTAAGCAGCAGGAAATCTTGAATGTGGATCCCAGTCTCATGATGAACAGCAAATCCACACCATGCTGTGTTGGTGTGAGGGTGAAGGAAGAGAGGTAAGAGGAGACAAGTGGACGAAGTAAGAACTAAAGTTAGGGACAGGTCCATGTACTATCGGCCTGTCGTCTGATTCATTAGAGGTTAGCCTCTTGAGATGCTACATCTCATTTCAGGAGGGTCCTCATGTCTAAATGGTTGTGGTGATCATTTTCTAGAAGTATAATCTGAGATATTCTTACTGAAAATAAGAATTTATGGTAGTGACAAACTCATGGGTGCCCAGACCACAAGTGCATCCCAACCATATTTGTCTCCGTTAAGTATAAATGTGTTAAAGGCCTCTTGAGATGTGACATCCCATTTTCAAGAGGGACTTCATGACTATGTGGTAATAAGAAATAGATACTGTAGATGTAGCTATCATGGATATGGAGATCATGTTAATATCTACATGAACAGCTATAATGATAATGAGAATGGAGTGTTCCTAATAAAATGGCCAACTATGTGTGTCATGTTCATAATTGTAGTTTTGAGGCTTTGTGACTCCACAGCAGCAGGCAGTCTCCACCAGGGATCCCAGGCCACCTACAAGAGAAGAGCCAGAGACGAGTACAGGAGCAAACAAAAGGGGCAAAAACAGATGTGGAGAGAGAGAGACAGAGAGAGAGAGAGAGAGTGATAGAGCCCATTGTGCCAGACCCCACCCCCCCCCCCCGGCAGTCTAGACCTGTTACATCTAAACTATGAGTCTAATTTATGAACTAATTTATTTATTTATTTATAACCTATAAGCTGGTCCCTAACTGAAAGCTTTATCAAAGAGGAATGTTTTAAGTCTAACCTTAAAGGTAGAGAGAGTGTCAGACTCCCGAGCTGTGGTCGGTAAATTGTTCCAGAGAAGAGGAGCCTGATAACTGAAGGCTCTACCTCCCATACTACTTTTGGAGATTGATGGCACCACAAGTAGGCCGGCATCTTGGGTGGAAGCGTAATGTTCTAGAGGGGTTGTACGGCACTACAAGCTCTTCAAGATAGACTGGTGCCTGTCCACTGAGAGCTTTATAGGTGAGGAGAAGAATCTTGAATTCTATTCTATATTTCATGGGAAGCCAATGCAGAGAAGCTAATACAGGAGTAATGTGGTCTCTTCTCCTAGTTCTAGTCAGCACACGTGCTGCAGCATTTTGGGCCAGCTGAAGCGTCTTAAGTGACTTGCTGGGACAGCCTGAAAGCAGAGAATTACAATAGTCCAGTCTAGAGGTAACAAAAGCATGGACTAGCTTTTCAGCATCGCTCTGGGACAGGATAGGCCTGATTTTAGCGATGTTACGTAGATGAAAAAAGGCTGTTTTTGAAATTTGCTTTATGTGAGAGTTAAAGGATAAATCCTGATCAAATAGCACTCCTAGATTTCTAACAGTTGTGCTTGGTGCCAGGCTAATGCCATCTATGGCAGTTAAATCACTAGAAAAGGATTCTCTAAGGTGTCGAGGGCCCAGCACAATAATCTCTGTCTTGTCTGAGTTAAGAAGAAGAAAATTTCTGGCCATCCAGGTTCTGATGTCCTTTAAACAGGCATCTAGTTTATCTAAGTGGTTTGTCTCACCTGGCTTTAGTGATACATAGAGCTGTGTGTCATCAGCGTAGCAGTGAAAATTAACAGAGTATTTCCTCATGATATTACCAAGGGGAAGCATATATATAGAGAAGAGAATTGGACCTAGCACTGAACCTTGAGGAACCCCGTAACTTACTTTATTGTACACAGAGGATTTGTTGTTCACGTGTACAAACTGATATCTATTAGATAAGTAGGACTTAAACATTTCACAAGTCATACGTCACACTCCTTACATCAATCCTCCAATCACACTCTCCACCTCTCAATTTGGCGGTGTATTTAAACTAGGAGTTTACCCTTCTCTCCCTCAGCACGGCAAACGTCTATGCTGCCAGACACTGATTTGCTGCGTGTTCTTTCACCTGCTCTCTCATGCGATCGTCATCATACCTTTTGCTCCGGTGATCCTGCTGTCTCTCGTCGTCTCCGATTCAGTGAGTTGTAGCAGTAAAACCCAGATTCAGTCCCTGAGGTCAGGTTTGTGAATGAATCCTGCTTCGTCCTCGCCGGATCTCCCGCACATCCGCAACAACCCGCTGTCTGGCCAGTGCACCTCTTCCTGGAAGAATTCTACGCCCGTAACATCACCGCGCCGGCCGGCCTCAGCCATGAAGAGACCTTTCGATTATTCGATGATCCAGCAGTACTCCAGGTTCCTCCTGGGGAAGGTAAAGCGCCAGGTAAAGCACACTGTCAATGTCCCTCCTCCTGAACTGGAGCCTGGCGCTGCCTCCCAAGCGAAGCAGCCAGATTCCAGCTTCTCCACAGACCTTCTCCGTCCTCCCTGTCTGCACTCCTTGAAGTTAAAACAGCGCTGAACACCATGGAAAACAACGCCGCGCCATATGAACATCCCGGGTCCACTTCAGCGTCCTTCGCTTCGCTTGATGCAGTCCTTCCCAGTTGCCGTATGTCGCAAGAAACCTGGGATCTGCAGTCCCGTTCTTGCCGTGGGTTCTTGGTTTCTACCTCCTGCTGCTGCTATTCCTGATTCTCTAAGGAATCAAATCTTTTCAGGTAATCTCATTCCCGTAATCTTTAACATCTGACAAATGATTGAATTAGAAGTCTTCTTCAGGGTTGTTATATCATCAGCTCGTGTCAAAAAACAAACAAACAAACAAAAAATTAAATAAATAAAAATAAATATAATAATAATAAATAAAATAAAATAAATATTAAAATAAGTAAATGAATACAACTAAATTAATTTATTACAATACTACTACCTCTACTACTACTTCTACTACTACTACTACTACTACTACTAATGATAATAATAATAAAAATGAAAATAATTGATAATAATAAATAATAATAAATAATAATCTTAAAGACAGAGCAGTTTTGATGAAGGCTGTTGTTCAGATCTGCAGTTTGGTCTTTGCTCTGCACTGAATGAAATAGCATTTCCTTCTTTACTTTGACTATGTTGAGTCTTCAGATTCTCTCCAGTTTTATACTGACGCTGCTCCATCTGGTTTTGGGGGTTTCTATAATAATGAGTGGTTTGTAGATGTCTGGCCAACCGAAATACTGACCCTCAAGGATCCTCAATCTACTGCCCTTTATGAGCTTACCCAGTAATGTTGCTTGCTCTCAACCAGGTCTCTATTTTATTCCACAGCATGGTCTCAGCTTTTCTGATTTGAAAATAGAAAGCACATGTATGCCTTATCCCTGAAGCACTCAAATCTGTCAGATCTCAACAAGGCACTTATATCAAATTACAAAAACTAAAACTGTTTTTTTTGTCCTTTCTCTATGATGAAAATCTGCATCATCGTCCCCCCTTATTAACAATCTTCCCCTGGTTCATCAATGGTCACAAATCTATGACGAGATCCTGGTTCTCTTTAATCTGTGAGTTTCTGTTGAGCCGTAACCTGCCTCCCAGACTCTATTCCCCTCACTCCCTAAAGATTGGTGTAACCATGACCGCATCGCTTCATCTGCCTACCGCAACACTGAAATCTCTGGCGCTCTGGTCCTTTACTGCACATCAACGCTAAGGAGACTTCACAAGAAAGTCATCCAGTCTGCTCAAAGCTCATGAGTTCCTGCATTTGACATTTAAAGATTGTATCCATTGTTGCATAACTCTGTACTGAATATCAGGTGGTGTGCTGGGGTTCAGTATGTACCAATTCATCATGCTAACATCTGCATTCTCTAGGTAGTATATTCCTCTCAGCGGGCGCTGGGGGGAATGGCGACACGGCGGCTGGTGCCAGGGCCCACACATAGTAGTTCACTAGGTAGTATATTCCTCCCAGCGGGCACTGGGGGGAATGGCGACACGGTGGCTGGTGCCAGGGCCCACACATAGTAGTTCACTAGGTAGTATGTTCCTCTAACAGCAGGCGCTGGGGGGAATGGCGACACAGCGGCTGGTGCCAGGGCCCACACATAGTAGTTCACTAGGTAGTATGTTCCTCTAACAGCAGGCGCTGGGGGGAATAGCCACACATAGATCTCATCAGCAGAGCCAGGCTCCTATCAGTTATGTTTTGGGGTGTTGCTATGTTTTGCTCATCACTCACTTTATATGCAGTGTTGGGGAAGTTACTTTTTAAAAGTAGTGTTTGCTCGTTACTCGTTACATCTGAAAAAAGTAACTCTTTACTTAGTTACCCTCTATGAAGAGAAACTTCTCAAGTTACTTTTCCGTTACTTTTACATTGCTTGATCATGGACAGAACCCCATATCTATTCCTAAATGTGAAGGCCTACAAACAGTTCTACTACAGAGAACATAACAGTTTTTTGTGCTCTTTATTTTACAAAATGTCACATACCCTGTGGAATGAGAGCTCCTGCCCAGTGTTTCCACATTTTGCTTCTGAAATAAGCAACATGGTCAATAAAAATAAGCCCAAAATAAACAACCTCCAGCTATTTCCTTTCCTAGTGTGATTAAAAAAGGAACTACGTTTCGTTACCAAATTTCCAACAGTAGCACGTTGCTTCACTTTTTACCTGAAAAAGTAGTTTCGTTACTGTAACGCGTTACTTTCTAATGTGTACACACAATACTGTTTATATGTATATATGTATCTATGCATATCCATAAAATGAAGAGCTTTATGCTCTATTGTAAAGTGTCTTGAGATAACACTTGTTATGAATTGGCGCTATACAAATAAAGATTGACTGATTGATTGATTGACTCTCCATGCCTTCTTGTAAACATTTCTGCAAGGAGTGATGAAACTGGAGCCTGGACGCCAAAACTATAACATGCATTTACTGCTACAATAAAACAATTTAACGTGAGTTGACTGACTGAAATGAAGAAAAGCCTGCGAGCTAGTTCAGGCAGACAACTCGAGCTGCGCTGCTATTCACATGTCACATTTCACATGTCATACGTCAAACTCCTTACATCAATCCTCCAATCACACTCTCCACCTCTCAATTTGGCGGTGTATTTAAACTGGGAGTTTACCCATCTCTCCCTCTGCTCGGAAAACGTCTATGCTGCCAGACGCTGATTGCTGCGTGTTCTTTCACCCCCACCTCCACCCCAGCATCCACCTGCAGGCTCCAGGGGTGTTCATATGTTTTACTCATCACTCCTCCATGCCTTCATGTAAACATTTCTGCAAGGAGTGATGAGACTGGAGCCTGGACAACAAACCTATAACATGTATTTGCAGCCACAATAAAACAATTGAACGTGAGTTGACTGACTGAACTGAGTTTGTTACTGAATGACAGAGAGAGTGAAGGAGAGACTGACAGCTCTCACACACAGCAGACATGCTCATAAAAACATGATATCTTTCTGTAAAAATCCCCCTCTTCAAAAACCAGCTCTGCTGTGTTTATGGGCTCCTGTTTCTCGTCTTTTCTGCAGCTTCATCGTGGACACGCCTCCGTTTTAAAAGTTTGAAGCTTTCACAGCAGATGATATATTAAAGTAGAGAGTTGATCAAACCATGGGCTGGAAAAGCTTCATCAAATGTTTGAAACAACATCACAGGTGAGCTCAGAGCTAAAGATGCAGCAGCGTCCTGCTCTCCCTCTGCTGCAGCTCACACAGAGGTCATGGGAGGAGCACACATGATGAAAGTTGACCATGTGAAAGAAAGAATCATTTAAAAAATACATTTGTTTGCAGGTAGTGCTAAAACATGCAGAAATAACATGAATGAATTAGAGTTTTATTGAAGATAAAGGAGGAGTTTTTGTCTTTTCTGTATTTAGCATCACTAAATGTTCCTGCAGAAACCTCCCGTCCACTGGGTGTCTGGGTGTAACGCTGCACAGCGGAGCAGGCTGTGGAGATGGGTGAGGCGCGTTTACAGCTGCACAAAAACAGGAAAAACAGAAATGAAAGTGGCCTGTCTGGTTGACTAATTCAGTTAAAGTTTATAAAGTAGCAGATATATCCACTGGACGCCATTGCATGTAGTGATGAATGCTAAGCTAGCTAGCTGGTGTCATCAATCATGGGATTACAAATCGTTTGCTTTGGTCTGCTTCACATACTTGACCAATCTGACTTTAGACTGAGGAAGGACCGCCTACTTATTAACACAGGTGAACAGAAATACAGAAATAAATAAATGCAGAAATGGAAAAATGCAGGTAGAGCCCTTTTAATTTACAAAATATATTTATATATTGGCCTACTTATTTTATTCATGTACTTGACTATATGTTATTATATTTATTTATCTTTATGTCATTTTTTGTTCTCCATATTGAAGATGATCTCCTTCTTGGTATAAATAAAAATGTGTGTGCCTGGAGCTCCACATGTCAGCTGGTGTGTCCAAACGGACTTGAAGCAGTTTGCTGCTCTTACTAACGTTGTTCCTCAGGTTCAGATTCTTGCTCGTGTTGTTCTGACTCTCAGATGGTCGTGGCTCTGGACAAAAGCGTCTGCTGAATGACTTTGAAACATTTCAACAAACTTTAAGACTTAATGAGCAGACAGTGACAGGTATATAATGATGTGTTCAATGACAGCTCAGAAAAATGATGATTAGACAAAAATATAACACTTCGTCATGATGTGTTCAAATGTTGACGACAAACGGAAAATTAAACTTCTGCCCAAAGATCAAGGATGTAGGTGGCATTATATTTTTATATTATTTATCAAATTGTTTTATTTCCATATAAAGTAAAATAAATAATTGTTTTGGAGCTAAACTGGACCATGTGACAGCAGACTGTGACTGTGAGCTCAGATTGAAGTGTTTAGATGTGAAGGTTTGATCCTGACAGAAAAATCTGAGCTCTGCTGTTTACACTTTAGAGAAACAGGAGGAACGGATCAAGACGTGTGTGAAAGCAGCTGAGACAAACTGAAGTACAGAAGGCAGAGCAGCAGCTGATTGGCTCTGCTGAGCAGACTGTGTGATGTGGACACATCTGATTGGATCCTAAAGAGTTTTTCTCTTCATTCTCTCTTCTTTATTCAGACTGAGGAGCTGCAGTTTGTCAAAGATCAGCTGTTCTTCTTTAGTCTCAGCTCTGAAGTCCAACCCCTCCCATCTGAGACAGCTGGACCTGAACTACAACAAACTTCATGATTCAGGAGTGAAGCTGCTGTGTGATTTTCTGCAGAGTCCAAACTGTAGACTGGAGATTCTGAGGTAAGTTCATGTTTTCTCTGTTTCTATTGTAGATCTTGTGTGTGTGATTCTTAACTGAAGCATCTTCATGTCCAGATGTTTGACTGATCATATGTAGGGATGCATGATGGTGGATTTTTGCTGATATCTGAGCTGCTGACATTTCAACATTCTTTGAGCTCCTCCTGATATATCTCCACTCATCTTCTGTTGTAAATCAGACCAAGTGTGTCCTGTAGGAGAACTGATGTTTTCCCCCCGGCGAAAAAAATTCTTCAGACACAGGATTTGTTCCTGTTTCAAGCCCTGAGCGGGTAAATCATAAATATTTATTTAACATCATCAGGTGAGATGGGGGTCAGAGGGTCTTCCCCTCACATTTTTAAACTGAAATCATTTCTTTCCTGCATTCTGATCACTTTTTATGAACAGTTTTATAATAATCAGGAACTAGTCTTGTGGTCTTTGAGGTGCTTTTGTAAATCTCAGTGTTTTCTTAAACTTGTCTGACTTTAATAATGAATCAGTTTTTAGTTTGATGTGGTTGATGTGTGATGAACAGATGACACAATAACTGTCACACCTGAGTTTGTTACTGAATGACAGAGAGAGTGAAGGAGAGACTGACAGCTCTCACACACAGCAGACATGCTCATAAAAACATGATATCTTTCTGTAAAAATCCTCCACTTCAAAAACCAGCTCTGCTGTGTTTATGGGCTCCTGTTTCTTGTCTTTTCTGAAGCTTCATCGTGGACACGCCTCCGTTTTAAAAGTTTGAAGCTTTCACAGCAGATGATGTATTAAAGTAAGAGAGTTGATCAAACCATGGGCTGGAAAAGCTTCATAAAATGTTTGAAACAACATCACAGGTGAGCTCAGAGCTAAAGATGCAGCAGCGTCCTGCTCTCCCTCTGCTGCAGGTCACACAGAGGTCATGGGAGGAGCACACATGATGAAAGTTGACCATGTGAAAGAAAGAATCATTTTAAAAATATACTTGATTTCAGGTAGTGCTAAAACATGCAGAAATAACATGAATGAATTAGAGTTTGATTGAAGATAAAGGAGGAGTTTTTGTCTTTTCTGTATTTAGCATCACTAAATGTTCCTGCAGAAACCTCCCGTCCACTGGGTGTCTGGGTGTAACGCTGCACAGCGGAGCAGGCTGTGGAGATGGGTGAGGGGCGTTTACAGCTGCACAAAAACAGGAAAAACAGAAATGAAAGTGGCCTGTCTGGTTGACTAATTCAGTTGAAGTTTATAAAGTAGCAGATATATCCACTGGAAGCCATTGCATGTAGTGATGAATGCTAAGCTAGCTAGCTGGTGTCATCAATCATGGGATTACAAATCGTTTGCTTTGGTCTGCTTCACATACTTGACCAATCAGGCTTTAGACGGAGGCAGTACTGCCAACCTTATTAACATAGATGCACAGATATATGGGAAAAAATGTAGCAATGTGGAAATACTGGAATAAATAAATGAACACATGGAAATTTATAAATAAATAAATGCTGAAATATAGAAAAATATAAATAAAAAAGTAAATAAATATGGAAAGAAATTAATTAATGTATGAATAATTAAATAAATATTTAAGTAAATGTAAAATTATAAAAAAATGTTGAAAAATAGAAAGCACAAATAAAAAGAAACGCATAAATAAATACATGAAAAAACACTGGTAAACTCCCTGTTATTACGAAAATGTATTTATATATTTATTTATTTATGTATTTAATAATTCATTTACCTTTTTTATTTATCCTAATATCCTTTTGTTCTCCATATTGAAGATGATCTCCTTCTTGGTATAAATAAAAATGTCTGTTCCTGGAGCTCCACATGTCAGCTGGTGTGTCCAAACGGACTTGAAGCAGTTTGCTGCTCTTACTAACGTTGTTCCTCAGGTTCAGATTCTTGCTCGTGTTGTTCTGACTCTCAGATGGTCGTGGCTCTGGACAAAAGCGTCTGCTGAATGACTTTGAAACATTTCAACAAACTTTAAGACTTAATGAGCAGACAGTGACAGGTATATAATGATGTGTTCAATGACAGCTCAGAAAAATGATGATTAGACAAAAATATAACATTTCATCATGATGTGTTCAAATGTTGACGACTAAAGGAAAATTTAGTTTCTGTCCAAAGATCAAGGATGTTTGTGGAAATATGTTTTTATATTATTTATCAAATTGTTTTATTTCCTCATATATTTCCTTATAAAGTAAAATAAATCATTGTTTTAGATTGAAGTGTTTAGATGTGATGGTTTGATCCTGACAGAAAAATCTGAGCTCTGCTGTTTACACTTTAGAGAAACAGGAGGAACGGATCAAGACGTGTGTGAAAGCAGCTGAGACAAACTGAAGTACAGGAGGCAGAGCAGCAGCTGATTGGCTCTGCTGAGCAGACTGTGTGATGTGGACACATCTGATTGGATCCTAAAGAGTTTTTCTCTTCATTCTCTCTTCTTTATTCAGACTGGAGGACTGCAGTTTGTCAGAGATCAGCTGTTCTTCTTTAGCCTCAGCTCTGAAGTCCAACCCCTCCCATCTGAGACAGCTGGACCTGAGCAGGAACTATCTTCATGATTCAGGAGTGAAGCTGCTGTGTGATTTTCTGCAGAGTCCAAACTGTAGACTGGAGATTCTGATGTAAGTTCATGTTTTCTCTGTTTCTATTGTAGATCTTGTGTGTGTGATTATGAACTGAAGCATCTTCATGTCCAGATGTTTGACTGATCATATGTAGGGATGCATGATGGTGGATTTTTGCTGATATCTGATCTGCTGACATTTCAACCTTCTCTGAGCTCCTCCTGATATATCTCCACTCATCTTCTGTTGTAAATCAGACCAAGTGTGTCCTGTAGGAGAACTGATGTGTTCCTCTGATTGTGACAGTCTGTTTGTTTTAGAAACAGGAAACAAGACAAACAACATCTGATTCAACAATAAATGACAGATGTATTCTTTTCAAATACAGACATTTATTCATGAAAACTGAAGGTCATTTCTTCTTCACATGTTCATTTAATGTCAGATTTAATTTTCACAGCAGAGTTCAACTTCTTCAAATGTACAAAAAAATGATGTTGATGCTGACATTTTGAGAACAAAAAATGGCATCAGGATAGATAAATATTTAAATAAATACTTAAATACATAAAAAAAATAAGCAATTAATTATTTTGGTCATAAAAGGCCATCCTTGTCTTTATGCATTAATTTATGCATTTCCAATTTCTTTTTTTGTATTTCTATATTTATTCATTTCTAAATTTTGACATTTATGTATTCATTCATACATTTATTTATTTAAATACACATTTATTTATTGTTATTACCTTCGCCAAGGAGGTTATGTTTCCGGGACAGTTTGTTTGTCTGTGAATAAAATTACTCAAAAAATTTGTGGATGGATTTTGATGAAATCTTCAGGAATTGTTCAGCATGGGAAAAGGAAGAATTGATTAGATTTTGTTGATGATCCGGATCACCGTCTGGATCCGCCATGACGAAAAATGCGATTGTCGTGAATAACTACTGAACTAAAATAGATATTATCAAACCAGTTGCTAATGGTCTGTTTTGATAGTCAAGGAATCTAAATATTTACTTACTTGACCAATCTGGCTTTAGACTGACTACCTTATTAACATTGGTGCACAGACGTACATAAATAAATAAAAGTAGAAATGCATAAATGTGTGATTACATCACCAAATGTCTGTATAAATGAATATTTATACTTGTAGAAATAATGAAATACATGAATAAAAAAAATAGATATTCATTAATAAATGCAAAAATACAACAACAGACCTTTTTTAAACCAAAATATATTTAGTTTTGTATTATTTTTTTCACGTTTTTATTTATTTACATATTTATTTATTTATCCTCTTTATTCTTTGTTCTCCATATTGAAGATAATCTCCTTCTTGGTATAAATAAACATGTGTGTGCCAGAAAAATCTGAGCTCTGCTGTTTACACTTTAGAGAAACAGGAGGAACGGATCAAGACGTGTGTGAAAGCAGCTGAGACAAACTGAAGTACAGGAGGCAGAGCAGCAGCTGATTGGCTCTGCTGAGCAGACTGTGTGATGTGGACACATCTGATTGGATCCTAAAGAGTTTTTCTCTTCATTCTCTCTTCTTTATTCAGACTGAGGAGCTGCAGTTTGTCAGAGATCAGCTGTTCTTCTTTAGCCTCAGCTCTGAAGTCCAACCCCTCCCATCTGAGAGAGCTGGACCTGAGCGACAACAAACTTCCTGATTCAGGAGTGAAGCTGCTGTGTGATTTTCTGCAGAGTCCAAACTGTAGACTGGAGATTCTGAAGTAAGTTCATGTTTTCTCTGTTTCTATTGTAGATCTTGTGTGTGTGATTATTAACTGAAGCATCTTCATGTCCAGATGTTTGACTGATCATATGTAGGGATGCATGATGGTGGATTTTTGCTGATATCTGATCTGCTGACATTTCAACCTTCTTTGAGCTCCTCCTGATATATCTCCACTCATCTTCTGTTGTAAATCAGACCAAGTGTGTCCTGTAGGAGAACTGATGTGTTCCTCTGATTGTGACAGTCTGTTTGTTTTAGAAACAGGAAACAAGACAAACAACATGTGATTCAACAATAAATGACAGATGTATTCTTTTCAAATACAGACATTAATTCATGAAAACTGAAGGTCATTTCTTCTTCACATGTTCATTTAATGTCAGATTAATTTTCACAGCAGAGTTGAATTTCTTAAGATGATATTGAAGTATGGAGAACAAAAAATGACATAATGAGCATTAATGTTGAAATAACAATGATAATTAAATACATTGATACATGAATAAATACATGAATAAATACATAAATATATTAATATGTAAATATATTTTGGCAATAAAAGGCCTTTTCTTCATTTTTTCAATTCTTTCTTTGTGTTTTTCTATATTTCTACATTAATTTCTAATAGATTCCTACAGTTATGTATTTACTAATTCCTATTTCATTGTAAATTTCAACATTAATTTTTTAAAGATATGTTAATAAGGTGGGTGGTCTTACCTCAGTCTAAGGCCTGATTGGTTACATCGATGTGATCAGATCTCCTCGTGCTGTCTTGACTTGACTGGTACCAAAGAGCTGTTTCAGCTCCTTTTTTTTTTTCTCCTTTTTTCCCTGTTTCAGCTCCTTAACCGTCAGTGCAGGTACACAGGTTAGCTTTTAGCCCATTAGCGAGCTTGTTAGCTGCTATAGATCTGGTAATGTTCGGCACTGAATACACCTTTATTCTGAGGGTCCTACTGCTACTATCGGAAGTAGGGAACTCTTATGTTGATAGTCACCAGACCGGATGTGAGGTTGCTGTTACTCGGCATTGTATGCATGCAGACGGATTAAACGGAAGCTTCCAGAAAACTATGGACTGACCATTTGGATGACCATGGATGCCTTTGGAGCCCCTACCCCGACGATGAACTGGGAATCATCCAACCTACCTGATGCCTGGTGGAGATTCAAGCAACATGCTGAACTCATGTTCTCAGGACCTCTCAAACAGAGAGCAGAAGAAGAAAAATGCAGTTTCCTTTTGCTGTGGATCGGCGACAAAGGGAGGGACATCAGCAAGACATGGACGCTAACGGAGGATGAGGCTAAGTTGCTAAAGACTTACTATGACAAATTCTCTGAATACCTAACTCCAAAAGCTAACCCCATATTTGCGAGATACAAGTTCCATGAAAAGACAGGTTAGCGGTGAGTCATTTGAGCACTTTGTTACAGATGTGGCATACTATGGGAAGTTTGGAGAAGAGGAATTACAGGTGAGGGATTGGACCTCCTCGATTCCTCCAATTAAACCTTAATGCTGACAACGCCACCTTGGGAAGGTCACCCAAGGAATCAACTCTTTTTACCTTAAGGGCACAGGTCCGTTACTGAGCAGGCAGGAGACATAGTTCCAGTTTAAGACATTTCTTTATTACAAAAACTTCGTTAAAATTTGTTAAGACCCACTAAAAGATGGGAGAAGGGAAACTAAAGAAAGGGGAACCCTTCAGAGACTGAGGCATATCAGGAGTGAAGAAGGGGCAGACGAGGGGGAGGGGGTTATCCCCAACGAAACCTAAATAAAGAAAACCACCCCAGGCGCTCGTGACAAACACACTCACACGGACGTGGAAGTGGGGGGACCCAAACCAGGACACACAGCACACCAAAAGGGGGGACAGCACCACCCTGGACACCAGCTCCTTCACCCGTGGCTCCCAGCTCTGAAAGGACAAAGCAACAAATTAGGTGGGGAAACTGAACATAATACAAACTCAAATGATTCAAACAATAATAATAATAATAGGAAGAAGAAGAAAAAAAGAATCCCACTAGGCCAAATTAATCAAAATAATATTAATTAAAAGAAATAACTAATCCCCCTAACTAATAACCAAAACAAAATACATACAAACCAATAAACCCCACACACACAGGAAAAAGAAAAGAAAACAATGAAGTTCAAGAAAAACCTTAATCTAAATAAACATATACCCCACTACAAATACCTGAACTAAACTCTCAAAGTAAATAAACTAAACTGTAAACTCCCCAAGAAAAAGAGGGAATTAACTCAATGAATGAAATTAACACTAAACAGTACTTGAAATTAAGCACACCAAACAAAATTAAGTACTTATAAACCCCAAAAGAAAGAAGACAAAATGTAATAAATCATACAGAAATTAATCCATAAGTAATACAAAAATGAAATCAATATTAAATCCTCAACCCCAAAGTCTATAAAGCAATTCCTCGGTTGGCCTCCGAGGTGTGGGAGCGTCCGGTGACACGTGTGGCCCTTGTCCAGTTATGAATCTTCCCCCCAGCCAACCAGAGAGTTCAGCCCAACCAGGTAACACCTGGCAAGCAAACACAGCTGTGTCAGGGAGCAGCAGAGCCGAGCAAAACTAAGCACAGCCGTGCGGAGTAAAGCGAAGCAGCCAAAGGAAGCAAAGCAAACAAACAAAGCAAGCAAAGCAGCCGTCTCTCTGGTTCCCACTGCTACGGACCCAGGGCTCTGATAAACAAAGAAATAGAGTCACCATGAATAGAATATAAGAGAGGAGGCTAGGGCTAGCACATAAGCACGAGGAGGGTCACCTACCAGTCTGATCACTGTTCATAAACCACACTAGGAGAGGCGATATATCCTGGCAACGCTGCCACCGTAGTCATCAACAAGGGCGAACACTCAGGTATCTATGGGCCAAAATGTGCATTAGCAGCCGTGCGGCAGATTACAGGGGGGCTAACAGAGGCAGCCGTCAACTAACCTACCTGCGTGCGTGCAGAGCCGCGGATGCCGGTTGACCCGGAAGTGGAGCGGAAGCACAGAGCAAGAGGGCCTCTAGGGGTTTCCCTATCTCCTTTTATAGAGTGCCCCCCGGCCGACACACACCCATAGTGCCAAGCGCTGAAGCAAACAGGCAATATCATACTGCCACACAGAGCTTAAAGTGATATTCTGGGATTGAACAAGTTGGGTCCTATCACAAGGGATAGGGCAGAAATTACCTCTACAGCAGTGTTTCTGTGGAGAAGAAACCCAGGGCGCTTGGACCTAACTCCCTCTTCATGCTTTGGATCTGCTTGTCTGCTCATTCCGCTGTAGTCAGACGGGGCCATATTTCACTTGACCAAAAACACAAATAAACAAACTCCCACCAGAAAAGTCTGATATCGGTCTGCATTCACGCTTTATTTAGAGAATTTTCAGTGCGTTACTTTCACACAAAAACACCGCTAAATAAGGCTCTATTTCGCATAGTGCTGTGAAACGGCCTCCGCGGAAGAGAGCGGAGACTCTGCAGCCACAGCTCTGGCTGTGCAGCGGAGCCTCCGGCTCTGCAGCACTCACCTAAAGTGCGCGAAAAGTTACTCAGCCATGGGTCGGAGCTCACGCTGGAAAAAGCGATCGATATAGCCTGCTCTCATGAGCTATCTGTAACCCTTCTTTCCTTGATAAGACTACAGGTAGTAATAAAGTTCAGTTTCAGTTCGGAGGTTTGGACCAGAATCAGAATTTCTAAGGTAATCGCCCATGGAGCCCAGGAGGGATAATCAATACTGAACACACTCACACAAAAACAGAACTTCTCAAAGATGTATTATCAATCATCAATAAGAGCAATACAATGTCAATACAACCGTAAAAAAAAATAATAACAAAATAAAGGGCGCGCACAAAACAAAAAATATATATAGTAGTAATGTGTCTTTTTTTTCGTGTTGTATAGTCTATGTTTTTTTTTAATGAGCTCAGTTTGTTCGTTGGGGCCCTTTAATCTGTGTGCAGTTTCTGTCCTACCACACCGCAGGCAAGGAGGTAAGTTCAGTTGTCCTTTCTTTCCTCAGCTCTGGCTCGCCACTCGCCTCTCAGGATCCATTTCTCCAGCAGGTGTCCGATAGCCGCCGGTGGCTTTCCGCTGCTGGTCCTCTCTCTCTGAAGTCGACTGTGGATGCACTAATGCCGCTCCTGACATCAATCGGCACCAAATCCAATCTCTCAAAAAAACCTGACCTACGGAACAGGTCACATTCATTTGGTTCAATAAAATTAAATCATCACAGGCCATAAATTCTTAATGAAAATAAAGAAAATAAATATGACCTATATAAATCCAAATATAACATTTTTCCCTTTCTTCAAAAATTCCACTTTGCCAGTGTAATTACAAATAAAATTCTCAAAATTAACAAATCAGACTGTTATAACCAATTAACTGCCTAAATGAAATAAAACAAGTTTTCTCCCCTTTTTTTTTCCTTCTTCTCACACATTCACACCCACGACGCGCACATAGTATGCGACGTGCGCAGCCACACACACACACACACACATATCCAGTTTGCAACGTGCGCAGCCACACACACATACACATTCACACCTGGCAGATACACACTGTATGAAACAACAGTATGCACACAGTACAAAATGTGCGCAAATCCAGTGCCACAAACACACACATCGACACAGCCGACACACACACTCACGACATGCTCACACATCAGCTTAGGTCAATACCAAATTCACTCTTAAAATGGCTCCAGCGGCTAACACACGAGGCTCAACATAAGCCTTAGCTGCTAGCATTAGCTCGCGGCTAGCCCGCTTCTACTCGACGCTCATGCATAGGCGTCAGTTTAGGGGGGGACGGGGGGGATGTGTCCCCCCCACTTTTTGTCAGAGGTCAATTTGTCTCCACAGCACACAAATCCATCACGTGTAAACCATTGTAATCCCAGTTATTTCGGTAGTATAGAAAATTCGGACGCTCCTGAACGCACCATCTGCATTCGTCCGAGAGTAGCAGAGGGACGCTGCAGACCTCCGTGAGGATAAAAAAACATGCAGCTGCTATAAATTTACAATTGCGCCAAGTTGAAGCTCCGACCCACAGTGTTTTTTTCTTCTGATAATACCTGGGTAAGTTAGAAAACTTGTTTGTTTGCTTGCTGTGATTATCCAATATAATAATACCACAGAAGAAGAGGAGGTCATGACCCGGATTATCCACACATGGTGGTATTTTCATCGAACAGTTAGGCCTGAAAAATAATAATAATTGGCTAACAATAATAACAACAACAACAATAATAATAATAATAATAAATGTTTCCAGCCTACAAACAAGAAAGGTATGAGAAGAAGGCTTTATGTTACTTAATGCAGCTGTGTGTTACATTAAAAGATTATAATGGAGAAAAACACATTAGTGAATTAAATATCTTTCTAAAATTAAAAAAGCCCATGGTATATATTTTATTTTATAAAGATGCAAATGATTTAAATAGAATCTGACTCTGAAGTATAATGTTTGGTCAGTAGTTTGGACTCTGCAGCAGGAACAGAGACATTTGTGGTCAGACTGGGTGACTGCTCTCAATCCAGTCTGAGAAATGTTTACATTTTCTGGAAATCAGGAGGTTATAAAGCAAAAACCAAACAGCCTCATATATGTATTTTTACCACCACAAATCTATTGTCATCACCTGTGAGCTCAAAGTATTGGAGATAAATTAACATGTTCAAATTACAATATATCATAAAAGACAATTAGCCATTTTTTATGGAGTTTTCTCCACAGATTATAATTGCATTTCATTTTAAAGGAAGAGGTTATTTTGTATTTTAGGTTGTTTTCGTCTTCTAAATATTCTAAAGAGAATTTTATGTTCAAGTATTTAAATAAAGAAATGGGTTTTTGGAATATAGAGTATCAGTCTTGCAGCAAATAATAAAATCTAAATGAATTTTATTGTATTTTCAGTGCTTCCCCAAGTAACTGTCATGTTGTTCTTTTCACAAATAAAGGAAATGATAGTCAAAATATCACTAAAATGCATTTGTTTTGTAAAACAGTATCAAAATTTTTCGCCGGCCTAAGTCACATTTCTTATTATGGGGCAAAAATCCCTGGCAGCGCCCCTGATCACAAGCACTTCTTCAGTCACATGTACCAGTAGCTGTCCCCCCCACTTTTTAAAACAAACTGACGCCCTTGCGCTCATGTACATTAAAACACATAATAAACTCACCGCCGAGCAGTCAACGTCCAGCACAGACTCCGCGGATTCAGCCCACAAGAATTCCAACCGTTTTGCTTAGTTTTGACGATTTTATAGACAATTTTCTGCAGGACCCCCTCCTTACACGCAGCCAGTCGGTGCGGTCTCTCATCTCATCTCTCCGCTACGCGGTTGAATGTGACGTCATAGCGCACACGCCGTCAGTACGCCAGTTCGGCTCGGAGACGAACTGTTCATTCTGTAACTGTTTATCTTGTAACACAATGAAAACAACTTTGTTTCCCCTGTTTGTTTTTTTTTTTTTTTCTGTTTATTTATTTTAACTCTACCATCGCTTATGAAGCCTGGGCTACATATCACAAGCGCAGCTAAAGGCTATGGCTAGCGACTGCCACGTAGTGCATGCAATCCATCGCAAACCAAGTAAGTCAAGCTTCACAAAAGGTGCTACCAAGCACAATGATAGCCCAAAGACGCATGACAATGCCTGTAGTAAGTGTGGAGGACACCACAACAAATCCACAGAGTGCCCAGCTAAGCGTAAACAGTGCCTAAAATGTCAAAAATTCAATCACTTTGCCAAAGCGTGCAAGACTAAGTCCCATACCCCAGGTAAAGCTATGCACAAGGAGATCCACACAGTTTGAGAACATGATGTTGATGATAACACCGAGCTGTTCGTGGACACCGTTACTACAGAGAAGGAAAATGAGGAAGGTGCATGTGCTGACATTGGATTGGGGCCACAAAACAGGAAACTTGAGTTTCAAGCTGGACACTGGGGCACAAGTGAACATAATACCTGTCAAAGTCTTCGATGAGCTCATGCCCGGCACCCAATTAATGGCAGCCGACCATAAGTTAACCGGCTACGGTGGACATGTACTGGAGGTAAAGGGCTATTGCAAAATATCAGGAAGATACAAAGCCAAGTCAACCATAGACAAGTTCTATATAGTGAACTGCAAAAGGCCACCCATTCTAGGCTACAAAGCATGCAAAGCCCTGGGACTCATCAGAGTGGTGTATGCAGTCAACAGCGACAAAGAGAGCAGCACCCGGCCAAACCACATTCAAAGTGAGTACTCAGATGTTTTTAAAGGCATTGGCACATTCCCAGGCGAGTGCAGTTTCAGAATAGACCCCAGTATAGCACCAGTTGTCTGCCCACCATGCAGAGTGCCATTCGCCCTTAAAGATCATCTAAAGACAGAATTAGACAAGATGGTAAGGGATGGCGTAATATGCAAAGTGACCGAGCCCACTCAGTGGGTCAACGACCTTGTAGTGTGTGAGAAGCCAAAGACACACAAACTGAGAGTATATCTAGACCCAAGACCCCTAAATGAGGCAATAATGAGGCCACACTACCCGCTGCCCACACTGGAGGATGTGACTTCCAAGTTAGCAGGGGCAAAGTACTTCAGCATCCTGGATGCAAGATCTGGGTATTGGGCAATCAAGCTAAGTGAGGAGTCCTCACTGCTCTCTACGTTTAACACCATAATTGGTAGATATCGTTTCCTCAGGCTGCCCTTCGGCATCGTGTCTGCCCAGGACGAATTCCAGAGGAGGGTGGACGAGACATACGAAGGCCTGAAAAGGAGTAGCTAGCATCGTGGACGACATTGTTGTGTTTGGAAAAACGAAAGAGGAGCCCGACAGCAACCTCTGAGCCATGCTCGACCGAACTAGAGAGAGAGGCTTACGACTGAACCCAGAGAAGTGCCGTATCTGTGTTCCTGAGGTGAGCTACTTCGATCACATACTCACAGCCGACGGTTTGAAACCAGACCCGCCCAAGGTGAAAGCCATCAGAGGCATGCCACCACCCAAAAGCGAGGCAGAGCTCGAAACCGTCCTAGGTATGGTGAATTACCTGGCGAGATTTGCACCCAATCTGGCCGAGGTGTGCCCACCACTCAGACGCCTGTTAAGGCAGGAAGCAGAGTTCAAATGGGAAGCGACACATGAGCATGCATTCAAACAGATGAAGGAGATCATCACAGCAGAGCCAGGGCCAAGAAGTGACACTGAAAGTGGATGCATCCAAGTATGGACTGGGTGAAGCCGTCATGCAGGAAGGCAGGCCAGTAGCATATGCATCCAAGCTGCTCAACAGCACGGAGCAAAATTACGCCCAAATCGAGAAGGAGCTGTATGCGGTCCTGTATGGGTGTAAGAGGTTCGACGAGTACCTCTATGGGCGAAACATAACTGTGGAATCAGACCACAAGCCACTAGAGACCATTCTACGCAAGCCCCTAGCCCTTGCTCCACCGCGCTTACAGCGCATGATGCTGGCATTGCAAAAGTACAGCATAACTCTCATCCACAAACCAGGCAAAGAGATCCCGGTGGCTGACACACTGTCGAGAAAGTCCATGGAGGAAGAGGACAAGTCTCTATCTGAGGCCATGGAGACACAAGTGTTCACTGTCATCAGCAATGCCCCAGTGAGTGCAAACAGACTAGATGACATCAGAACAGCTACAGCTCAGGATGAGCAGCTCTCAACTTTAAAGCGAGTCATTCGGTCAGGCTGGCCGGAGAAAAGAAAACAGTGCCACCCCCTCCTCAGCGAGTACTGGAACCACCGTGATGAGATCACAGAGGCAGATGGAATCCTCCTGAAGGGTGAGAAAATAATTGTTCCACATAATCTCAGACCCTACATGCTAAAATGTATACACACAGGACATTTCGGAGTAGAGAAGAGCAAACACAGGGCAAGGGACATAATGTTTTGGCCTGGCATGAGTCAACAGATCGAGGAAACAGTCCAAAAATGTGACATATGCCAAAAACACCGTATTGCCAATGCTAAGGAACCCATGCTCTCACACGACATCCCAAAGACCCCATGGGAGACTGTGGCAACAGATCTAACACATGGAACTCTGAGAATTACATCGTCATTGTCGACTACCTCAGCAGGTATTTTGAAATAGAACGCCTGCACAACATCACTACTGCCGCCGTCATTCACAAAATGAAGGCAGTGTTCTCACGTCAAGGTATAGCTTGGACGGTCGTCAGTGATAACGGCCCAGCCTATAGCTCACAAGAGTTCAAGCAGTTTGCAGAGTCGTGGGGCTTCCAACACATCACCTCGAGCCTGCATTACCCACAGTGCAAAGGCCTTGCTGAAAAGACTGTTCAGACTGCAAAGCGGATCCTCACTAAGGCAAAAGAGGACAAAAAAGATCCATACCTCAGCCTTCTAGAGTATAGGAACACACCAGTCGACGGCCTCAGATCCCCAGCCCAGATCCTGATGAGCCGCAGACTACGTTCCGTCCTGCCTGCGACAACTCAGCAACTACAACCTCGAGTGACCCCCACAGACACTGTGCGTGAGAGGAGTGAGACCTGCCAGCAGCGCCAGAAACAGCACTACAACAGATCTACTAGACCTCTGTCAACGCTGCACGCCGGAGCGCCTATCCGTTTCCAGTAGGGAGATGGCACGTGGAAACCAGCTACAGTCATCCGACCAGTGGAGACCCCGCGGAGCTACCACATCGAGACCAATGATGGACAATCGTTCACGCGAAACTGACGGCATCTACTCGACTCCCATGCACCCACAACACAGCAACCTGAGACCAGGGAGGACAACCCTGTCACTGCACGAGAGAACCCAGGTGCACAGCAACATCCTGCGGGTTCTGCCAGTGAACCTGAGCCGTGCCAACGCACACGGTATGGATGTGTCATTAAAGGGAAAGTTCGGTTCCTGCAGCTTTTACATTGTTTATAGAATGAAGAACAACAATGTACTCACCCAGAAGGCTTTCCTGATGCAAACGGTGCTTCAGGAGATATTTAGATCCAAAATCGAGCAGCGGACACCGATATAGTGGTAGCCTGTAGGGCATGGATCGCCGCTCCTAAACACTGCATTAATCGTCCAAAAACTCATGTTTTTCACCAATATTCCATCATGATTCGCTTCGAATGGTCCGCCATTGCAGTCTGTGTCTCTCCACACAGCGCTGTGTGGCTGTACTAACCTCTGAACTGACGAGTTTGTTTACGTGTCCTTCGCGCATGCGCAGTACTCTCTGGAGCGTTGCGATCGCTTCCTCCTTTCTATGAGCTCCTTATCTGTATAATCTGGCTCCAAACTGTAAGGACGTCCATCATATTCAAAGTCCTCCTCCACAACATCTTCATCCCATAGATATTCGTCCATTTTGCACAAAACTGGAAGAAGAAAGTCGATTTGTAGCTGCCGGTCTTGCCCTGAAACAATGAGCCGCACTGCGCATGCGCGAAGGGCACGTAAACAAACTCGTCAGTTCAGCGGCACAGTGCTGTGTGGAGAGACACAGACTGCAATGGTGGATCATCCGGAACGTATCATGATGGAATATTGGTGAAAAACACGAGTTTTTGGACGATTAATGCAGTTTTTAGGAGTGGCGATCCATGCCCTACAGGCTACCATTATATCGATGTCTGCTGCTCGATTTTGGATCTAAATATCTCCCGAAGCACCGTTTGGATCAGGAAAGCCTTCTGGGTGAGTATATTGTGGTTCTTCATTCTATAAACAATGTAAAAGCTGCAGGAACCGAAGTTATCCTTTAAGCCGAGGCAGGTCCTTGACTTATAATTGATTGTAAAAGGTGTGAGCCCAGCGCCGCCCTATGACCTCTTCGATGTACAAAATACATACCCTGATTTCTGAGAAGATAATTTTTTATGGTTCATGTTCAAAAAAAAAAAAAATGAATAAAATGTACTCATACTTACCGGTCATATGATGCTCACCAGTTTAATACTGCCAATATAATGTAATTCCCTTTTGAGGTTATTACTAATATCACAGGAGTATCTCTGCATTTGATTTGATTGATGGAATTAATTGTTCGGTGCTACTGTTATTGTTCCCGAGGAAGCACACTTACTTAATACTGCAGCTCTTTTGAGTATACTGATGCTATATTGTGTTCTGACGTTATTTGCACTGCCAATTATTATACAGTATACTGTGACTTGAATATTGTGTCATAGGTTTGTCATTTAGGTGCCTATATTTTTCTGCATGCAATTTAATGCATAGCTACTTTTTTTTTTGGATAAAGGGAGATGTAATGCTCAGCACTGAGTACACCTTTATTCTGAAGGTCCTACTGCTACTACCGGAAGTAGGGGACTCTTATGTTGATAGTCACCAGCCCGGATATGAGGTTGCTGTTACTCATCATTGTATGCATGCAGACGGATTAAACGGAAGCTTCCAGAAAACTATGGACTGACCATTTATTATTTAGACAAAGCTATAATGTGTATAGTATATCACAACAGTTCTGTAGTCCTGTGATGAAGAGTTTTTTCCGAGCCATTGATTTAAGATCATTGGTGATCATCTTTGAAAACAAAGCACCCACAGACTATCTAGAGTTTGGTCTTGAAGGATAATGGAGGACTGACTTCAGCTCCCTGCTGATATGGATATTATAATGACTTCAGATCTATAAGCAAACTGCTTTACCACCTGACATGACTGCTCTGTAATGGCTCATGTTTGTTTTGGTGCTTTAACCTGGTATTTTTGTTCCACCATATTATATTGTCAGAATGAATTTAGAGCTAAAATGACAACAGTGGTGTGTTTACTTTGATAATATGGCTCATCAATAAAAATAACAGTTCATGTTAGCCTGTGTCATCTCTGTTATTATTTTATTTGTCATTGTTGTTCCTCAGTTTTTTCCACAGGATCAGGTTTTACTTGCAGTGGGTAAATCATAAATATTTATTTAACATCATCAGGTGAGATGGGGGTCAGAGGGTCTTCCCCTCACATTTTTAAACTCAAATCATTTCTTTCCTGCATTCTGATCACTTTTTATGAACAGTTTTATAATAATCAGGAGCTAGTCTTGTGATCTTTGAGGTGCTTTTGTAAATCTCAGTGTTTTCTTAAACTTGTCTGACTTTAATAATGAATCAGTTTTTAGTTTGATGTGGTTGATGTGTGATGAACAGATGACACAATAACTGTCACACCTGAGTTTGTTACTGAATGACAGAGAGAGTGAAGGAGAGACTGACAGCTCTCACACACAGCAGACATGCTCATAAAAACATGATATCTTTCTGTAAAAATCCTCCACTTCAAAAACCAGCTCTGCTGTGTTTATGGGCTCCTGTTTCTTTTCTTTTCTGAAGCTTCATCGTGGACACGCCTCCGTTTTAAAAGTTTGAACCTTTCACAGCAGATGATGGATTAAAGTAAGAGAGTTGATCAAACCATGGGCTGGAAAAGCTTCATAAAATGTTTGAAACAACATCACAGGTGAGCTCAGAGCTAAAGATGCAGCAGCGTCCTGCTCTCCCTCTGCTGCAGGTCACACAGAGGTCATGGGAGGAGCACACATGATGAAAGTTGACCATGTGAAAGAAAGAATCATTTAAAAAATACATTTGTTTGCAGGTAGTGTTAAAACATGCAGAAATAACATGAATGAATTAGAGTTTATTGAAGATAAAGGAGGAGTTTTTGTCTTTTCTGTATTTAGCATCACTAAATGTTCCTGCAGAAACCTCCCGTCCACTGGGTGTCTGGGTGTAACCATGGATGTATTATAAGAACTGGGTAGCGTGGCTCCGCCTTCCGCCATATAACGGATATGAAGCCAAAATATCCCTCGTCTGGGCACCGTCATTGTGCAGCCACTAGAGAATTTGGGCCATAATCTGGACGCAGCTGTCGTAAACGGACGCAACACTCCCCAGCATACGCCGTACACAATCATTGTGAAGCTGCCGTAAACCGCGGTTATTTTTAAGCTCTAATAACTAATAAAAAAGAAACTTTTCAGAAAAAAGAGGACTTGGAAAACATGCAGCCCAATAATACTTTCATATCACCACAGCATACGGATGAGAGAAATATTTCTACGAGGTGTATTAATTTTTTGAAGTTTCACTGTGGCCCGTCCAGATGAATGGGGGAGACTGAGATTTGATCTATACTGCAGCCAGTCACCAGGGGGAGCAGTTTTCGTGGAGGCTTCAATTTCAGCCTAGCATCATGGCGTCCATGTTTTTTGCAGTCTATGGGTGTAATGCTGCACAGCGGAGCAGGCTGTGGAGATGGGTGAGGCGCGTTTACAGCTGCACAAAAACAGGACAAACAGAAATGAAAGTGGCCTGTCTGGTTGGATAATTCAGTTAAAGTTTATAAAGTAGCAGATATATCCACTGGAAGCCATTGCATGTAGTGATGAATGCTAAGCTAGCTAGCTGGTGTCATCAATCATGGGAGTACAAATCGTTTGCTTTGGTCTGCTTCACATACTTGACCAATCTGGCTTTAGACTGATGAAGGACCGCCTACTTATTAACATAGGTGCACAGAAAAAAAAAAATATACAAATACAGGAATATATAAATGAACACATGGAAATTTATAAATAAATAAATGTTGAAATATAGAAAAAAATATAAATTAAAAAATGTGGAAATAATTCATAAATGTAAGAATAAATAAATATTTAAGTAAATGTGTAAAATTATAAAAAAAAGTTGAAAAATAGAAAACACTAATAAAAAAAGAAACACATAAATAAGTAAATGAAAAAACACGTGAAAACCCCCTGTTATTACTAAAATGTATTTATATATTTATTTATTCATGTATTTAATAATTCATTTACCTTTTCATTATCCTCATGTCATTTCTTGTTCTCTATTGAAGATGATCTCCTTCTTGGTATAAATAAAAATGTGTGTGCCTGGAGCTCCACATGTCAGCTGGTGTGTCCAAACGGACTTGAAGCAGTTTGCTGCTCTTACTAACGTTGTTCCTCAGGTTCAGATTCTTGCTCGTGTTGTTCTGACTCTCAGATGGTCGTGGCTCTGGACAAAAGCGTCTGCTGAATGACTTTGAAACATTTCAACAAACTTTAAGACTTAATGAGCAGACAGTGACAGGTATATAATGATGTGTTCAATGACAGCTCAGAAAAATGAGGATTAGACAAAAATATAACATTTCATCATGATGTGTTCAAATGTTGATGACAAAAAAAAAAAATTAGTTTCAATCCAAAGATCAAGGATGTTTGTGGAAATATGTTTTTATGTTATTTATCAAATTGTTTTATTTCCTCTGTTGTGATAATTTGTTTGGTCTTATTTTGTTATGACTGTAGAAATTAATTATTGATTTATTCAATAAACACTCGAACGGGGCACCATCCTATTTATACAAAATAGGCAAAATTTTACTCCTTGATTAATTTATCGATTATGTTAAGTTTAATGTTAGTGTACTGGAGTGAGTAATTCACACTTTATTCTCATCGACCTTAAATCTGAAGGGAAGAACTTTCGTTACAGGGATGTCTGACTTTCAAAACACACTCCCAAAACAGTACTTTAAATCTATGAAGAATTTATTTGAAACAAAATGAAATAATAAACAGAACAATACACTCCCAAGGGAGAAAAGGGCATTAAAAGTACATTTCCATGATATGAAACTTAGGTGAGAAAATAACACGTCTTTGGTGAGGATTAGAATAACGTATAACTGTATTTGACCTGGTTATATTGAGTGATGAATTGAGGTAGGAATTTGATGGACTATTTCGTAAGCGTTGGAAGGGGAAAAAGGGGTTTTATCTGATTGAGCGAGCGAGACTAATTACACCAACCCGTCTGGCTGAACGTTCAGGAGAGGCCTTACTTTGAGTAGCGCTGGTCTGTCGCGAGTCCGAAGTCACCAGGTGTGGATGGATACAGCGGCCTGCTGAGGTGGAGGCAGTCTGGACCCGTCTGGTGCTCCTGAGGATCTCGGGGCAAGGATCGCGCTTGAATGTCGATGGAGTTGGAGCCTCGGTGCTCTCGTCTGTTCAGCTGGGTACACGGCGTCGGCAGAAGTCTCGTCCCGTTCAGAAGTTTACTTTTATTAATTCAAAAAGAAATGTTCGCTGGCCACACGAAATTACTTCTTAAATTAAATAAAGTGATGGTGGCAGAGTGTTCATTAAAAAGAAGAGAACACTTTAAGAAAAACTGAGTCAAGGCTAGAAAACGGCAAAAATTGCGGACTTTGCAAAACAGGGAAAAAGTTTTGTCAGCGGAAAAATCTTGTCAGCTGAAAAATTCTTGTGAGTGCAGTGAGTCTTATGTCCTCCTGGTCAATGTCTTGTATTAAGCCCTATGTTTGACGTGTCCATCCTGTGCCCCGCACCAAATGGGTTTTTGATTGCGGATGCTGTAAAGAGTGGGGTGAAGGCTGAGATCGGGTTGACCTCAACACAAGGCCACATTTCCTGGGAGAACTCTGTCTTCCGAGTTCACCAAGATCATCTCACAACACCTCATATATTTCCTTATAAAGTAAAATAAATAATTGTTTTTGGAGCTAAACTGGACCATGTGACAGCAGACTGTGACTGTGAGCTCAGATTGAAGTGTTTAGATGTGAAGGTTTGATCCTGACAGAAAAATCTGAGCTCTGCTGTTTACACTTTAGAGAAACGGGAGGAACGGATCAAGACGTGTGTGAAAGCAGCTGAGACAAACTGAAGTACAGGAGGCAGAGCAGCAGCTGATTGGCTCTGCTGAGCAGACTGTGTGATGTGGACACATCTGATTGGATCCTAAATAGTTTTTCTCTTCATTCTCTCTTCTTTATTCAGACTGGAGTACTGCAGTTTGTCAGAGATCAGCTGTTCTTCTTTAGCCTCAGCTCTGAAGTCCAACCCCTCCCATCTGAGAGAGCTGAACCTGAGCTGGAACAAACTTCAGGATTCAGGAGTGAAGCTGCTGTGTGATTTTCTGCAGAGTCCAAACTGTAGACTGGAGATTCTGAGGTAAGTTCATGTTTTCTCTGTTTCTATTGTAGATCTTGTGTGTGTGATTATGAACTGAAGCATCTTCATGTCCAGATGTTTGTCTGATCATATGTAGATGTATTCTATACACAGCAGAGTTAAACTTCTTCAGATGTACAAACTGTGATATTGATGATGATGTTGAAGATGAAGTATGGAGAACAATAATTGACATAAGGATAAATTAATTTAAAAAAATCTAAATAAGTCTTAAAATAAATAATAACAAATATTTTGAAAAACTGAATATAAATCTGTGGATATTCTCAGTCATCCAGGCCATGACTCATGTCAATCAAAGCGTAAATGGTGTCAACTGGACCAAGCTCGTGTGAGTGGAAAACGTTTCGCCTCTCATCCAAGAAGCTTCTTCAGTTCCAAAGATCCTGGTGGGGAGTAAGGATATTTATACACCAGGAGGGAGGTAGCAAAGCACAAAAACAAGCTATTATGTGACTGAGCCAGCGGCTCGTTAGGTGTTAAAGTGGGACAATAGCCCCACTGGGCAGTTGTTCACCTCCGGCTCTCCTATGAGAGTCGTCGGGGTCACCTGGCTGACGGTGTGAACGACGGCTGCACCTCCTTGGGAGGGCTCCAAAGACAGCATTGTATGTGGGAGATAAGTGGTGTCTGAGGCCCCCTCCTCTGTTTAAAGATGGCCGTTCTAGTTTGACATGAATGGCTTCTTTTACCCCTCTCTCAAACCATCTGTCCTCTCTGGCTAGAATGCCACCTTGTGGTCATCACAGTGCCCCTTCTCCTTGAGGTGGAGGTGGACTGCTGAGTCCTGGCCTGTGGTCGTGGCCCTCCTGTGTTGTGACATCACACAACACAGGATGTCACAACACAGGAGGGCTTGTTTTCCACTCACACGAGCTTGGTCCAATTGACACGATTTACGCTTTGATTGACAAAAACTGAATATATTATATATTTTGGTAAAAACAGGCCATTCTTGTCTTTGTACATTCATTTATGCATATCTGATGTATTTCTTTTTGTATTTCTAGATTTATTTCTAAATTTTCACATTTATTTATTTATTCATACATTTATATCCACATTTATTTATTTATTGTTACCTTAACATATAAACTGGAGGTTGTCCTATGATGAACATTTCACTTGAGTTATCTAGAAAATAACTCACATATAAATGTTAGGATGGGAAACATTAAGATTATGGATGAGTGATCTCCCAGTGTTCTTCTTATTATTTAATGTTTAAAACATTTTTTCTCTCATCTCTTTTTGAACAAAAATGTTTTTTCAATATTTTTTCACTAAACTAAATAAAGTGTCTGATCTTGTTGAGATTTGGTTCATGATGACTTAACATGGCGAATGTTACTCAGGACAGAGCTGCAGAGATCCACCACTTCACTGTATGTTTTATCTAAAAAGTGAAAATATCAACCTTTCTGAGAGCTTTTGGTGTTGAGCAGAAGGTCATGCTGCTGTGTTACCATGCTGTTCTCGAGAGTATTATAAGGTACGGAATCACAGCCTGGTACGGTAACTTGTGTCTGTACAGCAGAAGACACAGCTAAACCGTCTGGTACAACAAGCAATGAAAATTATGAATGTTAAAAATCACGCTTCTCTCCAGACTATCTTTGAACACTCTATAATGACCCAAGCACGAAAAATTGTGTCCGACCAAACCCATGTTCTCCACACAGAGTATCACCTGCTACCCTCAGGGAGGAGATTCAGAGTCCCCCACTGCAGGCTGAACCGTTTTAAAAACTCTTTTATCCCAACATCTATTAAGATTATGAATTAACTGATGTAGTTTTAACTTTTCCTGGCTCCTTGGCCTTCATACTGGTTTGATGTATTTTATTTAAATTATTGGTACTGTGCAATAGGGATGTTCTGAATGTGATTGTGACGTGTTTGTGACTGTAGTGTTTGTGTTATGTGATTGTGCTGCTCTTCTATGACTGCAGGACCAGCAGGGAGCCCATGAGAAATTTCCCCATGGGGACAATAAAGTATATGAAATGAAATTTTCCTTCTAATTCCCAAACTCATTTCTTACACAGCAGAATGTGACCATGCATAGATACTTTATTATAAAGTCATGCTAATTCTGCTTCATGTTTTTTATCTAAATGCATCAGATTGATGTTCTTAAATATGAGATATTCCAAATTTTCTTACGGGAGAGCATGACCCCCCCGACCCCCTTGGAGGGGTCATGACCTTCACATTTTTTAAACCCTGACCTGTTTTCATGCCTGATTTTTTCTCCTTGTGTAGCCTTTGTAGTTTTACTTTCTGTGTTTCCTCTGCCTTACTTGATCTCATGTGTTTCACTCACCTGTGTGTCTATAGGTGTGGTTTTTACTGAAGTCCTTGTCTGAGTCTCTGTTAGTCTGTTGGTTTGCTGTGTGTCTCTGTGTTAGTTAGTCATGTTGGATTGGTATGTGTGCGTTTTGCCTAATAATGCAGCCTGTATTTTTCTGTTCAGAATAAGGCTGATGCAGCTTTCTGCAATGATTGACATCATTTTTCCTATTGCGCTGCAGCACCATATTTTAGGGCTCCCCCACCTATCAAATCCCACTTTAACCACTGTCTATGACCGACCATGTGTGTGAACAGAAAATTCAAAAAACAAAATTTAAAAACAATTTTATAATAATCAGGAGCTAGTCTTGTGATCTTTGAGGTGCTTTTGTAAATCTCAGTGTTTTCTTAAACTTGTCTGACTTTAATAATGAATCAGTTTTTAGTTTCATGTGGTTTCAAGCCCCTGTAATTACTGAAATATATTTGTTTATTTATTCATGGATTTAATTATTCATTTATATTTTTATTTATGCATATGTTATTTTTTGTTCTGCATATTGAAGATGATCTCCTTCTTGGTCTAAATAAAAATGTGTGTGCCTGGAGCTCCACATGTCAGCTGGTGTGTCCAAACGGACTTGAAGCAGTTTGCTGCTCTTACTAACGTTGTTCCTCAGGTTCAGATTCTTGCTCGTGTTGTTCTGACTCTCAGATGGTCGTGGCTCTGGACAAAAGCGTCTGCTGAATGACTTTGAAACATTTCAACAAACTTTAAGACTTAATGAGCAGACAGTGACAGGTATATAATGATGTGTTCAATGACAGCTCAGAAAAATGAAGATTAGACAAAAATATAACATTTCATCATGATGTGTTCAAATGTTGATGACAAAAGGAAAAATTAGTTTCAATCCAAAGATCAAGGATGTTTGTGGAAATATGTTTTTTGTCAAATTGTTTTATTTCCTCATATATTTCCTTATAAAGTCAAATAAATAATTGTTTTTGGAGCTAAACTGGACCATGTGACAGCAGACTGTGACTGTGAGCTCAGATTGAAGTGTTTAGATGTGAAGGTTTGATCCTGACAGAAAAATCTGAGCTCTGCTGTTTACACTTTAGAGAAACAGGAGGAACGGATCAAGACGTGTGTGAAAGCAGCTGAGACAAACTGAAGTACAGGAGGCAGAGCAGCAGCTGATTGGCTCTGCTGAGCAGACTGTGTGATGTGGACACATCTGATTGGATCCTAAATAGTTTTTCTCTTCATTCTCTCTTCTTTATTCAGACTGGAGCACTGCAGTTTGTCAGAGATCAGCTGTTCTTCTTTAGCCTCAGCTCTGAAGTCCAACCCCTCCAATCTGAGACAGCTGGACCTGAAACTCAATGATCTTTCTGATTCAGGAGTGAAGCTGCTGCGAGATCTTCAGGAGAATCCAAACTACAGACTGGAGTTTCTGCTGTAAGTAGAGAGTTGAATTTACTTTAAATCCCAGAATATAAACCTCTCTGGTTTCTTCGCTGTTCTCTGTTTTTTGTGTCTCTCAGAAGGAAAATGAATTTCTGCGGGTTTTCTGCCTGATGGTTTCTGTGGTGTTCACAAACTTTCATGTGAAATCCTTTGTATTAATGCTATTTTTTTTATTTTGTAACGAGACAGTACAGTGAGACAGACAGACAAACAGCATGTGAACAACATCCATGCTCTTGGGAGAGTGTGTGTTTGTGTGTGTGCTAAGAATATGATTAGTGATATTCACAGTAGCAGGACTATCACAGACATATTTTAATTGCAGTAACTAGGCTTACATGATCATAACATGATAACTATAACTAGATACATATATATAAAACATATAAATAATAAATAAATATATATATATATATATATATATATATATATATATATATACATATATATATATATATATATATATATATATATATATATATATACATATATCCTACCTTTTCAACACGCAATAGTGTGTCATAATTTGTAAAAAGGTCTGTTGTTGTTCTTCCATTGACGGTTAGTAATGGCCGGACTGCGGCATTATTAGTGTAAACCACTGACAAGTACAGTACGACATTTTACCGTTATGTTCTGTATTTTTCCTCAGTATTTCCCCCACCTTAAATTTTCCTGCTTCTCATTCTCAATACTGTATTGTGTGTGTGTGTGATGTTTATCCTGGATGTGTTTTTTTTTTTCAAGTGGCTCTAATATGCCATTATAAGCCGTCATGAAATAATAAGTGATTCCTCTCCGAAATAATAAGTATTCTACAACACTGACTGTTTCAGATATAATGCTGCTTCGGGCAATATCTTTGCAGATTCATAACTGAAATGTCAACATGTAGGCTACTCATGGTTTATTTTGTCATAAAATTAAGTTTGGAAAGAAATCAGCTATAGCCTATTTCTGCTTTGCTTGAACTGGAAGCCAGCGTAGCATACTACAAAATAAACCTAACAAAACAGTCATACTACGTACTACATTCAAGAGTAGAAGGCAGTCTGTAGTGCCTACTACATACCACTTTCATAAACTGTATGTAGTAGGCAAATTCGAAAACGGCCAAAACGTTTTCCTTGTGACATCACACATATGTCTTTGTTCCAGTGGTTTCCATGGTGATGGTAAATCTCAATTCATTTAAATGGAAGTGAAATAAAGGAATCTATTCATTTCCATGGGTCTGAAACTGCAAAAAAAATTTACTAAGGCCAAAAAAATTGTGATACAGACCTGAAAAGTCATAGCCACATAGTCCTTTTTAATGTGAAATGTGAAATCAACAAGTGTTGTTAACACATAAACATCTACTTTATTGACTTCAGATGTTATACCTGTGAACTTTAACTGTATATTATTCAATTCACTATGAGCAGAGCTTCCATTATAACCTTATAGAGACTCTGGAACAATACTGAAACAAATTCCCCAAAAATGGCACAAACTCCCCCATGAACACCAGAAGTGGCAGCCATCTTGAATTTGAAGGTTAAAATTAGGTCAAAACATCATGTAAGTCAGGAATATGTATTTCTTAACAAAAATAAGGTCTGAAAACATGTATTGTCCATCATTGTAGGTCGAGCCTTAAAAAAGATCATTTCCATGACAGCCATTTTGGATTTTGGCCTCTAAAAAGTTTTCCCCACCATTTTAAAAAATACACCATTGAGAAACGGACCTTCGCTCACCGTGGTCACGTTTTGCTCCAAAATGACCCAACTAATAGGCTGCTCAAAATACGAGCATAAATTCACTCCAGTTGTTTCTGGTGTGAGACCGGACTGAAGAGACCTATCCAATATGGCGAAGACGCTGGATTACGCTCCAGCACTTAATAAGGCATCTACATATATAATGTCTATGGCAGCTAGACCCTGATTTAGCCATTAGCTTTAACTACGGTTCAGTCCTTTGACTATCATCTTACAATGATGATACATTAATGGTGAAGAATCTGGGCGCCATTTTTGACTCTGAGCTCAACTTTATTCCACATATTAAAAACATAACAACAGGGTTTTATCACTTAAAGAACATCGCCAGAGTCCGCCCCTTTCTTTCTCAGACTAACACAGAGACACTAATGCATGGTTATATCTCCAGTCCTATTGACTTCTGTAATGCCCTGCTTTCTGGTCTTCCAAAAAGAAACATCTCAAGTTTACAGCTGTTACAGAAGTCAGCAGTACGTGTGCTGATGAAGACCAGACAGTGGGAACACATTACACCAGTTTTAAAATCACTGCATTGTGTGCAGTGCTTTAGGGTTGATTTTGAGGTCCTTCTTATGGTTTTAAGGGTCTTAGGGGTCCTTCATATCTTTCAGAATTGCTTTTACAATATGAACCCTCACAGACCCTGAGATCCTCTGGCACTGGCCTCTTAATGATTCCTAAAGCTCGAACATGGACTTACGGTGAGGCATCTTTCAGCTTTATGGCCCCTGTCTGTGGAACAGCCTGCCAGAGGACCTGAGGGCTGCAGAGAATGTTCATACTTTTAAAAATCCACCAATTTAGTTTTTTAGCTAATATCTTCTTTTTATAATCTACATTTTTATTGTATTTTATTCATTTGTATATTTTCACCCTCTTTATACGTGTTCTTTCTATGACATTTCAGCCATTAAGTGGTATTTTATTTTGATTTACTTATTTATTTAGTTTTATGAATCAGCCTATGTCTATGGGATGTCTCTGTCTCGTGGTGGGCATCAGGTGTTGGTTTGGCGTAGTGGTTAGCACCCCATGTACATGCTTCTGCCGGTCCAGGTTCGAATCCCGCCTGTGACCAGTTTGTAGAGTGTCTTCCCCTGCTCTCTCTCCCCCCTTCACAAGCCTATCCACTGACTCTCTCCTATCAATAAAATCACAAAATGCCCAAAAATAAACATTAAAAAAAAAACAATTGACCACTAGACAGGTGGCAATCAGAAGCAAAGGGGGCAGTTGTACCCTGCACAAATGTCTTTGTAATGCCGTTTTAATCATGTCTTAGTTTTAAAGGTTTTGTTATGTTCCATTTTGTGATAATTTAACACACTGAATTTGGTAGAACAAAATTTGAGTGAAATAATATCCTTTTTTTCTGATTGTACTGGTGCAGTTTATCAGAGATCAGCTGTGCCAATCTGGCCTCAGCTCTTTCATTTAAGCACTCCCATTTGAGAGAGATGCGGCAGTGGAATAATGAGCTCCTGAATTCAGGAGAGAAACTTCATGCACCTGTCCAGATACATTGAGAAAATAATAGCAGTTTCTTATTAATTGGGTCCATGACATTTAGATTTTTGTGAATTCTTGATTCTTACAGGGTTGATGAATACGGGTTCATGGCTGATGAACAAACAAAATGCAAGTATTATTGAAATTTCTGCATTCCTTCGGACTACATATGCCAAATTATAGAATGAGCAAATGTTCTCAGCCTTTTCCTTTTTTTTGTCACAGCCCTAAAGCCTCAATCCATTTCCATATCAGAAGACTTCACTGATAAAGAGGAGGGGAAGGAAGAGGTTCATCATATTATTGATCAAAAGGTAAGGAAGAGAAAGTACCTTTGTGGTGTAAAATTAAGCTGTTAGCATAACTGACTTTTTTTAACTTACCCATAATTCAAACAATGAAGTATTTCAAATGTAATGGTAATGTTATAGATATTCTTGACATGGAAACCTAGTATTAGACAAAATCTCTACATTATTACATTATTGTTGAACACTCTCCTGAATTTTGGTTTTCAAATGGATGAAATTGTTAAAAAAAATGTTGAAATATATGTAATTATAAATGGCATTCCTTCGACTACATATTATGCCAAATTATAGAATGGAGCAAATGTTCTCAGCCTTTTCCTTTTTCAAAAGGAAAGTCCTTAAGCCTCAATCCATTCTTACTTAATGAGAGTTAAAGGAAAACATCAGACGCGATTTACTTCGCGGATCCCGGTCGAAAGAGTCGTTCATCGCTATTCTGTGTTTATCAAAAGCGTTACAAGATTGAAAAAAAGAAAACAAAGTACCTTTTGTGGTGTAAAAATGTTTTTAGCCATTTGGATTTACTTCGCGATGCTGACACAACATCCCTGGACCAACAAATGGGCGAGTATTTAAGCTCTACTTTCATTTGGCTTTAACTCCTATTGACCTCCAGCCATTGAGCTAAGCTACCTACGATGCGAACAGCTGGGAGCCAGCCACTGGACGCAGAGACACAAAAAAGGTATTTTTGAGCTTGTGTCACTTTGTCAATGATACGGAAAGGGCGTGGGTCCAAAATCTTCTGAGTATTCCTTTAACAAGGAGGGATGGGGCTGGAAAGTGTGGGCCTTGACAGTTAAAACAAAATGATACAAAAACTGAAACCTGTTTAAAAACAGTTAAACTCTGAATTTACATCTTTGTCATTATAACACAATAACAGCCTCTGCATCAGCTGTTGAATGTTGATGATCCAGTGAGAATCAAGACAATTACCAGGAAACAAACAATATATTGATGTACTTATTTTTTGTAGAGCAGCACAGTGGCAGTTATTGTACATGCTTCACAGTAAGAAGGTTGCTGGCTTACACCCTGAGTAGAGCTTGCCTGTTTTCCCTGTGCATATGCAACCTCTCTCCAGCACTCTGACTTCCTCCTATTGACCAAAAGCATATTCATTAGGTTAGTTTCTCTAAGTTTGCCCTTAAGTTTGAATGGTTGTCTGTCTCTCTGTGTGGCTTTGCGATTGGCTTGTGCCCGGTTCAGGGTGTACCATGCCTCTCACTCAATGTCAGCTGGAATAGGCTCCAACCTCCTGTGACCCCGAAAGGGAAAAGCGGTATAGATTATAGATGGATGGATTATTTTTTGGAGCAAAGTCCTACTAAAAGATGTGTGTAATTTGGTCACAAAAGTTTGAGCTTAGTATTTTTATTTCTGAATACATTCCCATGGGAGTTGGTATTTTCCTTGAAATGGTAAACTTTGACCTTTTTCCACAGGCTCTGATACCCTTCTCTCCTGAGCAGACTGGCTCGACCTACAGGTAATCTTGAAATATCAAAAACACTTGAAAAATGGATTTTCTCGTTCTTTATGAAAATTTATTTCTTAAACATCACAAATGAAGCACCATATGTGAGCTAATTAACTCCAAGCCCTGAAAAACACCCTCCTTAATGCGACACCAAACACTCATCGGATTTCAGTCCAGATAGACTTAGAAGTTACAATGATCCCGACCAATCGAGTTAAACGATACGTGGGACAGTTTTTCTTGCCCATGTCATATAAAGATGGAACAATAATTGCAGTTCCAAAAAGAAATCTCACTCATCACTTTAATATTTCAGTAATAATTGTGATACTTTTTTGATAAAAAATAAGTTACTGAGCTAATGAAAAAAAACACTTTTTTCTTCAAATATGTAGAAATTGTAATATAGATCAAAATTGTTGCAGATTATTTTTCCAAATCATTCTACAGTATGATGAACTCCAGTTTTATTCAACATTCAGAACAATAACTGTTTATCCTAAAATTGATGCAGCCTGTTGGTGTTTTTAGCTTCAGGTGTCCTGGTCAAGGCGTGTTTCAGTGTGCTGTTACTGGACTGGTGTTTGTCACAGCACAGGAGGCGGAGCTTCAGTACAAGACCGTCCAGTGGGACGAGAACCTCCTCCAATCAGCTGGCAAGAAGGCTGCTGGGCCGCTGTTTGACATCCAGTGTTCAGAGGGGGCTTTGCATCAGCTGCACCTCCCACACTGTGAAACTGAGGAAGGTACAGACAATTCAGTGTCACATTTATGTAATATAATATATACATATATGAAAATAATAGGCTAAGGCTTGAATATGCTTTGATTAATGCTTTGTTAATCAGAGAAAAAAGCAGACTGTGCTGTTTGGTCAGAGAGAACTTTTGATTATTTTACCACGGATATCGTGTTGTGTGTTTTTCAGTCTCTCGCTACAGTCTTGGTGTCATTGTGTAAAACTACCATAATAAGGCTCCATTATATTTACACCTCCATATATTCTTGCTAATTTTGCAAACTGTAACATCTGTGCTACTTCACACTGCAGAAAGGCGTGGGTGGCTGCAACATGGCATGTGCCCCTACATACACACTTACTCAAGGTGTTCCTATCTTCTGCTGAGTCTTCCTGCCCCTTGGCTCCAACATCAGTCCTCTGTTAGTCTGTCTGAAGAGGGACCAAAGAGGGGGATCACTCATTTCCCCCATTCTGTCTTTGACGGTCACAGTGGGGGTGAGACATCACAGGGGCGTGAATATTGTGCCTTGAAGTGGCAGCGTGAATTGGGCTTCTGTGAAAATGTGATTTTGAGATTGTCATAAGTAACACAAACTCTTCTCATCGGTGCATGTTCTGAGTGCCCCAATCACAGCAACCTTCCTGCAGCTTTGGCCAATGATCTTTGCTTATCATGTCAGCTTTAGTTAAAACAGCTATGCTCTTTTACCCATGATGAACCAGTAATGCAACAGAGGGAACGGCATGACAGAACTAGGCTCAAAGCCTTGACTCTCTGTTAGATAGAGCCAATATACACACGTATCCACAGAATCAAACATTATTAATGAAACATTATGGTAAGACTTTAGTCTGTAGCTGTTCAATGACGTGACTGCTGTCAGAAACCCCCTGTGGGCTCCCCTCGATTCAGGGAGACTCACCGGCATCAAACAGCAAAGAAGAGGCTCACGAACAAATTAGGGAGACGAATGAGTGTACGTCCCAGCAAGACTTGAAAATAAGGAGAAATGGTTGATTTTTGGAGAAGAGAATCCTTCTTTGATATGTCATCCTCCTTGCACAATGATACTCAGAAGAGATGAAGACCAGGGTCAGAGGAGACCTGCAGATCTTTTAAGTTACTCCAAAGCTGATGTAGTTAATTTATGACTCTCTGTTGAAACATTAACTCAACAAGTCTGAAGTTGCACCACTCTGCTTCCTCAGCTCTGCTACTTGATGACTTGCTGTCTGTGGTCCACGTCACTGATGATGGGATGAGCTTTTTAACTCCACTGAGGGTCACACACACTCATGTGGTTGTAGAGGTCCCTCATCTTTCTGTTTTTGGACTGGTCTGGGATTTTTTGAGAAGGTTTATGGAGGTTTCCAGGCCAATAAAAGGCCAAGTCCTGCTGTTCCTCCGACATCCTAACACGAGGCATGAAATGCTTGATGTTCTTCTGCTGCAGCACAACGTTGTTCTGGCTGAGGTAAGTAATATGTTCCCTTATATACCCTGTGATTATATTTCAATGAAAAAGATGGTGAACATTCTCCCCTCTTGTTTTAAATCAAACCAAATGTTCTCTCAGTGTCCACTTCATCAGGCACCTCAATCCTCTGGTTAGAACAATCCTTTAGAACATATATTCTGTTGTCACAATTGCATCAGTTAGCCAAGCTAGACAGATAGCAAACAACAACTCCAATAAAACTGTGTTTGTTCTCAAGGAGGCTTTACTTGTGGCTGTATCTGTTTCAGTGAAAAATACTATACATAGTTTGTATAAATTATTTTTCAAAAAAATGCAAATTCAGTATGAAATTTCCCTGTACATAGTTTAAGCATAGCTGTTGCTTCAACACAAAATAGACTGCCTCGTCTTTTCTTTACATGTGAATTCCTGAATGACTTACAGCAAAAGTTAAGCAAGCACTTAAATGATCCATTTTGGTGTTAACTGATCAATTTTAAGCACTTAGTTTAAAAAGGCCATGTTACAAACTAAATTTTAGCTGGTTAGATTAGCAAACAAGCATCTCAGTGTTTCTTTATGTTTTGTTTCCAATCAAACAACTTTTCTTTCAACACAGTAACATTTTCCATGACAATTCTCTTTGCAAGGACAATACTGATGTTTGACTTATGGACATATCAACTCCAAGGCTCAGTGTAAGGAGATAGCTGGTCTGCAGGCACATTGCAATAGCTTTGTGACAAGTTAATCTAAACAAGGGGAAAATGAAACTTCTGAAACATAAAAAAAAAAAAAAAAAAAAAAAAAAAAAAAAAAAAAAAAAAAAAAAAAAAAAAAAAAAAAAAAAAAAAAAAAAAAAAAAAGTAAAGCAGTGACTTTTTTGGTGAAAGGAAAAACATCATGCCTGTGTCAGTAAACTCTCTCGCTCAACTTCCTCATCCATCGTGACTCTTGCAGCGAGGCTACATAAACATGGTTACGTTCGAGGGTCGCCTTCTTCTGGCTGCTACTGCTGTTCCGCGGAGCACTGCGCATGCGCAGGTCTGTGTGTATCAAAACGTTATTTTAACGGATTGAAAAGAAAACACGTCTTTTAAAATGTTTTATAACCATTCGGATTTACTTCACGTGCTAATACGCCATCCCCTGGACCACTGTAAGGAGTATTTTTTCCACTTTCGTCAGTCCGGCTCTGACTCCTATTGACCTCCAGCCATTGAGCTAAGCTACCTACGAAGCTAACAGCTGGGAGCCAGCCACTGGACGCAGAGACACAAAAAAGGTATTTTTGAGCTTGTCTCACTTTGTCAATGATAGGGAAAGGGTGTGGGTCCAAAATCGTCGGAGTATTCCTTTAATGCCAAATGATCTCATCACACAGTTATCAGAATACAATCATGATTTAATTTACTTTTCTGCAGGTTGTTGCCCAACAAGTGAGCTCTACACACATCCAAACCTCCTCTCAATGTCTTCTCAACTGTGATCAAGATTACAGCCTCTATTGTGTTCCTGAGGACTTACAAATTCAACCAGAGGTGGGATTATCCACATCCTGAGAAAATGACCAGAATTATCATAATGCATTTCCTGCTGCATGTTTATAACCTTAGGCAAAACTCAGATTAAGATCTGTTTGAAGCATTTGAAAACCAAGTACATGTAGTTTTTACTTAGTACCCTGATCCACCCCTATTCTCAAAATAGACAGATGACCACAGCAGCTTACAAAGAGCTGTCTATTAGTTTAACTTTGGAGGTGGAGTTTTCTGCTGCTTCTAGAGTGAACAATGGTTATGTTTGATCATGAATTAACCAAAATAACGATTCACCTAATATTTATAATTGCACATGCTCATTAGTGGCCACCATGTCCCTCCAACTGGGGCAAAGTAGTAACACAGCAGTGAGGATGTAAGCAATACCAATGCTGTAAATATGAGGCAATCAGCAAACATATTTTTCCCTTTTTTCCACCAAAATGTACTTTTCTTAATTTCTCATAGCTCTTGCCTTCTGCAACAGTGTATAGTTGATGCATCATAAAAAGGGTTTAATTTAATGATCTCTCTAAAACATTATTATTTTTATTGTTACTTCAGCCAGCACTTTTTTTCTCTGAGTACGGACCAAACTTTCCTCCAACATTTGAAGTTTTCCTTACCCCAAACTCAGAGAAAGTGACATTGATAGTCAAGGACCAGGAGAAAACAGAAGTCTGGAAACGGGACGTGCTTCTAACAGGTAGAAACGGCTCTGTACTTTTGTTTTTGTTTGAGAGGTTTTTTGGTGGTAGGAAACTAGAGTACATGTAGAAAACTGATGCATGCACAAGGAGAACATGAAGACTCCACGCAGAGAGTTCTCAACCAAGTTTGGGAGTCAAACCAATGAGATGTACTTTAGGGTTTGTCAGATAGTGGCACTCCTACCACTGAAACGTGGCCCCTCAGTCAGCTTAAAATATGACAAAAATATATCTGTTCATGGAAAAAAAATCACAAATATTAAATTTCCAAGACAACACCAAAAACAGGAACATTTCCCGAAAACAAAGCTTTATTTGACAGTAATGGTTTATGTGCAACTCCCTTTTAAACATTTGTGAAAACAGAGAAAACTGAAGATAAACAAACTTTAAGAACCAATAAATTATTTTACCAAAGAAATGCCAAAACAGGACCACATTCTGTATTTGGCTTTGTAAATTAAAACTTTTTCCATTAAGCCTAAATATAAAATGGTAACCAAAGTTGCCCATCCCTGCCATCCCCTGTACAAAGTTGCTCACCCCTTGGACATAATGCAAGATCTTGAAAGAACTTCAGAGTAATAGAGTAGAGTAAAGTAGAGTAGAGTAGAGTAATAAAATATCTTTGGTCATCAGATGCTTACAGACTTTCTGAAGAAAAAGTGATAATACACAGGTCTTAGCACACTCCTGTCCCAACTTTTGGACATGCTACATGCTAAAAATTCAGAATAGATACATGAAGGAAAAGATGAAGTTGACCAGATGGCACATTAAATATATTTTCACTCTCAAGGACCAAAGAAGAAGAAAGAAAGGAGATAGGGCAAGGGGAGGATGAAGGAGGGGGAGAGAAAGAGGGGTAAGAGATGAAAGGGAAGAAAAGGAAGGGAGAAGAAAAAAGAGAGGAGAAAGAAGGGGAATAAAAAAGAAAACAAGAAAAGGGGAAGAGGAGAAGGAAGGAAGGAAGAAAAGAAGGAAAAAAGGGGAAAATAGGGAAAAAAGAGGGAAAAAGGAGGAAAGGAAAGAAACGGAAAGGGGAAGAGAGAAGTGGAGGTATTAGGAAGAAAGAAAAAATAACGATAATAAAAAAATAGATAAATAGAAGGGGAAAGAGGAAGGAAGAGAAGAAGAAGAAAAAAGTGCATGTATGCAAATATGGCTATGTACGTATACATATGTGTTTACGAGCTTAGCTTTTTGTGTATGGATGTGCGTCTGCAAGTATGTATGTGTATAGGTGTACATACACTGCTCTACAGATTAATTGATGGGCTAGGCAGAATTTGTCCTCAGGAATTCTTTTGTATTTGCTGCTGTTCTTTTTTGGATATATATATATATATATATATAAATATTTTTTTTCAGTTCTATTTCTTTTCAGTTCTTTTTTGGAGTATTAATGATTCATTGGTTGTTGACATTGTGTCGTTTGACTTTTTTTTGCGCTGGTATAAATGTTGTACAGAAAGAAGGTTAGGCACATATAAGCTAAGTAGCTTCAGCCTAAACCTTTTCGGTCAACATGGTTTTCAGTGGTGTCGCTTTGGTTGGTATACTTTTAAATATGATCGAAATAAACTAATAAACTAACTAAAAAACAAAACAAACAAAAGCAGTATGCATTTGAACTTTTAATGAAAATTTAGGAATAAGACGAACGAGAGTAATAAATGTGCAATTTAACATGCAACTATATTGCCAAAAGTATTTGCTCACCTGCCTCGACTCACAGATGAATTTAAGTGACATCCCATTTCTAATTCATAGAGTTCAATATGATGTCAGTCCACCCTTTGCAGCTATAACAGCTTCAACTCTTCTGGGAAGGCTGTCCACAAGGTTTAGGAGTGTTTATGGGAATTTTTGACCATTCTTCCAGAAGAGCATTTGTGAGGTCACACACTGATGTTGGACCAGAAGGCCTGGCTCTCAGTCTCTGCTCTAATTCATCCCAAAGGTGTTCTATGGGGTTGAGGTCAGGACTCTGTGCAGGCCAGTCAAGTTGATCCACAGCAGACTCTGTCCTCCATGTCTTTATGGACCTGCTTTGTGCTCTGGTGCACAGTCATGTTGGAAGAGGAAGGGGCCAGCTCCAAACTGTTCCCACAAAGTTGCAGCATGGAATTGTCCAAAATGTCTTGGTGTGCATTCAGAGTTCCTTTGACTGGAACTAAGGGGCCAAGCCCAGCTCCTGAAAACACCCCCACACCATAATCCCCCCTCCACCAAACTTTACACTTGGCACAATGCAGTCCCACAAGTATGGTTCTCCTGGCAACCTCCAAACCCAGACTGGTCCATCAGATTGTCAGATGGAGAAGCGTGATTGGTCACTCCAGAGAACGCAGCCTCCACTGCTCTAGAGTCCAGTGGTGGCGTGCTTTACACCACTGCATCAACGCTTTGCATTGCACTTGGTGATGTGAGGCTTGGATGCAGCTGCTCGGCCATGGAAACCCAACCCATGAAGCTCTCTGCACTGTTCTTGAGCTAATCTGAAGGCCTCATGAAGTTTGGAGGTCTGTACAGATTGACTCTGCAGAAAGTTGGCGACCTCTTCTCACTATGCGCCTCAGCATCCGCTGACCCCGCTCCGTCAGTTTACGTGGCCTACCACTTGGTGGCTGAGTTGCTGTGGTTCCCAAACACTTCCACGTTCTTATAATCCAGCTGACAGTTGACTGTGGAATATTTAGGAGTGAGGAAATGTCACAACTAGATTCCTTGCACAGGTTACATCCTATCACAGTTCCACGCTGGAATTCACTGAGCTCCTGAGAGAGACCCATTCTTTAACAATTTGATTTTATACACCTGTGGCCATGGAGGTGATTGGAACACCTGATTCGGATCATTTAGATGGGTGAGTGATTACTTTTGGCACTATATTGTATATTGTGAGCTATGCAGCCTGGAAAGACATCATGGAGCTTGGCAAAGGGAAACTCAGGACAGGGGTTGCTTCTTAGCATATCTTGCACAAGCTGATTTCAACCTCCAAAAAGAATCACACTTGAGGAGAGGAGGTCTGTAAGAGCGAGAGGAGGTCTGTAAGAGCGAGAGGAGGTCTGTGAGAGCGAGAGGAGCGAGGTCTGTGAGAGCGAGAGGAGCGAGGTCTGTGAGAGTGAGAGGAGCGAGGTCTGTGATCGCGAGAACCCACGGGACTTGTTCGAGATTCAACATGGCAGCCTCCTGCTTACACGCTGAACAACACAAAACTTTTCCATAAACTCTAAATGTCAGGACATTGGAGTCGCTAGAGAACTACATTGAGGAGTGCTTCGACCGGCTCTGCACCATGGAAACCCCCAGTGCCAAGCACTACAGGAACTCCTCTAGAGACACAGAAGGTCTTCCCTCCGACGGTAACCAGGTTGGTTCCCTCCTAGCTACCATAAACACCACACTCGCCTCACTCGATTCTCGCATTAGCCTCATTGAACTGCTTCATAAAGAATTCCAAGGTCTAAGAGAAAGCCTAGAATTCAGTCAGGAATAAACGACGACTCTCATAAAATCCAACAAAGCTCTCGAAACCTCTGTCAAAACCCTAGAAACTCAGCTCTCAACAGCCACTAAAGAAAACAACGAAATGAAAGAAACAATACTGGATCTCCAAGCCAGCAGCATGCGCGACAATCTAGTGTTTTCGGATATAACAGAAAATCCACAGGAGAATCCCGAAAAAACACTTACAGGCTTCATCCAAAAACACCTCAAACTCCCACCCGAAAAAGTAAAAGGGATTACTTTTCATCGTGTTCACCTGATCGTTAATATCAAGACAGACAGCACTAAACCGAGACCCATCGTGGCGAAATTTGAACATTTCAAAGATAAAGAGTTAATTAAATCTCTGGGCAAAGAACTGAAAGGCTTTGGACTGAACGACCAATTCCCGAAGGAAATACAGGACAGACGAAAACTATTATACCCAATCCGGAAACGACTTATTCAGGAAGGAAAGCGCGCTGTCATATCGGTGGACAAACTGTACATGGACGGAAAACTCTACCGTGACCGTAACGTGACCACCTGGCTCAACAACGACCACCTCTGCTAGACATGAACTTGCAGAGAAAAAATACTCTCAACCCAGTCCTCTTCTTTTTTTTCTTTTAGGGGAAAAAATGAATAAAATAAAATTTGGTAGTTGGAATATTCGGGGCATTGGCTCACAGGCAAAAATGACCAAAGTCCTCACCCACTTAATACAATTGCAAGCAGATGTTATTTTATTACAAGAAACCCACCTCTCCCCATCTGAACAACATAAACTTAAATCCTCACAATACAACCAAGTCTTCTCAGCCACATTCAACTCTAGAAAAAGAGGGGTCTCAATTCTAATTCATAAAACTTTACCTCTTTATAAACTCCACAACAACTGATCCAGAGGGACGCTACATTATTATTCATGCCTCCCTCTACAGTGAAAATTATATAATTGCAAATGTTTACGGCCCAAACAATGATGACTCCCCCTTTTCCACACATTTTTCTCCTCATTCAATAACTTGCCCGACTCATGCTTAATTATCGGAGGAGATTTCAATACAGTTATAAACCACGTAACTGACAAACACCTCCCTCGATGCTGAAAAAGCCTTTGACAGAGTCAGTCATACATTTCTTTTTACAACACTACACAAATTTGGTTTTGGAAAATCATTTATACACTGGATCAAAACATTATACTCCTCCTCCATGGCTACTGTAATCACCAACGGAATAATATCCAAACCATTCACTCTACACAGAGGAACAAGACAGGGATGCCCACTCTCTCCATCACTCTTTGCCATATTCCTTGAACCCTTAGCAATCGCAATACATCAGAACCACAATATCCAAGGCATCCATGTTTCCAATCACCACCATAAGATCAGCTTATATGCAGATGACATTCTGTTGTACCTCCAGTCCACGTCCAATTCACTGCAAGAAGTCCAACCTCCTTAATCAGTTCTCAAAACTATCAGACTTCTCAATAAACTGGGCCAAATCTACCATCCCCCTATCTGTCAGAAACATTAAATACTTAGGAGTAAACATTTCCGCCAAGCTGTCAGAGTTGCTTAAATTAAATTTCACCCCACCACTCCAAACCATTGAAGACGACCTTAACCGCTGGATGAATTTACCACTCTCTCTCACTGGCTGAATAGCTACAATAAAAATGTCAATATTACCCAAAATCAATTACCTCTTTACAATGATTCCAACTCAACCTACCACCAACTGGTTGCAATCACTCGACTCCTGAAAGAAATTCTGTTGGAAAAATGAAAAACCAAGGATCAAACTCATAACATTACAAAAAACTAAAAAAGCAGGTGGCCTAGAGGCACCTAATTTTCAATTTTTTTTTTGTCAACCAATTACAATATATTTATACATGGATTCACCACACAACACACCCTCAGTCATGGACAGACCTAGAATAATCACAATGTAAACCATCTTAATATCTGACCTCCCATTTCTCAACACCAGTATAAAACTTCACAGGACTTTCAAAAACACAGTTATCGCCACTACTCTGACAGCTAGGTGGAAAATCAATCAGCTCCTCTCATCCACATTATCCCCCTGCAAATACACCCCCATTTGGAATAACCCACATATTATAAGATATTATAAGAAAGAAACTCCCATATTATAAGAAAAAGGAATCACTCACCTGCACCATATCTTTCATAATGATAAATTCATCTCATTTGAAAACCTGTTTCACACCCATGGCATTGGGACTGACCAGTATTTACAATATCTTCAATTAAAATCTATTCTCAAATCTAAAATTAATATAAAAAACAACAACCTACAACCCCCAGCACTGGCAAAAGAATTATTTAAGATTACAGACACAAAGAAATTGTTGTCCAAACTATTCAGACTACTATTAAATCAAGATACATCCATATCACTCCCCACACAAAAATGGGAAACTGACCTACTGGTCAGTCCCAATGCCGATTACTGGTCACAAATCTGCCAGAACACTTTTACAACGACAAAAAATACAAATATAAAGCTTATACAATTTAAAATCATCCACAGAACCCACCTCACCACACATAAAATATATAAAATGGGACTTATAGACACAGGCATTTGCTCATCATGTACACAAAACACTATAATTACTCTCATGCCATGTGGCTCTGCCCCCCCCCCCCCCCGTTCAAACATTTTGGGAGGGGGTCCTTGAAAAGACTTCAAATCTCCTGGGATGTAGCCTTCCCTTCTCCCCCACACTATGCTTACTTGGAGACCTTACCGTAATTAATCCACCACCCAACAACACCAGACCAATACTCATAGCCATCACCACTGCAAATTTACTTGGTTTTATTTACTTACCTTTATTATTCTATTTAAGACTCAAAAAAAGAGAAAGAAATTATATTCAGTTATACAGCAGTATTTTTTATTTTATGAACACTTGTGACTGATACCTCCTGCCTTTGTCCAATTTGTGTTCTATTATTTGTGCTGCTGAGTTAACTTTATTGCTATAAAAATCATCTTTAAGTTTTTGTTTTGTTTTTGTCTGTCTGTTTTGTCTCTTGTAACTGTCTTTTATCTTATGTATTTTCAACTCCATATTCTTCATACTGTACTTTGATCCTATGTATGTCTCATTAAATGTTTGCAAATAAAGTAAAATTCAAAAAGAAAAAATCACACTTGGATGGAGATCACATGAGAATGAACTGAAATGGAGCATTAAGTTGTTTCTGATGAATGTGTGGCAAGCTTGATATGTTCCATGTTCTTTATCCTTTAGGTGCCAGAGTTTTTTCAAGTATTTTGCTGTCAAAAATTTAAAAGAATGCAGTAAGGAAGTGTTTAAATATAAAGGCAGATTGTAATTGAGAAAAATCTACAGTGTGATATCACTCTTGTAATTCACAGGAATATCATGAATGCCCCTGCTTACTTTACCACTATTAGATGTGCGTTTTTTCCCCCACTTCTCCCTTGTCTGCCTTGATGTCCCTTCCTGGTACTCACCGATTACTTTCACCCTGGCCATGGTGAAGCACAACATCGGCTTCAGTATATGCTGCTTGGGGAATGTCATAGTGCATGGATGCTGCACAATAACGCGCTGTCAGTTTTGTCATCAATGGACGACCGAACATCGTTCGAGGGTAAATATTCCTCTTGAGAATCAGAGTCAGCCAGTACTTGACAAAGTACTTGGCGCACGTGTGGTGTATCCGGAACTTGAAAATGAAACAACGCATGGACTCTTGAATGTAAACTTCCTAAGTAGGTTGTCATTATGTCACAACATCAGGCCTGGGCATCAGGTCAGCTGTCAATCATAGGCTGTCAGAGGCAGCATGACACCATGGACGAAGAAAGTGAATTGTAGAGGTGCAGAAAAATATAACATTGTATATATAACATCCTTTCTACAATAATACAGGCATATAGAAGTGGAATAAATCATGAAGCTGTATGGTTGTGTGGCAGCCAAAGGGTTTGTTATAAGTTAGCAACACTATACACCGGGATACTTTTGTCTGTTGCTCAACAACGCCACCCTGGGAGTTTCACCCAGGGAATTATTGTACCTCAGTCAAGACACACAGGTTCGTTTCTACTCAGGCTGAGACGTGGTTCAAGTTTAAAACAATTTTTATGACACAATTTTAAAAAAAAAACACAAGAAAAACCATTCAAACTGGGGAAGGCCAGAGGCCAATCAGGAGCTGAGGCTTACTGGGTGGAAGAGCTAGCAACCAGGGAGTGAGCCACCAAACAAAATTAATTAACTTAAATCACCAACACACACATGATCTGAAGTGAATAACCCGCATCCCAGGGAATCACAGCACAGGAAACAGGAAGGGGGGACACCACCAACCAATCACCACTGACCTTCAGCCCTGAAAGGGGGAGAACACAAATTAGTGGGTTACAACAACAAAACCCAAAAGAAAAGTAACAAAATTGAACAAATCAGTTTATATTTAACTCAAGAACTAATAAACTTAGAAAACTAATCACAAACATAACCGTTCATGTAAAGCCAATTACCTACAAAACAAGCCCAATAGTATATATAATGTAATTTAATTATCCCACAAATTAAACCAATCAATAAAGCAAATTAACCAAGCAATCAGGATAAACCAAAAACAACAAAAAAACAAAATGTCGAAATAAATTTACAGAATTAACTCAAATTAATCTAAATTGTAACCCAGACTCACTCATACCCAAACCTTAAAAACCTGATTTAAAAGAGTTCGCCCCGCCTGCTATATGCAGGGTGTTTTAATGGAGTGTAGCGTGAGGACAGAGCTGCAGCAGGACGTCAGTCAAGGCAACGCAGCCGCAGAGCGCCTGCAGAAACAAAGCTGCAGCAGCGAGAATAAAGCTGCCATGGACACGAAGCAGCAGGAGACAGAGCAGTTATGGGGACAAAGCAGCCGTGCGACAAAACAGTCATGGAGACAAAGCAGTCATGGAGACAAAACAGTCATGGAGACAAAGAAGTCATGGAGACAAAACAGTCATGGAGACAAAGCAGTCATGGAGACAAAGCAGCCATGCGACAAAACAGTCATGGAGACAAAACAGTCATGGAGACAAAACAGTCATGGAGACAAAGCAGCCGTGCGACAAAACAGTCATGGAGACAAAGAAGTCATGGAGACAAAACAGTCATGGAGACAAAGCAGCCGTGCGACAAAACAGTCATGGAGACAAAACAGTCATGGAGACAAAACAGTCACGGAGACAAAGCAGTCATGGAGACAAAACAGTCATGGAGACAAAACAGTCATGGAGACAAAGCAGTCATGGAGACAAAACAGTCATGGAGACAAAACAGTCATGGAGACAAAACAGTCATGGAGACAAAACAGTCATGGAGACAAAGCAGCCGTGCGACAAAACAGTCATGGAGACAAAACAGTCATGGAGACAAAACAGTCATGGAGACAAAGCAGCCGTGCGACAAAACAGTCATGGAGACAAAACAGTCATGGAGACAAAGCAGTCATGGAGACAAAACAGTCATGGAGACAAAACAGTCATGGAGACAAAGCAGTCATGGAGACAAAACAGTCATGGAGACAAAGCAGTCATGGAGACAAAACAGTCATGGAGACAAAGCAGTCATGGAGACAAAGCAGCCGTGCGACAAAACAGTCATGGAGACAAAACAGTCATGGAGACAAAGCAGTCATGGAGACAAAACAGTCATGGAGACAAAGCAGTCATGGAGACAAAGCAGTCATGGAGACAAAGCAGTCATGGAGACAAAACAGTCATGGAGACAAAACAGTCATGGAGACAAAACAGTCATGGAGACAAAGCAGCCGTGCGACAAAACAGTCATGGAGACAAAACAGTCATGGAGACAAAGCAGTCATGGAGACAAAGCAGTCATGGAGACAAAACAGTCATGGAGACAAAACAGTCATGGAGACAAAGCAGTCATGGAGACAAAACAGTCATGGAGACAAAGCAGTCATGGAGACAAAACAGTCATGGAGACAAAGCAGTCATGGAGACAAAGCAGTCATGGAGACAAAGCAGTCATGAAGACAAAACAGTCATGGAGACAAAGCAGTCATGGAGACAAAACAGTCATGGAGACAAAGCAGTCATGGAGACAAAACAGTCATGGAGACAAAACAGTCATGGAGACAAAGCAGTCATGGAGACAAAACAGTCATGGAGACAAAGCAGTCATGGAGACAAAACAGTCATGGAGACAAAACAGTCATGGAGACAAAACAGTCATGGAGACAAAGCAGTCATGGACCACAGTCACAGTCACCACAGCTGATCACAGCAGCCGTGATTGCGGCCTCACCTAACCCAAACAAAACATTAGTACTGCTACATTAAACTGTGAAATACAATTACCAACTGCAATAAATACGCACCTGACGGAGTGCGGACATGCACACGCACGCTGAGGATAGCACAGAGAGCTCGGGACCGCCACCCGCATTTACCTGAGCATTAGCATGAACCTTACAGATACACCGTAACGCAGAGAGGGAGGACACTTACCGCTTCACAAAACCGCTGGAGCCCACATAGACCGCTCAGAGCAGCACCAAGCGACACGCTATGGAAAGACCGATACTTTAGACCCCAATAAATACGCTATATGTCTAGCGAGGAGAAGCAGCGAGCAGCCATACCTGTTGGGGGCAGACGACCTGACCCGGAAGTGATGCTTCAGGGGAGAGCGCAAAGGAGGAAGCAGAGGGAGAGCTGCCCCTTTTATACCCTGGCCACTGATCACCAACAGTGGTGCACAACTAAGCATAAAAATAAATATAATTATTTCTATGCTGCTACAGTTGGAACCAGCAGAGGGACCTTAGAGAAACTAAGTGAGGTGCTGTTTATTTATTTCTCTCTCTATAACACGTTTTATTAACGTACAACATCACTATTCTCACGAGAGCTTGTGGCTGTGTCATGGGATCAGCCCTTTTGCCTGCAGTGGCTGGTTACAGCAGCGCGGCTTGGTACTTCTAGTGGGAGCATGACAGCAGCGCTGTGCAGCTTTCACATTATGTGGAATTTGGGGTAATTTGCTCTCTCTCTCAGTTGCAGCTCGTGCTCATGGGTAGCAGAGTGTGTCTCAGGAATTTCTTGGTAGACAGAATAATGGTCATATGTTCCACATGTGTTTTTCTGAGTTACCCGATAAGTGACTCAATGTAACTCTGGTCATATGTTCCACATGTGTTTTTCTGAGTTACCCGATAAGTGACTCAATGTAACTCTGGTCATATGTTCCAAATGTCGGGGCAGGGGGAAGGACAAAAGTCTTAGGCCTACAAAGATGTTGGCTAGGTCTATCAGAGTATTATTCCAGCTTCTATTGTCGAGTAGGACTACAGATAGCAGCATGAAATTGTCAGATTCAGCAAAGAGTGTACTGGGGCCAGACTGTGGGGAACCGTGTCCTAGGAGGTAAGGGTCAGGCTCGGCAGCTGTGGAGATAGTTAAAGATTAAAGCTAACATGATGATGCAGGAAGTATCGGCTGCTCTGTTGTGTAGACTTTCTTGACTGTTTTGGCTCCTAAAGGGTGACTGCTTTAATGGTGGGATAAGCTCATGAAGGGCAGATGAAGGAGACTGGAATTTCAAGTCAGTGGATTTAGGCTGACTGTAGCCTTGTAAACCCCCTAAAACGGATGGAGGGAGCAGCATCTGTGCAGAGCTAAATGTAATCAGTTGAGTTATAACTATTTTATAGGAATGAATTAATCCCCTCAAAGATGTTAATGTTGTAAACATAATAAAAGATGATATGGCTGCAGATTATTGAATGCTGAAAGATAGATTTAACCTAAGAGGTGATTCAGTGGGTGTCACAACCCATCTCAATGGAGAAAAGGAACTTAACACAAATAAACAAATTTTAAATGGTTTAAATTAAAGTTATTTATTATTTAAGAAAACTTAAGCAAATTTAACAAAATGAGATTGAAAGGGCAAACTAAGAAACACTAGTAAAAGTAAAATACTCAAATTGAAATTCAAAATCCGATGGACTAACATAAATGATCCAAATGGTAAAGAGGATTACAAACAACAGAAACAAACAGCTTAACTAACACTCTTAACCTACAGGACCTCTGAAATACAAGCACAAATAACACAAAGATTTAACAAAGAATGTCTAATCTAACATATGCCAGTTCTGTTGAGAAGCTCCTCTTCTCTGGATCCCGGGGCTTCTTATGATGATGAATGGCTGTCGTCTCGCAGGGCAATTTGCTGCTGGACCTTCGACAGCTGTTTATCCACCTGTCGATACATTAACCTCATGTCTCTGTGCTTTCTTTAGTTATACTCAGTTTGGAAATAGATTTGCAAAATATAGTGGTGTCATTATAACCTCCGCCAAGGAGGCTTTTTTTTTTCAAGAGTTTGTTTTTCTGTCTGTAGGTGAACAAAGTAACTCAAACAGTAATGGATGGATTTGGGTGAAATTTTCAGGAAATGTTCAGCATGGGAAAAGGAAGAACTGATTCGATTTTGGTGTTGATCTGGATCAGCGTCAGGCCGCCATGATGAAAAATGTGATTTTTGTAAATAACTACTGAACTAAAATAGACATCATTATGAATCCAGTTGCTACTGGTATGTTTTCATGGTGAATGAATCTAAATATTTACATGAAATAAAGGTAGGACTAATATTTATGGTGAAAATCACAATATGGGTGAGGACTGTGAAGCTGGCAGAGGTCTGTGCTCTCCGAGTGCTTTTCTAGTTCAAATATGCTCAATGTTCTGAATTTTTTAAAATTGGCATTCATAATATCACTTGTTTAGCTGTGAACTTTGTGTTTTCATTGACACCAAATATTTGACAAGGGTCTTTTTGTGGGTTTTCTTTCCAGGTTCAAGACGAGAAACTCTTCAGAGTGTTGTCCGAGCAGTAGACAGGGACCCTGCAGTGGCCCCTACAAACACACTGAGCTCAGTCAGGACTCAGTTCATTAACAGAGTGACTGATCCAGTCCTGAACCAACTCCTGGATAAGCTCCTGGAGCATTCTGTTTTAAATGATGAGGAGATGCAGTCAATCAAAACCAAAAACAAAGGGGATAAAGCACGAGATGTGATCGACTCAGCTCGAAAAAAAGGGGACATGGCCAGCTCTATTCTGATCGGAGCTCTTTCTGAGGTGGATCCATTGCTGTGGAGAGAGCTAACCCTCAGATTATGATGGGATGTCATAGTGTCGTTTTACTGTAGCTGGTTCAACCCTGAATGACAGCTAAAATTATGGATGAATGTATTAAAGAGGTCATTTAATGTCTCATCTCAGGTTCGTATATTCCTTTTATATGATTTTTGAAGTATGTTCACTATCATGCTTTTAAAATAAGCATGCAGCAAACCTTGGAGGACATGTTACTTTTACCTTTGAAAATATCTATTTGTAACAGACGCAGAGAAATTCAATATAATGTCTTACAGAATGTCTATATATCTTCATATAGTAAATAAACAACTGGGACCTCTCCAAACTGTCCAAAATGCAAGTTTATTCTAGGAGCAAGATTGCAGTGTCATTGTGATTGTGAATAGATCCAGCGGTTTTGGCAAACTGTATGTGATGTAGTTAGTGTGATAATCAAACAGCAATTACAGCCTAATCCATTATTATGTCCATTGGGATGTATCTCTGAATCACTGAGCCTGCATAAGAACATTGTACATTTTTTTGATTATTTTGGGCTGTTGTGACTAAGTGGATAGGAGATGAACCTCCATCGATACACTTGTGGAAAACATTGGTATCAGACAATATATTTCTCTGGAAAGGCTGAGATTTAGGATGAATGGTCAAAGAGAGAAGTGTTGGAGTACCTGGGAACTCAGAGTGCAACTACCTGATACGGAAACCAATGAGGATTTGTAAGAACATTGTGAATATATTCTGGATCTGCTACGTATCTCATTTAGTATGTATAAACACTTAACTGGACTTTTATAATTTTGAAAATGTTCAATAAAAAGAATGTTAAAAAAAACTTCACACAGAAAAGCCCTGCCCTACCTGGGGATCACATCAGGGACCTTTCTTGTTGTGAGGCACGTTCACTACCTGCTGCACCACCATGCCATCCTGTTTCTATTCATTTCATGTTTTTTTATGTTTTATTTCACCTTTATTTAACAGGTAATTTCCCACTGAGATCATGAGCTCATATACAAGGGTGTCATGGCCAGGAGGTCATCAGCACACATCATCAATCATCAAATACAATTTCAAGATGAAAGTTTAAGGTAATAAATAATAATACACGTGGGAAATAAATCAACAAACTTACAGTGAGAGTGTGACAGTTTTAGAGACAGTAACAATTTAAAAACACAAGCATTGCTCATACATTCTTGCTGCCCAGAGAATAAAATGGGACATAAAGCTTTTTTTTTAAAACAGTTCTGTCATTATCATGTCACAGTTATACCAGGCATAAAAGTGGCATTTATATCTATTTATGCTCCTAATGAACATAGTTCAGACTTTTATACTTATTTAGTAGATCTGCTGTCTAACATGCAGGATTTTTTCTTTAATTTCTGGTGCTGACATGAATGCCATTTACCTTCTGATTGACCGAACACACCACTCAAACCATCACTCCCATAATACTTCCTCAAACTGTCTTACTAAACTTATGGCTGACTTTAGTCTTTTTGACACAGATCTTACTCCTGTATTGACTTTATTTTTACTTCTGCTTTATTGATAAAATTTACAGTGCTTTGATTTTTACCTACTTCCATTTCCGGCCATATCATTATGTTGTCTAAGATAACTCTTGAAAATACACCTAAAAAAGTTACTTCAACTTATCTCTGCTTATTAATGTCATTTTTTTAAATCATTTTTTTAAAGATGAGTTACAAAAATGTTTAACTACAAACAAAGTTTCCATTGATGATCCACAGTTTTTTGGGGGCACCTTAAAGGGATTCATACGCAGCACAGCAATATCAGAATATAGCACGCATATCTGAATAAATCTAGGTCAGTGAAAATTGACCAGTTACAGGCTAAATTATTTGACCTTGAAAACATCCATCAAGCCTCCCCTTCAGAGGATATTAAAGTGATTCTTGATGCCACTCACACGGTTAAATTTAATGGCAAGGCAAAAGGAAAAATTCTTGACATAAGAATCAGGAGAAACTATTTTAATGGACCTGGGTGCAGCCATTTGCTTTTGCTAAGGATCAGACAAAATGAAAAATGTTCAAATATAACATGTATTTGCTCTTTCAATGGAATATTAACAGATCCACAGGACATCAACACAGAATTGTGTAAATTTAATTTAAAATTTATAAATCACAACTATTGCCAGATATTTCAGAATGTTATGGTTTCTTGGGAAATCTTAAAGGAAAAGTTCGGTTCCTGCAGCTTTCACATTGTTTATAGAGTGAAGAACAACAATCTACTCACCCAGAAGGCTTTCCTGATGCAAACGGTGCTTCGGGAGATATTTAGATCCAAAATCGAGCAGCGGACACCGATATAATGGTAGCCTGTAGGGCATGGATCGCCGCTCCTAAAAACTGCATTAATCGTCCAAAAACTCATGTTTTTCACCAATATTCCATCATGATTTCCTCTGAATGGACCACCATTGCAGCCTGTGTCTCTCCACACAGCGCTGTGTGGCTGAACTAACCTCTGAGCTGACGAAGAAGACCGGGTACCTCTGCGCATGCGCAGTACTCTCTGGAGCGCTGCGATCGCTTCCTCCTTTCTATGAGCTCCTTATCTGTAAACTGTGGCTCCAAACTGTAAGGACGTCCATCATATTCAAAGTCCTCCTCCACAACATCTTCATCCCATAGATATTCGTCCATTTTGCACAAAACTGGAAGAAGAAAGTCAATTTGTAGCTGCTGGTCTTCCCCTGAAGCAATGAGCCGCACTGCGCATGCGCAAAGGGCATGTAAACAAAATCGTCAGTTCAGAGGTCAGCACAGCCACACAGCGCTGTGTGGAGAGACACAGGCTGCAATGGCGGACCATTCGGAGGAAATCATGATGGAATATTGGTGAAAAACATGAGTTTTTGGACGATTAATGCAGTTTTTAGGAGCGGCGATCCATGCCCTACAGGCTACCATTATATCAGTGTCCGCTGCTCGATTTTGGATCTAAATATCTCCCGAAGCACCGTTTGCATCAGGAAAGCCTTCTGGGTGAGTAGATTGTTGTTCTTCATTCTATAAACAATGTAAAAGCTGCAGGAACCGAACTTTTCCTTTAATATGGCTTTGCTTGCTGCTCTTCCTAAATCTAGGAAAGAACCTCTATTCTGTAATGACCATAGGCATTTGAATATTTTGTTTCCTGAAGTGAAGGGATTTGTCAAAGTTTTAGCACCAAAAATGAATTCTCACTTAATCAAGCTAGTACACCAGAATCAGACTGGTTTTGTGAAATAGCAGGAGACAATATTCATAGATTATTATGTGTGATGAATTTTTCCAAAGATATCCAAAGATATGCTGTGCTGTCCCTCAATGCCGGGAAAGCTTTTGATCGACTTGAATGGCAGTACCTGTGGGAGGTCCTTGGTAGATTTGGTTTTGGGCAGGGTTTCATTGGAATGATGAAGGTCCTCTATTCTAACCCTATGATGATAGTTACCGTAAATATTTTGTCCACTTCATTCCCTATTTGTTTTTGTTTTCTGGCTTGAATCTCTGATTGATCCAATTTCTTTCTGTAACACCTGCCATTGCATATCTGATTCTACTATCCATCTCCACCAAGAACTTTCAACATGTATTTAAATGTGTTGAGGAAGATATGAAAAGATGGACCAAATTACCTATTTTAATGTCAGCTAGAATGTGGATGTTCTTCCAAGAATAAACTTTATTTCTAAAATGTTTCCTCTTCCACCTCCTGAAAATTATTGGGTTGAGTAACCTTGTTTCAAATTTTGTGTGGGGCGATAAAAGAGCACGCCTTAAGTTGTCTACATTACTAAGTAGCAAGAAAAATGGAGGTTTAAATAATCCAAATTTCAAATTGTACTCCTGGTCTTTTGTCGCCCTATAGCAATCAACCAATCAAACAAATTTTATTTATAAAGCGCTTAACGAATTGAACTAAAGTAAAGAGAGGGTGACTGTGACACAGAGATGGAGAATGTGTGTCTGTGTAGACTACAGTCTGTGAACTTAGGGCTGAAACGATTCCTCGAATATTCACGAGTACTCGATTACAAATATCCTCAAATTAAATTTTGTGCCTCGAAGCCTCATTTAATATATACTCAACAAAAATATAAACGCAACACTTTTGTTTTTGCTCCCATTTTTCATGAGATGGACTCCAAGATCTAAAATTCATTCCAGATAAACAATATTACCATTTCTTTCAAACATTGTTCACAAATCCGTCTAAATGTGTGATAGTGAGCACTTCTGCTTTGCTGAGATAATCCATCCCACCTCACAGGTGTGCCACATCAAGATGCTCATTGGACATCATGATTAGTGCACAGGTGTGCCTTAGACTGTCCACAATAAAAGGCCACCCTGAAATGTGCAGTTTTGTCTCACAGCAAAATGCCACAGATGTTGCAAGCATTGAGGGAGCGTGCAACTGGCATGCTGACAGCAGGAATGTCAACCAGATCTGTTGCTCGTGCACTGAATGTTCATTTCTCCACCATAAGCCGTCTCCAAAGGCGTTTCAGAGAATATGGCAGTACATCCAACCGGCCTCACAACAACATTCCACAGGCCACAATTGACAATCTGATAAACTCTATGCGAAGATGTGTTGCACTGCATGAGGCAAACGGTGGTCACACCAGATACTGACTGGTTCTGAGTCCCCAGACCCCCAATAAAGCAAAAAAAACTGCACATTTCAGGGTGGCCTTTTATTGTGGACAGTCTAAGGCACACCTGTGCACTAATCATGGTGTCTGATGAGCATCTTGATGTGGCACACCTGTGAGGTGGGATGGATTATCTCAGCAAAGCAGAAGTGCTCACTATCACACATTTAGACAGATTTGTGAACAATGTTTGAGAGAAATGGTCATATTGTGTATCTGGAATGAATTTTAGATCTTTAAGTGCATCTCATGAAAAATGGGAGCAAAAACAAAAGTGTTGCGTTTATATTTTTTATTGAGTATATAATTATACATATAAATATATATCTGGACTACTATACAGCGCGACGGTGTTTGACACGGAGGGTCATTTCTGTGGCACAACGCACCTGCTACCTCCACTGCTGTGCGGCTTGTAAAATCATGAAGGGAGAGAAAAGAGAGGGACAGAAAGGAGAGAGTCCACAGAAGAAATGGCAGAGAGTGTCCCAGGTGTGTGGTCACTACAAGAAGGGACGAAAAGAAAACACAGTGCAGTGTGTCTGATGTCAAACAGAGTGAGCTTAGCACGTAGCTTAGCATGATAGCACATCGTTAGGGCTGCAACTATTACTATTACAGCATTTTAAATATGCTCATCACAGACATGCGTCCTCTTTCCATGGTGGAGGACACAGGATTTAAGAACATGATCAAGGATTTCAATCCAAACTACACAATGCCCTCCAGAACACACTTCACAAATATAATTGCAGAATTATATTACTGCTTTGTAAATCAGTATATTTACAGTATATTGTATTGGCTTTGTTTTAAACCAGTACTGGTTTAAACTTTGAAAGTTGTTAAAATAAAAACCCTTTTCTGAGGAATAAACAGCATTTGGTTGCTCAATTTGAAAGCCCTAACATGTTGCATTGTATACAATTGATTTGTTTAAAAACAAAAAAGTATATTTTGTTAGAGTACTCGAAGAAATAACTGACAGAGTACTCGATTCCAAAAATACTCGATAGTTGCAGCTCTAGTAAACTTATTTCTCATATTGTTTTAATGAATTGATCTAAGGTAAAGAGAGGGTGACTGTATCAGAGAGATGGAGAATGTGTGTCTGTGTAGACGACAGTCTGTAAACTTATTTCTCATATTGTTAACATCTTTAATCCCTTAATATTATAATTATAACAACCCTGTCTTTTTGTCAATAAATGTGTCATGAAATGTCCTAAAAGTAATTTTTCACCCTTTTTTCACGAGGAATAGAAGTAAACAATTCTGGCAAGTATTTGTCATTATTATGTTATAAATGCTTAAACAGAGTGTAATTACAAGAAAAGAAAAAATGGTTCAAACTTTAAACAGGTTTCTCTTCATAAACAAATGTAATCGAACATGTTCAAAGTTTTGAGACGACCAAAAATAAATTTAACCTATTTTACAAACACACATTTGAGTTTGCCTGCAGCATTAGTGTCCATGTTACAGCTCGTTATATTAAACCATGTCCAGGAGTTTTTTTTTTTTTTTACTAACCATAGTTGCTGAAGCAGTTCCTGTCCAGTTACTCCCCTTCATGACTCTCCTCTGGTCTCCCCTCTCCCTGGCAGATCTCCTCCACATTTCTTCTTCCAATATTTACAAATTAAGATCAATGAAGTCCATAAACCACAAACAAAGATGGACAAAGTTGGTCAATGATGAAAAACAGGAAATCATGATGAATAAATGTCAAAAGAATGTCAAGAACACACTCCAGAATGATACTACTGCTGTTATTTACAACATTTACACAGAAAATACTTATAAAATATCTGTAACTCACTCAGGTATGACTCACTGAATCCTCTCTCTCTCTCCGGCTCAGTCAGCTCACTCACTTGGAGGAGTTGCAGCAGTTTTAATCGTCTTTTTCTTTCACCGCAGCTTTGTGTTTTAGACAGGGTGACCGTCTTCTATCAGTTTTTAGGCTTCCTTGTAAAATCAAAAACTCTTCCACACTTCAGACTTTGTCCATTTGAGAGGAAAAATCTGCTCTATACAGTCTGTCTGGACACCAACTTTCACTCTCAGAGGCCAAACATTGCAAACTGCACATGCTCGGCTCAGTCTGTGAGGGACCACGGCTGCTTTACTGAGGAACAGATACATAGGTCCGGTTTTTCCAGGCAATGATCAGCACCACAAAGAGTTATTGACAGTGTGGTGATCAAACTCGGTTTAACGGTAATGTAAAAGGGAATGATCATACTAACCGCCAGAAATTTTAACACAGTTTACAAATTTACAGATAACCGTTACATCCATAAAAATAAATGGCCCTAAAGAGCTTAAAGGGCCTAAGATAGAAAACCAATAAGAAATTAACTTACTGTGATGTGTTGTAGCAGGTCTTCAGTCCTTGCATGTCCAAGGAACTGTGATTCTGAGTATGAAGACGTGACATCATCATCTTCCACACATGAACCGAGTCTGTGAAGATGTTTAGAAAAGCTCCCGATACCGTCATTGGACGAGTATGACTTGCTGTCACTGACATGTGTTACAGTGAGATCTGCTGCCTGTCTGCTGCAGCCGCTGCAGTGCTGTCACGCTGGATTCAAGCTGAGGTGGAGCAACAGGAATTCCTGAGGTCACAGCCGAGCTACGAGTCGGAGAAAACAGCTTGAAGCTCGTCGTTCTGTTTTGACGCCAAACATGTGCACAACAGATCGGAGAAGCAGAACCAATCGAGAACAGGCTGGACAGGGAAGCAAATGTTGTCAGGATCAATGATTGGCTGTCGACGCCAAACGAGGCCCTGCCGTCCTGCTCACGCATATTTTTATATTTTAACAAAAATCTGCATTGACAGAAAAGTCATGATGTATTCAAAGGGTGATGAAAATTTTAACACCAAGTCAAAGTGTGTTGACTTTCTTTTACCAGCCCCTGCAAACCCTGACATTTATTATTTTAAATTAACCAACTGTGTTTGTTTCCCTGCCCTGTGCCAACATGCTAAAGGCTGTATGGTTACATCTAACTGTGCTGCTCCCATAACTGCCAACAACCATCAGCAAACTGAAACCCTATTTAAAGGATTTATGTTTTCTGACATGAGCCTCATAACAGCATTTGGCAGAACAACAAGCAAACTGTTCTGCAGAGTGAATGTAGGACTTTGGTGTTTTTAGGAGACACTGTCAGCTCAGTATGTCACCGTCTTCACTCACCTTCTTCATTACAGCAGCTGGACTTACAGTCAGAAACGTGCCTGGACATCAGCTCTTCTACGGTTATATTCTGACAGTGTTGGACCTGCAAACATGGACACAAAATGTTCTTCAAAAGGAACACTACTTGATATGTTGACATTTTTTTAACCTAAAAGGATAAATATTTTCAGAAACAACATACCAGGACTCTTGTCTCCAACTTGATTCTCGTCCATTTCTGCTGCAGGAGTGAGTGTGGGGGGTGCTGATGGTCTAAGCCTGGAGTCTCCTGGACGTTTTAAATCATTTACGTTCTTATTTTCCACCCTGTGACAACAACATGAGAAGAAACTCAACAAAATCTCCTGACTGCAAGAGAACATTTTGAACATGTAAAATAAAAAATACACATTTAAAAAAGAAAAGTGTAGCTTGAGGATTGAAAATAAAAATCTGAAGAAGCTTATCACCATATTGAGGATGAATATGAGGCTTTGTCAGTACCTGTGTGGGGACATCAGCACCATTCATTTGTCAGAAACACGTTCATATCTGAGGTAAAGAAAAAACATATCATTAAATCCATTTTATTCTGAAGAAACTCTAAAGTTTCATTTCTGGTCTCATTATTTTAATTTTTAAGACAGAGAATATTTCAGCAGATCTAAGTCACTCAGAGTAAAAAGTTGCCTCACTGCAGTATTTCTTTGAAAAGCATTAATAAATGACTGTAATCAAACAGTCTGGGATCATCTGGTGAGATGTGTGCAGCTCAGAGAGCATCGTGGTCTACAGGGACTGAGGAGGACAAGCCGACCAAGTCATTTCACAGCTTTAGACCTCGTACCAATAAACCACAGAGATCATTCTTCTCTCTACAGACTGGATCTGCAGTGGCAAAGCTGCTTCACAAATCAGAAGCTGCTTGTGTGCTCCAATTGGAATCAAGCCGTCTTCTCTGATTCAGTCACTGGAGCTGCTCATGTTGGTTGGAACAGTCTTTTATTAAATCTGCCAGCCTGCATGTGAAACAAGAAAAACAAGAGGAGATGGTTATTCTCAGGGGAAGTGCACACACACCAGTCTGCAGTCATTCATGCAGTGCTGTGAGGAATGAGCTTTAGATTAGAGAAAAATGGGACTTTTACAAGACAAAATAGCATGTTGTGATCATTTAGAGAATATTTTAAAGCTCATTTCACTGACAGTGTACAAAACCATAATTAAAATACCCAAAAGCATCTGTAATTTAGACTCTTTTAGACAGAATCTGATCATTATTAATGAATTATCTAACTTTCTTTGAACAACTATGTGAAATTCTAGAATATTTTTAACTTTACATTTCATAATAAACCTTTGTGTTTTATAATTCAGTATGTTGTCAGTAAATGCTCAAACCAACAAAGCTGCATGTGTAACAACACAAACAAAGAGCAGAAAGGTGATTTTCAAGCTAACCGCGCCACACCAGCCTGAAAGATGCACCATGCTAATGTTAGCCGCTAGCTAGCGATCTTTTCTCATCAATAAAACAAACAAAAACGAAGAGTTAACTCATCAGTAACATGGCGGAATTAAAGTTGACACACTCAACAATAAGTCAGGTATCATCATTTTCGGTTGTCTGTGTGTTAATGTCAAATTAATTGGACATTCTGATAGACTATTTTAGACAGGTTACCTGTAATAATCCCTCCGAGCTGTGAGGGATTTCCCATAATGCACTGCCGTCTGAGACCGAGCTGCAGTTACACATTTACGACAGCAGGTGTCACTGTTGCGCCTTTTAGTTTGATTGAATACAGACCTGTTTAACCAGATTACACCTGTGAGTGTTGGCAGCTGCAGGTTGGGTTTACACACAAATGTGGATTTTTCTGTCAAAAGAGACAAAAATGATGTTTCCAACAAAAATAAATCCTTATAACCAGAATTAAATTGATCTCTAATGTAGCTGTTCCTGTTTTCTCCACAATAAAACTGTAGAGGATCAACATCAAACTTAAAAGCCTGACTTTGTCTGTTTGGTTACAAAAATCAAGGTTAGACTGTTTAGTGATAACAGAGTTATAAATAACAGAAGCTCCTCCCTTCACTGCTGTATAAAGAAAAGGATGTTCCACCTCCAAACTAAAAGATATTATAGAAGAAAATTAAGAGCCAAAAAAGAAAAAATATCAGTGTGAAACTGAAATGTAATGAAGAGGAAAATTAAAGATTAGATTCAATTAGATGGAACATTTTTATCTCCTAGGAAAAAAAAATCACTTAGGGATATTGGGAGTACAATTGCAGTTAAGTATTGCAGAAAAAAAGACAAATAAAAATGAAAAATCTAAACAAAAATATAATTAAAAATAAAAATATATGGCTACTGCTCCTTCCCATCCTTTGTCTTCCTGTTACTCCTCATCCCCACCTTTGAGGAGTTGTCCAGTCTGATGGAACAAAACATCAAATAAAACAAATAAATAAATTAAACATGTAGATTTCTCTTTTAAAATAAAGTAATATATCACATTAGAAAAAAATACCCAGAGGTTGCTTCTTTTGGGCTTGTTTTTATGGACCTGGTTGCTTATTTCTGTCAAAAATCTGGCAACCCTGGCTCCAGATCAACACGAGCAGAGGGTTCAGGCTTTAGCTCTGTGTGTGGAGCATTAACTCAGAGTTTTGATGATAGAATAGACTCTGATTCTGATATTTAATGTGTTCAATGTGGCCCACTCTGCCTTTAAATCTAATGCTCTTTAGTTCCTCTCAGTCCCTGGTGGTTCCTCCTCTCTGCTCTCGTGGTATCTTTGACGTTTTAATATCACATGTTCATGTTTCCTCTCCACAGAAGTCACAGTATCCTGGTGGATGTTTGCTCTGAATGAACACAGTCTCATTTAGTCCTGGGAGTCCCAACAGCAGTCTTCAAATCATTCTTTCTTCTTTTCTTCATCTTCTTCTCATTGGATCATTTTCTCTGGATTCAGCCATCGTCCTGTTCTGTCCTCTTCCCTCCGTTTCTGCCGTCTTCCTCTCATCTTCTGTTTGATAATGTCCTTATCTGTGCTCTAATGTTTGCTGTGTTTCTCTCTGTGGCTTCACATTTCCCTGCAGTCTCATGTCCTTTAATCCCCGTGTGTGCTGGGATCATATCAATCTGAGCCGTAGTCCCATCATCTGAATTCTCTTTGTTTCATCTCTCTTCAAATGTCTGTCCTGCTCTCTGGGTGTAATGCTGTTAAATTCCCCCCCATCACTTCATCCTGCTCCTGGGCTTCTTGCTCTTCTCTGCTGTGTTTCTGTGGATGGTATCTAACCTTTGTAAAGATGTTTTTCCTGCAGATCCAGAATCTAATACTAACCCTATTAGTCCACTGGAGATGGATTTAGACGGACCTCTCTGCTCCTCAATCATGTCCCACCAGGCATCTCATCACACTGACCACTTTACACATTTTAACATTTTATTTTAGCTTTGAACAAACAACTAAATACTCCCCCAACCCTGGCAGAAAGATGGAGAGGAAAACAAACAAAAATCACAAACATGAACAAAACTGTAAGATGAATACTGAGAAAAAAATCAAAATAATTAAATAAAACAATAAAGTGAGATGACAATACAATTATAAAATGATAAGCAGACCTTAGCAGTGTACAGCCATAGCACAGAATAAAAACAGAAAAATAATAACAGTAATAAAATAAATAAGTAATAATCAAACTCCATTGTTGTCATGCAGGGCAGTGGTTTTCCAAGAAGACCACATACAGACCCCATAAATAAGCACATTTCTCCTCCTTCTTTCTGACAATATCTGCACGTGGTTCCAAGGCAAGATTAGCAGCTGCTTCTTTTCTCCACAATCCAACAGACGGAGAGTCCACACTTTTCCACTAAAGTGCAATTATCCGTCTGGCTTGTAAAAGTCCAAAGTCAGTGAGCAGTGACTGCTGCAAGGTCCCAGCTAAATCCTCAGGATACATGCCCAGGACACAGAGTTTGGCACAGCAGGGACTTCTTACCCAACTACAAGTCTGATCCAATCAACTCCAGCTTTACACAATCGTTGGCATTTTTCACTCTCCCAAAAACAGACAATCAAAGGACCTTTTTCCGCCTACATTTCACACTAAAATCTGGAATATTGGGGAACATGTGACTCCGCCGCCAGCCTGTGAGAGAAGTTCCCATCAGCCACTTGGACTGTAACAGTCTAGATTTAGTGTTAACAGATTGGCTCTGGGCTTTAGAACGAGCAGTTTCCCATTCTGCTTCCTGGATATCTTCATGGAAATCACGTTTCCAGGCCTGGAGTTTGAGAAGAGTTGAATCTTTAAAGGAAGTCTGGAATAAATGAGAGCACAGTGACAGTTGGGACCACACATATGGGACAGAGTCAACTCCACTTTCTTACATTTATCTTTCATTTATGGATATGGACGCTTTATTTTCATCCAGACAAACTGATGAGGATTTAGAATGTTTAACTCTTTACAACTGTTGATTGGATAAGAATAACTTTAACATGTCCACCTTTTTCTGATAAAAAATATTTTTGTTTTATCAACAGAAAATTAGAATCCTCACACGTCAGACTAATTTTCTATTTTCACAGCAGCTCCCTGCAGCTTTTTCACTGTAAACTCTGAAGTTCTTCCTCTTTTCCACATTTCTCCATCGTCCACAAAGATGAAAAACCCAGTCCTCTGTCTAAACTGAGAAAAGAGTGACATTTGCTTGTTGTAACTCTTCAAAATTAAACTTCAGCTTTCATTTCATTTCAATATAGAATTTAGTAATAAACACATTTACTCATTTAAAATGAGTACTGGTCAATCTCAGGCTACTTTATTTAATTTATTTCAACTTTCCACAGTTTATTATCATTGTAATTTTTTCTCTGCTGTTACCAAAACTCAAATGTCATTTTAAAACCATGTTTAAAAGAATATCATCCACATACAATGTTTTCCCTTAGAAAAAGAGTTCATTTAGAAGAAATGATTGGTTACATGATGAAAATACTCATATTTATGACAAAAAATGACTTTTCTTTTGCAATGAGTGTAACAGCAATGAGTTTTTAGATTGACCATCTCTAAAACAGCTCATATATCATTAAATTTAAGGACAAATAAAAGAGAGAACTAACTTTTGGTCTTCCCATGACTTGCAGAAGACCTAAATGATGTCACTTCCTGCAGAACATGTCACTGGTGGAATGTTCCAACATTTTAAAGGGGGAATGTGTTAATTTAAACCAAAATATAATCACTTTTTTGAAAAACTTTTGTTTTAAAAGTGTAGATAGAATATGGAGTCACACTTAAATGCAAAAGAAAATGTTCTTTGGAAGGATTTTGTTGATGATGCTTTGTAGTAAAGTGTAGCGTTTGGCTGTGGGACAGGCAAGAAATGCTCTGTAGAAGTGTTTTGGATGACATTTTAAAATATTAAGAAAATATATATAAATAAATTCCACAAAGATGAATGTGTATGGTGTTTAGTATAATAATAAAACATAATTTATAATATATTATTACTTGTGTTTATACATTTAATATACAATAATATGCTGGGGACAGAAATTTCACTCTTTTGGTGGAATCACCCAAAAACATCATTTATCATGATGGAGAATAACAGAGGACTCACAATACTGCCCTGAGGTACTCCATTTTCAACCTTAAAACTGTCTGATACACTTTGAAGAATTGTAAAGGGTGAAATAATGTAAATGTTTAGATCTATGGTTAGATGAGAGATTGACGTGGGCTGTACACATTCAGAAAGTTATAAACAAATGTAAAAATGATGAGCAGATGTAAATGCTGATTTGACACTCTGAGACAAAAATATCAATAGAAATGTTGGTTTAGTCAAAAACTGGATCTCAGAGCAGAGGAGGAGACAGGCAGGTTTCAACAGAAAAACCTGTCAGGCTGTGGAAGCAGCTTTAACCCATTCATCACCACAGTTTTTATGAGCTGTAAGGCATATCATTTTATCTGTGAGTCCCTCTGAATCATGTTGTGTATTTCTTTTTTCCATTTTGTCCTTTGTTTTAAAGAAAATCTCATTTTTCTGACTGTAGTCCCACAGCTTGTCTCTGGGTCACTGTTTCAGAGTCCTGCAGCATGGCCAGGACCTCTGTTACAGAGTACCCAAGGAAACAACCACACACACAAGACATTTGGATTTTGGACTGTTAGTTTGGGAAAACTGTGTGTGTGTCTGTGTGTGTGTGTGTGTGTGTGTGTGTCTGTGTGTCTGTGTGTCTGTGTCTGTGTGTGTGTGTGTGTGTGTGTGTGTGTGTGTGTGTGTGTGTGTGTGTGTGTGTGTGTCTGTGTGTGTGTGTGTGTGTATGTATGATAAGTACTTGTGTGTCAAGAAAGGTGCACCTCCAACTGCACATCAACATTTTTTTACCTCAGTGAAACACAAGCTAATGTACAGAAGACCTTTAAAAAAAGAACTTAGGAAACTTATAAAATAAAAAATAAATAATAAGTCATAATAATGAGAAATAAAATCATAATTATGAGAAAAAGTCATATGTATGAGATAACAAAGTCATAATTATGCAAAAAAAAGTCAGAATTGTGAGATTAAAAGTCATAATAACGAGAAATAAATCAAAATTTTGAGAAAACAAAGTCAAAATTGTTAGAAAGAGCATCATATTTTTGAGATCACAAGTCATAATTACGAGTTAAAAAGTCATTTTTATGAGATAAAAGTCCTAATTATAAAATAAAACATCTCAATTATGAGAAAAAAGTCAAAATGATGAAATAAAAAGTCATAATTATGAAAAAAGGCAAAATTATGGGATAAGAAAGTCATAATAATGAGATCACAAAGACGCAAATATGAGAAAAAAATCGAAATTTTGAGATTAAGTCTTAATTGTGAGAAATTGAGTTATATTTTTGAGAATACAAAGTCATAATTATAGGATAAAAAATCATATCAATGGGATAAAAATTCATAATTATGAGATACAAAGTCATATTAATGAGAAAAAAAGTCATAAATATAAAATAAAGAGTCATCATTTTGAGATGAAAAGCCCCAAAACGTCAAAATAACGAGAAATAAATCAAAGTTATGAGATAAAAAGTCAGAATTACAAGAAAAAAGTCATAATAATGAGATTAAAAGACATAATTATGGAATTAAAAGTCATAATTATGACAAAAAAGGCAAAATTATGGTATAAAAACTCATAATTATGAGATAAAAAGTCATATTTCTGAGCTGAAAGGTACAGTGTGTAGTTTTTAGCGACATCTAAAGGTGAGGTTTGAGACTGCAGCACTCCGGCAATCCCCCCTCCCCTTGAGCCCTCCAAGCACTGAAAGCGTTTTTCAACATGGCGTCGTCAACGAGTGTTTCCAGCTACCAAGCTATCAAATATCTCTGTTGATTCACCACATTTGAAAGTTCAGAGAGCATTTTAGGCGAGAAAGTCACCATGCAGAATACCAAAATGTGGTCATTTGAGCCATAAAACGCACGGATACAAACTTCATTTCGGTATTTCGGACATTCTGCTAAAGCGCGCCATTATGCTATCGAAGAAACTTCCGGTCGGCTCCAAAACAAGAGCGTAATTTACAAAAGCGTTAAAGAACTAATAGGAGATAATGAAGACTGCTTTTATTTTGAAAATGGTAAGTTTGCTTGTGGTTAATTTTTAGCTGAATGCCGTCTCAAGACGACTTGACATTTATATTATGATAAATGTTATATATATTCTGATATTGTTACGACCTGAGGCTGTTTTTATTGGAGTCCGTTTTTCCAGTATTTTGTCTGATGACTTTCATTTTGAAGCCTGAAGCCGTATTAACCGACGGAGGTTTTATTGAGGGGGGTTTTCTGATGCAGTTTGGTCTGAGAAATGACACAGAGGCTTTCCCGAGACCGAAGTATCCTAAAAAGTACACCTTACCAATGTGTACATATGCTACGAAATGACAAATTAGGAGCAAACAATAAGATTAAGGAGTACGGTGAAAATCTTTATCTTTGTCTCATCAACAGCGTTATATAGCTCAGTTATCAGCCTATGTTTTCTGTCCACAGAAAGTTGCTTGTGGCCGTGAAATAAGCCTCTCATAGCAGATACATTCTCTGCGTCTTACTCCGACTTCTCCCGAAAGTAAACAAATAAATTCGGCTCCATATAAGAGTACAATTCGACACTTAGTCTTACCTGTCCAGCAAAAAACAGACAACTTCTGCGTCTGTCTGCAAACTTATCCTTCAGGGACTTCCATCTGGGAAAGGCAGTGCCGATGTTGACCCTGTTTTTTATGTCTCATCCTGTCCCGATTGCGTTTGGCTTCATCCCGTTTTCGTTTCTTTGAAAAAGTTTCATGCTCCTCTGCTGGCAAATTGTACGTGTGGTCCTCCATGTTTGTTTGTATTAGCACAGCTGCTTGGTAATCACTCTCTTCTTCTTCGTCTATTTCACAACTGTGCATTTCCGGAAGGGGTGGGAAAAAAACGCGAAAGCGGAAGATGGCGACGCAAGATGGAGGCCCCCATAAACGGGCGACCCACTCCTAGATTGATATAAATGACTTTTTCTAAGGTAACGAAAACAAAACATTAATTATTTAAGGCTGATAAGAAACTACTTTAAATATACTTTAAAATAATATATTCCATTTTTACCAAGTCTGTTATTTTATATTTTTTTCGTTTAGCATTTAATAATACACACTGGACCTTTAAGTCCTAATCATGATAAAGGTGTGCTGCTATAGGACGGTCCATGGACGTGGGGCACGTGCACAAATGGGATCAGCACTTGTGTCCAAATGAACATAAAACAGTGTGAGAAGAGAGTTAAGCAGAAAAACACAACTTTCAGTCCACATCCATCAGTTTGATAAATAGAACAGACTTTGTTTCCAAAAAGAAGCAGATTAGTGTGAAACAACACATTTTGTCATGTTGAAGCTCCGCAGAGCAAAATGTTCCAAACTGAAGCAGCAGGTGACGCCCTTGAAGACCTGAGCACAGGAAAAGGAAGCAGGGGAGAAAAAATCCAAACAGGCTTCAAAAAGCTCCACGACAAACAGTGTGAGTGCAGGAAGAGACTCGACCCTAGAAGAAGGAATTATCTGTCAGTGTGCTCCACTCCAGGTCACACTTTTAAAGGGAGCTGATTGGCCCAGTGAGCACAGGTGTGCCCAATCACCTGCTGCAGCCTCACCCTGCTTCACACTGACCTGCAGGAGAAAACAGGAAGGGAGGGGGAGAGAGCAACAAGCCACAAAACTACACACAAACACACAACAAAATACACACAATGATTCCAGTTAGCTACAGATTTACACAGACGCATCAAGAAGCTCAACAAGTGGAAAAGGACAATCATTTGTCACTCCACAATTTAATATCAAAGTTAGAGCTGGGCAAAAAATCCATGTGGGGGAACACATCCAAAACAAACACAAAGCCCATCTTCATCCTCCAGAAAAGAGCAATACCAATCAGAAACAAAAGCACAAACAGAGAACAACAAACAACTCTTCACTGAACTGAATACATTCAAATTTAAGGAGCTGCTTGATTATAAAACTCTCCAAATTAAGGATAAAGTTAAAAAATCAGAAGCTACCAAACAGAATCCAAAGGTTTTTACAACTGAGAGATGACAAACATCATCTTCAAGGAAATTTGATGTTCAAAAAACAAGCAGAGAGAAGAAAACTGAAAGTTTAGTGTGTCTCAGTTAAAGGAGTTACTTTATGGAGCAGCTGCAATGATGAACTGAAATCATGTCAAACAATAGGAAGGTTTAAATTCATCTTTCAAACGTGAATATTAAACAGATACAGATGGAAAAACAAAGAGAAAATCAGGACCATCAGGGCTGTGTGTATCCACTGATGTGTCATTATTGTCTTTGTTTGAAATGTGTTGTTCTTGCTGTTATTTGTCTGAGCTTGTTGTTGCTTTTGTTGCTAAATATGTTGATGGCTTTGACCTGAAGAGGCTTCAGGGTGAATTTAGCTCAGACATTTTGAAAATGAAAAAGGGCTGGGACTAGATAAGTTTGGTACTTCTTCCTTCACCCTTTTCAAACTCAATCTGTTGGATTTTCTAACAAAGATTAATGAGAGTAGAAAAAATGCTGTAATTGCTGTTTGCCTTTGCTTACCTTTTATAATTTATTTTTGTTGGATTTGTATGGAGATATACATATGTACGTTTTCCATTTTGGGTTTGAAATAAACACATTCATTCATTTAATTTGAATTATTTTCTGTAGAAGATTTTAAAAATTAAAAATCCATTTCCTGATGGTCGGCCTTGTAGGGTTTACACAAGCACTTTTATCGGCTTGTATTTGTTATTTAAGTAGATTAAATATTGATCAGAGAGTTTCATGCTAATACTGTAAAAATAGCTCAGCCTTTTAGTGTTTATGTAGACAAACCTGCCTACGTTTATACTACATAATCAACCTTTTATGAGCCAGACTTTGACTTTAAGAGGGAAACATTTAGACAACATAAAGGCAAAACTTGATTTGTTTCATTTTTATGTCTCTGGGAGTTTTGTTTCTTTTAGGGAGGGAAAAATAAATAAAAATCATAAATCGAGTGTTGTGTAAAAAAATCATGGATTTTATTTCTAGTCCATATGGCCCAGCCCTAATCAAAGTATGAAAAGGCTCAGTGAGGGGGAAGGATGTCAATATCGTTGACGTTACACTGGGTAGGAAATCAAAGCTCTGAAACAAGCTGTGTCTAATTTTGTATGTCAGTCTAACGGCTTCAGTGTGTTGGGGCTCCATCCAGAAACTGTCCACTGTAAGCACATCTATGTTTGACATTTCTGTGATTTAGTGCAGACATAAGACATCTGTGTCTGCTTTCTTAGTGCAACATCTACTCACATCTGCACGTGCAGCCGTGTGCTATGGGCATGGTGCAATATTCTAGTCAACATGCCTCTATATTATCTTGGGCAGTAGTTTTAGTATTCCTGTTATGGATGTCTGTTTTGTTTTATGTGTTGACATCAACCTGCTCATGGGACTGGGATGGAAATTAGACACTCGTTTATAATCCCATATATTTACATGTCAGTGTTTATTAATGCATACTGTCACATTTGAATAAATATATATATAAAGTTAATTTTGTCAGGCTGCAGTTGATCATGATCCACTTCACAGTTCAGTCATTCAGAAGGTAGAAAAGACATTCTCATAGAAATACAACAAGAACTTTTCAGAATTCAGATGATGGGCCTGTCTGTAGTTTTTCTATGGGTACCAGTTCACAGTGGAATAAGAGGAAATGAATCTACAGACAAGAAAGTAAAAGAGGCCTAAAAGTCTATTAGAAATAAAGTGATCAGAACAGAAGTGAAGGATATTATCAAAGAGAATAAAGGAAAGGTGGAGGAAGCAGTGAGAGGAGGAGAGGAGAGGAAGGTGGTGTCAGAGCATCCAAAGGAAAGATGGTGAAATGAGGAGAGCAGGAAGAAAGAGAAGAAAGAAGAATATCAAGAATGAGATTTGGACTCACAGGGCTGAACTTTCTTTAAGACAGGGGAGCATGAAATGGGGAGTTGGAGTTCAGGGAAATCTGAAACAGTGGAGCAGCTCTTTTTTTGACTGTGAGAAGTAAGAAGCAGACAAAAATCATTTGGTCCAAAAACTGAAAAGAAGAAAAAGACATTTTAATTTAGACATTTGAGACAAAATTCAGAAGGAAAAGATTTTCAAATACATACGTTATTATTTTATTTTTGTTTTTGATAAGGATGAGTACATATCAAGATCCACACTCCACATCAGTTGTTGGTGATAGAACAACAATTTGATGTCAAAATAATCCACAGAAGAAGAAGAAGAAGAAGAAGAGCAGAGGAAGAGGTGTGAGTGTGTTCGTCTGAAGTCAAACATCAGTTCAGAGGAGAAAGAATTCCAGCAGCAGCCTGAACCGCAGATCCAAAGCAGGATGGATCCATGCTGCCATGATGTTCACACCAAAGTCTGATGATCTCTGCCTCAGGTCTCTCTGATTCCTCCTCATAAAACAATAAAGCTCCTGCAGTAAAATGGAGACTCTGACCTTTGATTGGCTGTAAACACAGTGATAAATGGACTTTGGTTCATCCTGGTGTCAGTGTGTTCTTGTTCTTCGACTCTCTGCTGCGTCACAGATCTGTCCTCACCGTCGAAGTTTGGTGAGAAACTTTTTAATGTTTTTAAAACTTTAAAGTTCAATCAGACGTGATCAGTGCAGGGAGGAGGGCTCAGGCTTTATTTAAACATGACTACAGTGCTAATGCTAATGGGGCTAAGGCCAAAATGTCTAATGATAGCAATGCTAATGCTAACATAGCAACCAATCCTTATTATAGCTGGGCTAATGCTAACAGTGCTAGTGCTGCCAGTGCTAAGGTAACCAGCGCTAATGCTACAAATGCTAATACTAACAATACTACATTCATGGCCTATTTCAAAAGACCGCAATGTAGATCTCAGGTATGACCAAAACAGGTCAGAAACATGCAGCATACTTCACCTGAATGTACGAGCAGCCAAAAATATACATCCACCAAACCAGTCAAAGTTTATTTACAGCACAAATTTATAAATCTGAATCTTTGAAAAAGAACCAAAGACGGAGGAATATAAAATAGCATTACATTTAATTTCAGAGGAAGAAAGGAAGCATCTTAATTTTTAAATGTAAGGAGTTTCTTGATGTTCACAAACGTGTCCATTTATAATTTCTCTCTCTCTCTGTTCATTTGCACATGTCTATTTATATATAAAATTTGTCATTAATGAGAGTGACTGCCAGATCGTGAATCCTAGCAGCAGTTATTTTTAAAGGTTCTTCCCTCTGAAAACATTCTCATGATCATTTCTCATATATCTTCAAACTGTTTCACTACCTGTTTTTTTTGTAATGAAATTGCCTCCAGTACATTTTGCTGATCTGGTTGTTCTCCAAACCTCTGTTTGTGTTTTTTGTTTTGGACTAAGACAGTGGTTCCCAAACTTTTCACAGCCTGTACCCCTTCAGACTCTTGACCTCCAGCCATGTTCCCCTGACTCTCACACACTTACAGCAGATAGAAAAAGAAATGTCTGTCAGCCTGCCGTCACTCCAACATTTAACATGCAGAACATACAAAAAAATCTCTTACAGTGAATTATTTCTCACTAAATAGATTTATTTTCAGTGGGAAACACCAGTTCACTTTTCAAAAAGAAATTCAAATTTCTGTAAAATATTCATTAATGAACTCAAAACTGTAAAGAACAAACTGACCACAGCTCTAATGAGAAGGCTGTCTGACTGAACTTATGTTACTATAAGAATCTCAGATAATTCAGGACAGATTTCCTTCTCCAAGATGTCTCACCAATCCAGTCTCCAGCCTCTCTGCCAACACTTCAGACCTTCATCAAATCTCACAATACAAACATTTATTGTTTGAACTTTAACTACAGAAACAACTGTTCCTGACAGGTATTCCTGTACCCCCTATGTCACTTTGTAAAAACCTGATGGTACAAGTACCCCAGCTTGGCAATCTCTGGACTAAAGTATCAAACATGTGGTGAGATTTTAGCTGTCTGAAAGCTCTTATTACTTTTCTGCCATTCCACCATGACACACTCTTCCTCCTGTTGAATCCCTTTGCTCTTTAGAAAAGTGTTTTTATCTGTTTCTTTAATGGCTGTTACAAACTTCTCATTTATTTTCTCTACATTCATGATATCCTCTTTTATTTTTGCACGTCTGCCTTCACTCAGTATTTGAAATGTTTACCGAGGGCCCATTTACACGACAGTGTTGTCACCAGAAACTAAAAGGTTTTATCTTTGTGTTTTCAAAAGACTTCTGTTCACACAGGGACGGTGTGATAGCAATAAGCATACACATGGATCCACGAGAATGACTGAATATAAAGTAACGTGCATGCCAGGCCAGTAGTTGGTGATGTAAGTCGTAGTGAAACAGTAAATAATAAGCACCTGAGCACTAAGGTTTTCTAATGAAGTCCCTGGAAAATATAACAAATGCGTCCCTGCCTGTCGGAGTATTACAGCGCGTACTCATTTTGTTTGGGGAAAGATAACAAACCTAGTTCAGTTATTAGCACATATGTTGCTCGGCAGTTGGCCATATCTGTCGCTGTTTTTCTGAGGTGCATGCTCTACCTTTATCTGAAAGAGTACTGCTCATGCACCACGTGCCCCCATTTTCCCTGACAGTGCTGATTCCTGTTCATGAGAAACCCCCAGGTATACTTTAACTTTATGCATTTCTTTAACTTTCTTGCGAGCCTCACATTACCTTTAGGCTGATGTCTGTTCTTCACCACAGTTGCAACATTTTACTTTTAGCCCTTCTTCACACCTCCCATTTTCATGCTCCCCTGAACACCTGCCACACCTTTGATTGGATTTGGAATTTGCAGCTACATGGCCAAATAATTGACAACTGATTCATCTTAATAGTGGGGGTATATATGACCTCACATCATAACTCATAAATCCAAGCAAGAAAATGTTCACACCAAAGTCTGATGATCTCTGCCTCAGGTCTCTCTGATTCTTCGTCATAAAACAATAAAGCTCCTGCAGTAAAATGGAGACTTTGACCTTTGATTGTCTGTAAACACAGTGATAAATGGACTTTGGTTCATCCTGGTGTCAGTGTGTTCTTGTTCTTCGACTCTCTGCTGCGTCACAGATCTGTCCTCACCGTCGAAGTTTGGTGAGAAACTTTTTAATGTTTTCAAAACTTTAAAGTTCAATCAGACGTGATCAGTGCAGGGAGGAGGGCTCAGGGTGCTAACTGAGGCTGCTCAGGCTGCTTACGGTGATAATGCCAAAAACCCGGATAGCAGGGCTAATGCTGTCAATGTTAATGTTACCAGTGCTAGTGCTGTCAATGCTAATGCTAAAAGACGTGAATATTTGTCACATTGGCTGGTTGGAAGTTCAACTGAAGTTGGTTTCAGATTGGATATGTCAGGGTTTCCCATAGTCCAGTACAAGCGTACCGGACTATGTACGAGTGTATGGAAACAGCAGCAGGGCGTGTTAACCAGGTTACTCTGAGTCAAACATCTCAGTGGGTTAAAGTACAGACTTTGCTCCTGTGTGCTCAGTGTGTGTGTATGTGAATGTTGATGATGAGTTGTTGCAAGACAGAACCAGAGTTTAGGAATAAGACAAAAGAGAGGCTTGTTTGTGTGTCTATCTATCTATCTATCTTAACTCTGACAACTTTATATTCAGCAGAGACAAATATGATGAGGACAGATTTATGGTCCAGGCATCCATCAATCATCACTGTCATGAGTTCTTTGTCATGAAAGACAAAGTCATGAAATCTTTCTACTTCTCTGTACAAAACTAATAAAATCAATAAAAACAAATCAAAATGAAAAATTAGAACAGAAAATAAATGTCAATGAAATGTAAATCCATAATATTCTTCTGTAAAGCATAATGAGACATCTGTGAGGATTTGCTGCTGTACAATAACAGATCATCAATGAAAGACCATAGAAATATGACCATAGATATGAGTCCATGCCTTCAGCCCATCAGAGTCTGTTGTTGACGCTCTGCTCTCTGACTCCTTCATCACAGCTGACAGACAGCAGGGGGCGCTCTGCTGTGGATCAGACTGAAGAACCAGAGGAGACCAGACCATCTAAAACCTCTGTGAGTGAAGAAGACCAGGGTCTGAGGTGAGATGAAGATCTGCAGCCATCACACTCTGACACCATCATCATCTTCATCTTCATCAGTCTTTATTACAATAGAGTCAAACCATGACAGGTGTTAGCTGAAGACACTTTACAGAAGAGCAGCTCACTGACAAACTCTTCATCATCATCATCATCTCTACTAGGACTGTAACAGTTAGCAGTAAAATGGTAAATCTTGGTCATATTTTAGATGGTTAGTGTTACCGTTCTCTATTTTAATTACCGTTAAACCGTGTCTGATGACCTCACTGTGTGGATGCTGCTCATCACCTGGAAAAGTCTGAACTGTGTGTCTGCTCCTCAGTAAAGCAGCCGCGCTCCCTCAGACGAGGCGTGAATGAACAGTTTGTAATGTTCAGCCTCTGAAAGTGAAAGTATGGCAGGTGGTGCTGAGGACGGTCAACATGTCTGAAGAAAATTCAGGAAAAGTCAGTGTGAGGCAGGAAGAGTCAAAAAGCTCCAACAGCAGCTCCATCACAGATGGAGGAACCAGAGAGAGGAAGAGGGTCAGGTTCTGACCTCTGAAGGTCGTTGTTGAATTCATGTGATTTTTAACTAAAGAAAACTTTGTTAAAATGTGAAGCTGCCGCCATTGAAAGTAAAATATGAAATACGAACTCCTAGAGCATCCACACTCCGAATAATTTCAAAGGATTCTCAAGGAAGAGAAGAACTACTTTCAAATCATGTTATTTTTTTAACCAAATAAGACTTTGTTAAAATGTGAAGCTGCTGCTGGGGAAATAAACAGACAAAACTACCCTAAGTCCTCAAGTTTCCACACTCTCAAAATAATCCCTACAGTTTCTGAAAGCAGAGAATCAGAACTTTCCAGTGACACACAGTGCATTATCATAAAGGTTTTGGGAGGGGGGGCCGCTGGAATGGGGGCTGCTACAGGTGCGATCATCAGTAAAAAACACCTGGACATGGTCTGATATAACGAGCTGGAACATGGATAGTAACGCTGTAGGCATAAGAAAGAAAACTCTTTGAGTTTTTGTCAAATAGGCCTGTTTTATTTTTGATCATGACACAAACTTTGAACATGTCCATTTACAATTGTTATAAAGAGAAACCTGTTAAAGTTCAGATCTGTTTGATTCTTGTATTTACTCACTGTTTTAAGCATTTCTAATATAATCATAAAAAATATATGCCAACATCGATAATGTTTATTACTCATGAACAAAGGGTGAAGCAGTTTACTCAGAGGACATTTTTTGACACATTAATAAAGACAAAAACAGGGTGACCTGGTTTAATTATGGTATTAAAGGGTGAAATGATTTCAGTGTGTGTAAAAGTACTTTTTGATCATTTTGTGACACTACACTCATAAAGTAATAATGATGGTAACTTTGATAGTTTTGGTCAGGATAACTGATCTGAAATGTTAATAACGTCATATCCGTAATCACTACATCTTCATCTCTCTCTGTTTGTCTGTATCTTCATCCTGCAGGAACAGCTTACAGTATCTGATGATGATGATGATGATTCTGATGTTTGTTTAATCAGGATGAAGAGATCAGACCCTCCTGAGCCCAGCGGTGTGTCCATGAGGAGTGACCGGTCTAAACATGACCCTCTTGACTTCCAGAAGGACCAACCTGCTGAGTACAGGTGAGGATTGATCAAACTGACCTTTGACCTCCATGTCTGAGTCCCTCAGAGGTGATGAAGGTGTCTGTCTGATGGACCTGCTGAGGTCAGGTCAGCTCCCTTTGCCCTCAGACTGTCTTAAGCCTTTAGCTCCCGGCTCAGCTGTTTGGTAGACCACTCTCTGAGCCCTCAGTGTGCTGAAGGTGGAGCAGCCTGATGGTTCTTCTCCTCCACGTGTCTGTGCTCCATCATGCTGAGATGAACCATCATCTGTCCCTTTATCAGGCTAAATCAGGATTATTTAATCTCATCCCTTTTCTCAGGCATCAGTCCACACAAACAGAAACCAAAATATTTATTCACCGGCCACAAACACATCGTTATCACATTCAACACTTTAAACATTGGTGATCATTGATTGAAATGACTTTAGTTAAAACATGACTTTGATGCTTTTCCAATCATTTTTATCAGAGTTATTAACAGAGTTTTGTGGAGGTGACATAGCAGGAGAATAGATGCCTGCATCATCAGCATAGAGCTGGATGCCATTATCTGGACACATGTTGGGAGTATCAATTACAAAAAGACAAAAAGCAGAGGGCCAAGAACTGACCTTTGGAGGATTCCCATTGTGATTTGTTTAAAGGATGATGTTTGTCCATCAACTCTTACACACTGTTCTCCATTAAGAGATAAGATTTGAACCAATTAACTGTTTTTAGAGAAATGAAAAGATGAGAGCTTGGAAACAAGAATGTTGTGGTTGACAGTGTGTCAAACACTCTTTTTTAGGTCAAGAAACACCGGCCCCACAACATTAACACAGTCAAGAGACTGTTTAATGTTTTCAACAACACAAGTATTTGCAGTTTCTGTTGAATCCTTTGGTCTAAAACCAAACTGTTTAGGATGAGTTGATTGGTTTCTACAAACTCTACAACCTGCTCTGCCACAACTTTCTCTTGTACCTTTGACAGTGCAGGAAAAACAGATACAGTGGTAATTGTTGACAGAATCATAGTCACCTGTTTTTAAGATTGCTGTGATGAAGGCTTTTTTCCATCCATCCATCTTCTCCCTCTTATACCGTGGTCAGGTTGCAGGGTCGGCAGCCTCAGCAGGGATGCTCAGACTTCCCTCTCCCTTCATCCAGCTCTTCCCAGAGGATCCTGAGAAGTTCCCTAGCCAACTGGGAGACTCAAGCTGTGTTCAAAACCATCCATTTATTCACTCACAGTGAATGAATGGGCTCACAGTCTCTGAATGGGGTGGCCCCAGAAGACCTTTCTGACCTTATAAAGGTTCATCAGCCCTTTCAGAACACTTTGGTCAGGAAGTCAGACGGTCCTGTAGGTTCCTCCATCCTGTTTAAAAACTAGAAGAGACAGAGCCTTTTCAGTTGCTGCTGCCACTCTGTACTTTGCAAGTATCTCAAGGCCAGAAGAACCAGGACTTTGGTTTAGCAGCCAGAAGCTGATCCACATGACACCAGAGCTCCATGACCCCCTAAGAACTGTCCGACTAACACTTTAAAACAGCTCCAATCAGGCTGAGTTACCCTGATGATAATTAATGCTGAGTCATCCTGATGATAATTAATGCTGAGTCATCCTGATGATAATTAATGCTGAGTCATCCTGATGATAATTACTGCTGAGTCATCCTGATGATAAATAATGCTGAGTCATTGATCTCTTATGTTTGTCCTGTTCTAATCTACAGAGATCAGATGGAAACATCTAGACTCCTCAGTATCTTCTCCAAACAGTCTGAATCAGAGGTGGACTCCATATTTCTGGTGAGAACATCACACTTTAACAGTGAAGTCCATGATCTACAAGTCTGATGCTCCACCATGATCCAGATGTTCTTCTCTTTCTCTTTGAATCTCCACTGTCTTCTGTTCTCCAGCTGCTGGAGGAGAACATCATCACCTTTGTGAAGGACCAGCTGAAGAGGATCAGGAAGGGGTTAGGGCCAGATTACCCAGAATGCTTAGAGGCTCAGCGTGAGGACGAGGAGCAGAGGACCATCAGAGAGGGACTTCTGAAGATGACAGTGGGCTTCCTGAGGAGGATGGATCAGGACGAGCTGGCTGAGTGTGTAAGGAGAGGTAAGAGCTTTATTCTGAAGGTCAACCATGGGGTGGGGGCTGCATTCTCATGTGCTCTCAGTCTTCTGCTTAAACTCTTTTAAGGATTTCTTTAGTTCTAAGATTTATTTTTTTTATTTACTGAACTTTGTTAATGAGGGAACATGATGAAATGGTAAATGTGTAACTGCAGAGGACTGAGACTAAGAAAAGGTTTCAGGATTACTGTTTCAGAATCTGGATTAAGACAGAGACGTGGATGCTTTAACAAAGGCTGTGAAGTTCTTCAGAACTGATTTTTCTCTTCTGACTAAACTCTGATTAAGTGCTGATGGATAAGATCAGACTGAACTCTGGGGAGGATGTTTGATCAGGATGGAGGAGATGTTGTATGGAGCTCCACTGTTGTTAAACTTAATGCCCTTCTTGATATTTGGATAGAAACTCCTTATTTGATTTGCTTATTCAAATCTTGATATCGTGCCTCACAGCATGAAGGTCTTCGGTTTGATTCCCGGGTTGGACAGGACCTTTCTGTGTGAAGTTTGCATGTTCTTCCCGTGCATACATGGGTTCTCTCTGGGCACTCTGGCTTCCTCCCACAGACCAAAAACATGCTCATTAGGTTAATTGGTGACTCTATTGCACTTAGTTATGAGTGTGAGCATGAATGGTTGTCTGTCTCTCTATGTGGCCCTGTGATTGGCGGAGAGGCGACCGGTTCAGGGTGTACCCCGCCTCTCACTCAATGACAGCTGGAAGAGATTGACCTGAGAGAGGAGCTGACCTTGCTGGACGCTCGGCTCAGTCTAGCAATCCCCTCTAGCAACCATGCCGTATTAACGTGATTGGTTGAACAGATACTCACCTCCTATTGGCTGGAAGCAGTTTTGTTTCATATGTGAGAAGAAAAACTCTGAGAGGATAAATGAGATTTGAGTGTTCAAACATGGTATTAAAGTAAAAATCTGAGCACAAAATGACAAAGTTTTGCTTTGAAAACATGCAGATCTGCTCTCAAAGATGAAGAATGATCTCAAAATGCTTTCCTCTTAAAACTTGAGACTTTGCTGTCCAACATCAGAGCATGCAGTCAAACAGGGCTCCAGACTAACGTTCTGGATTGGTTGCAACGGTGCATTTAGATGCTGTTTTAAGCTGCACCAGCACAAAAATTAGGTGCACCCCAATTTTTCAGTGTCCCTTTAATGCCATGAAGTCACAATTTTATCACTCTCCATAAGATTTATATAATGTAAATTATTTTTAACAAGAATAAGATGTAAAGAAAAACTTTTATTTATTTGAAGCAAAATTATATATTAAAAGATAAACAGAGCGTTTAAAGTGCTTCACTGCATGAAATTTAGGAATTCAAACTAACGTTAAGCAAAATAAAACATCTCCAAATAAAAGTGCTTAAAGTGCTTTAATGAACTGAAATGAAACATTTCAAACTCACACATCTCAAGTAAAATAAAATATTTCAAAAACAGAGAGAGATGTAGCGCTTCCTATGTATCACTAGCTTGAGATACAGCGCCCTGGCTTCTTTAGCTTAAACCTAATGGTTGATTTTGTCCTTTTTGTTGTTCTTATGAGTTTATATGCCTAGTGGTTTAGCCTACATAAGTGCCCTTAATATTCACGACAGATGAAATGCAGATACAATGTAACAGTGTGTTTTTAACCCTTCCACAATACAAAAAAATAACCTCTTAACTGTTCTTAGACAAGAAACTGATGGCAAGAAAATATGAATTGCAGGGTTATTTACTGACAAGTCAATCTATTTGTGCCTTCTAAACAAAATGAAATAAATAATGAAATAAACTTAAATTTGACCATAAGAGTTTGATTAACCTTGCTCCCCAAAGGGAAATGGCAGAGCCTTCCTTTAAAGTCCAAACTAAAACAATACTCACAAAACGGGCTCCTTATGCCCTGAAAATCTTTTACAGATCACAAATTATGGTCCTATAACCTCTCTTATTGTCCTCACAGAATCAACAAAACATTGGAAACAAATATGTTTGCTGGGATATATCCCGTTTTCACCTCAGTAAAACTTTAGATTTAAATCCCCAATATAACAAAGAGGCTATTATTACACAACCAGTGGGCCCACAGAAAATGACACAAAAGCCGGCAATTAATGTAAACAAAACCCTCGTTGCAGGCCTGTATGATGCTTGAGTGCGATGCAATAAAGAAACGTAGGCAGCCTGGAGAACAGGGCTGCGTTCACTCCCCAGTGTCAAGTGGGCAATTAAACGGTCTCCTTACTGTGGCTGTGTGAATATGACGAATGAAGAACCGGGGTCAGGAACCAGGCTCAGTATCCGATACAGAAACATCCACTTCAACTCAGCTCAGCAACGGCAGTGTCCACGGCCTTTCCCACACCTGGGCTCGGCCGCAGCGTTGTCCCACCTCAGCTCGGCGGCGGCGGCGGCGGCGGTGATGTCCTCCACACCTCAGCTCAGCAGCGGCGGTGATGTCCAGGCCGTGGCTCGCCGGTGGTGGTGTGATCCAAAGGAGAAAGGAGGGAAACAGCAGGTGTTCCTCTAGCCGTTGGTGCAAACAATCCGTACATCCAAGGCGCTTACTCAGCATGGGCAAGATGCTAACAGGCTAGTAGCCTACGGAGCTACAGTTAGCCGTCAGGATACAGTCCATAAGTAAACTTCAGCTGTCCCACTCATTACACTTTATAGGGGTGAGGCATATTTTAACTTGAACCTACCTTTGTTGTACACCTTGTTGTGAATAGCCACAATATACAAAAGGAAAATAAATACACTGCAGCGAGGGAAAAACCAACTGCGCTATCACCCCATCACTCCCTTCTCTCCCCCCCTCTCCTCGGCCAATAACAATTAAAGAAAACAAAAGTCTCTCTCTATACTGGCCAATTAGAAGCAGGCAAACAAAAAGGATACGTCCTTAAACTAACATGATAGTTTGTCATACCTCGTGTCGAGGGATGTGTATTTCACACAAACTATAGGCTGTTCTTAAAGTGATATACTCTAAGACTTATTTTTTTAACTCTGGGATTTATCCCGGGGTTACACAGAGAAATACAAGGAAGCAGATTCTGTGTTTTGTCCATTTTTGGCAGATTTTTATCTGTTGCAGTTACTTTTGTAAAACTTAGAATATATTATGTTTGTAGGCATCTTGAAATGTGCTTCCCAACTTCTAAACTTTTGATTTCAGAGAGAGAGATGATGGTCTTGTGACAGAAGTCGATGTTATCACTCGGGGGAGTGTCAGGTGTTTTGGTTTTGACCAACAAAAAATGTGAGGCGTACTCTAAAAAAATTTTGGTTGCATGTGCGACCAAAGTGGTTGCACTCTGGAGTTCTGAGAAAGATAGGATTTTTATTCCATATCCTCTGATCATTATAAAGTCTGATAGGAGGAGATGAATGTGGTTGAGTTCTGATTCTGAGTGTGTTGTCTCTTTGGATATAATGATGGAACAGGTCAGTGAGAGATATAAATGTTGTTGTAGTTTCTACATTAAACTTGATGGACCTGGATGTTGAGGTGGTTCACTGGGCAACAGGAACATTGAAAAATGGATCTTCACAGCACAAAGGTCATGACCCCTGATTTATGAGATCTCCTCTAATATGATATTCATAACCACAATGTTTGAATAAAAATTTACTTTTGGTTAAATGAGAAGATGTGAGCAGCCCCTCTGTGACAGCAGGACTTTGTCCAGGATCCAGACTTTAATGTCAATTGTTGATCTTCCCTCAGAACATGAAGCCTCAGTGTGCCGACGCAAACTCAAGTCCAACCTGAAGCAGAAGTTCCAGACCGTGTTTGAGGGGATCGCTAAAGCAGGAACCCAGACCCTGCTGAACCAGATCTACACAGAGCTCTACATCACAGAGGGAGAGGCTGGAGGGGTCAATGAGGAACATGAGGTCCGACAGATCGAGAACACATCCAGGAGACCACAGGGACCAGAGAAGACCATCAGAGGAGAGGATATCTTTAAAGGACCACCTGGAGAACATGGACCAATCAGAACAATGATGACGAAGGGCGTGGCTGGCATTGGTAAAACAGTCCTCACTCAGAAGTTGACCCTGGACTGGGCTGAAGACAAAGTCCACCAGGACATACACTTCGTGTTTCCATTCACCTTCAGAGAGCTGAATCTGCTGAAGGAGCAGAAGTTCAGCTTGGTGGAGCTTGTTCATCACTTCTTCAGAGAAACCAAAGAAGCAGGAATCTACAGGTTTGAGGAGTTCCAGGTCTTGTTCATCTTTGATGGTCTGGATGAGTGTCGGCCTCCTCTGGACTTCCACCAAACCAGAATCCTGACTGATGTCACAGAGTCCACCTCAGTGGATGTTCTGCTGACCAACCTCATCAGGAGGAACCTGCTCCCATCTGCTCGCCTCTGGATCACCACACGCCCTGCAGCAGCCAATCAGATCCCTCCTGGATGTGTTGACATGGTGACAGAGGTCAGAGGGTTCACTGACCAGCAGAAGGAGGAGTACTTCAGGAAACGGTTCAGAGATGAGGAGCAGGCCAACAGAATCATCTCTCACATCAAGAAGTCCAGAAGCCTTCACATCATGTGCCACATCCCGGTCTTCTGCTGGATCACTGCCACAGTCCTGGACCATGTGCAGGAGACCAAAGAGGAAGGAGAGCTGCCCAAGACCCTGACTGAGATGTACATCCACTTCCTGGTGGTTCAGTCCAAAGTGAAGAGCATCAAGTATGATGGAGGAGCAGAGACTGATCCTCACTGGAGTCCAGAGAGCAGGAAGATGATCCAGTCTCTGGGTAAACTGGCTTTTGAGCAGCTGCAGAGAGGAAACCTGATCTTCTATGAAGCAGACCTGACAGAGTGTGGCATGGACATCAGAGCAGCCTCAGTGTACTCCGGAGTGTTCACACAGATCTTTAAAGAGGAGAGGGGACTGTACCAGGACAAGGTGTTCTGCTTCATCCATCTGAGCGTTCAGGAGTTCCTGGCTGCTCTTCATGTCCATCTGACCTTCATCAAGTCTGGAGTCAATCTGATGGCAGAAGAACAGAAAACATCCAAGGTCCTTAAAATCTTTAAAGTCAAACCTGATCTGAAACTCCTCCACCAGAGAGCTGTGGACCAGGCCTTACAGAGTCCAAACGGACACCTGGACCTGTTCCTGCGCTTTCTCCTGGGTCTTTCCCTGCAGACCAATCAAAACCTTCTACGAGGTCTGATGACACAAACAGGAAGTAGCTCACAGACCAATCAGGACACAGTTGAGTTCATTAAGTCAAAGATCAGTGAGGACGTGTCTGCAGAGAAGAGCATCAATCTGTTCCACTGTCTGAATGAACTGAATGATCGTTCTCTGGTGGAGGAGATCCAACAGGCCCTGACATCAGGACATCTCTCCACAGATAGACTGTCTCCTGCTCAGTGGTCTGCTCTGGCCTTCATCTTACTGTCATCAGAGAAGGACCTGGAAGAGTTTGACCTGAGGAAATACTCTGGTTCAGAGGAGGCTCTTCTGAGGCTGCTGCCAGTGGTCAAAGCCTCCAGCAAAGCTGTGTAGGTGCTCCTACCTGCACAGGTTACATCAGATTTCTGTGATTTTACAAGAATGATCTTCATCTGTCTGTTCTTTATGTTCCTCTGATTTCTTTCTCAGGCTGAGTGGATGTGAACTGTCAGAGAGAAGCTGGGAAGCTCTGTCCTCAGTCCTCAGCTCACAGTCCTCTGCTCTGAGACTCCTGGACCTGAGTCACAACGGCCTGCAGGATTCAGGAGTGATCCGACTGTGTGCTGGACTGAAGAGTCCAAACTGCAGACTGGAAGCTCTCAGGTGAGGAATCATCAGGTCTTTAACTTCAGGATATCTGAGCAGGGTTTTGACAAAGCTCTGCAGTCCACACCTGAACCTTTATCAGAATCAGTATCAGAATCAGAAATACTTTATTAATCCCCAAGGGGAAATTCGGTTGTTTCGGTTGCTCTTATACACAGTATAGCAGTCAGGAATATCAGTTAAAGACATCACGATTGAAATAGCATTAATTTCACGTGATTAAAGTAGAAATTAGAATTAAATCAAATCAAATAAAATAGAATAATAGAAATATATTTTATAAATAGAATAAAATAAAATATAGTAAAATAGAAAAACAGTGCAATGCAATAGAATATTGTGCAATTTGAGCTTTGTGATATTAGAGGGAGGAGTTATAAAGTCTGATGGCCACAGGCAGGAACGATTTTCTGTGGCGCTCTGTGGTGCATCGCGGGGGGATGAGTCTGGCACTGAATGTGCTCCTGTGATTGTCCAGCACGCTGTGGAGGGGGTGGAAGGTAATGTCCATGATGTCCTGCAGCCTGGACAGCATCCTCCTCTCCATCACCTCAGTCAGAGAGTCCAGCTGCACCCCCACAGCATCACCGGCCTTACGGATCAGTTTGTTGAGCCTGTTAGTGTCTGCCACCTTGAGCCTGCTGCCCCAGCACACAACAGCGTACAGGATAGCACTGGCCACCACAGACTCATAGAACATCCTCAGCATCGTCCTGCAGATGTTGAAGGACCTCAGCCTTCTCAGGAAGTAGAGTCGGCTCAGGCCCTTCTTGTAGACAGCCTCGGTGTTCCTGGTCCAGTCCAGTTTGTGGTCCAAATACACTCCCAAGTACTTGTATTCCTCCACGATGTCCACCTGGACCCCATGGATGGAAACAGGGGCCACGGGAGCCTTTGCCCTCCTCAGATCCACAACCAGCTCCTTGGTCTTTGTCACATTGAGCTGTAGGTGGTTCTGCTCACACCATGTGACAAAGTCCCCCACCACCGCCCTGTACTCCTCCTCATCACCCTTGCTGATACACCCCACAACAGCCGAGTCATCAGAAAATTTCTGAAGGTGGCAGGACTCGGTGTTGTGGCCAAAATCAGTGGTGTACAGGGTGAAGAGGAAGGGGGACAGGACTGTCCCCTGGGGGGCCCCTGTATTGCTGACCACCCTGTCAGACACACAGTGCTGCAGACGAACATACTGCGGTCTGCCAGTCAGGTAGTCAACAATCCAGGACACCAGAGGAGCCTCCATCCCCATCGCTGTCAGTTTCCCTCCCAGTAAGGACGGCCTGATGGTGTCAAAGGCACTGGAGAAATCAAAAAACATGACTCTCACAGTGCTGTCAGGCCTGTCCAGATGGGCGTAGACTCTGTTCAGCATGAAGATGAGGGCGTCCTCAACCCCAAGTCTGGGCTGGTAGGCGAACTGCAGTGGATCCAAGTGGGGCCTGACCTTAGGCTGGAGCTGCTCCAGGACGAGTCTCTCCAGGGTCTTCATGATGTGGGACGTCAGTGCCACCGGTCTGTAGTCCTTAACGTCGTTTGGACACGGCGTCTTTGGTACAGGGACGATGCAGGACGTCTTCCACAGCACAGGGACCCTCTGGAGACTCCGGCTCATGTTGAAGACATGGTGAAGTACTCCACAGAGCTGGGGTGCGCAGGCTTTCAGGACCTTTGGGCTCACCCCGTCTGGGCCTGCAGCCTTGCCTGCGTGGAGTCTCGTCAGCTGTCTTCGTACGTGGTCAGGGGTGAAGGACACCGTGGCGGTGAGTGTAGGTGGCGATGCTGGAAGAGGTCCTTCAGTCAGGAGATCAGAGGAGGAGGAGGAGGGAGGTGAGGTTTCCTCATCAGAAGGCAGGGGGCTCCCAGGAGGGGGAGGTGTCACTGTAGTGGCTGCTGGCTGCTGGTCTACAGGGAGGAGGGGAGGGAGGACAGGGGTTTCGTCAAATCTATTAAAGAAAAGATTTAGTTCGTTGGCCCTGTCCACACTGCAGTTCTCTCTCTTGCTGCTGCTGCTCCTCTTGTATCCAGTGATGGTCTTCATGCCACTCCAGACCTCTTTGGTGTCATTTTGTTGGAGTTTCCTCTCCAGCTTCCTCCTGTAGCTGTCCTTAGCCTCCCTGATTTTCACCTTTAGGACCCTCTGTGTTGCCCCCACCTCCTCAGAATGTCCATCTCTATAGGCCCTCTTCTTAGCATTCAGACAGTCCTTAATTTCCTTTGTAATCCACGGCTTATTTGAATAACAAAGGACAGTCCTTGTTGGGACGATGGTGTCCACACAGAAGTTGATGTAGCCTGTGATACACTCTGTGAGCTCGTTGATGTCCTCTCCATGGGGGTCACAGAGTGCCGGCCGGTCTGTCACCTCAAAGCAGCTCTGCAGTGTGTCCATGGACTCTTCTGACCAGGTCCTCACAGACTTTGTGATGGCTGGCAGTCTTTTCACCAGGGGCACATAGCAGGGGGTGAGGTGAATCAGGTTGTGATCTGAGCGTCCCAGTGGGGGGAGGGGGGAAGAGCTGTATGCCTCTCTCACATTAGCATACAGTAAGTCCAGAGTCTTCTCCCCTCTGGTCGTGCAGCTCACATACTGAGTGAAGGTTGGGAGTGTTTTCCTGATGTTAACATGATTAAAGTCCCCAGATATCATGATGAGAGCGCTTGGATTGTCCGTTTGCAGAGATGATATGACGGCGTGTATGACGTTACTCGCCGTCCCGGGGCTCGCGGAGGGGGGGAGGTAAACAGCCACCAGGATGGTATGAGAGATCTCCCGGGGTAAATAATAAGGCCGAAGTCCCACGGCTAACAGTTCTATATCCGGGCTACAGATGCGCTTCTTCACCGTACTGTGACCGGGATGACACCACTTGTTGTTAACGAGAACGGCAAGTCCCCCTCCCTTTCTCTTACCGCTCTCGGTGACATCCCGGTCGGCCCGTACAGTCTGGAAGCCGGAGATGGAGACGTTGAAGTCAGGAGTCTCCGATTGCAGCCACGTCTCAGTGAAGCACATAAGGCTGCAGCGTCTGACTCCTGACCAGCGCTGTCAGCTCGTCCATCTTATTCCCCAGGGACCTCACATTTCCCATGATGAGAGAGGGGAGACTCGGCTTATAACTCCTCTTCAAAAGCCTCCGTCGTCTCGGTCCTACTCCTTTCCCTCGTAGCTTTTTTCCTCCTCTACACCCCCTGTGTGTTTTCCTCCTTATTTCCGCGAGCATACCTGGCTGTATGTCCGGAGTTGAGGTCGCTGAGCCGGCCGGCTTCAGCGCGATCAGCTGTTCCCTGCTGTAAACAAAGCGGGGCTGCAGCGGTACGGCGGTCTGAGAGTGCAGCAGTGATTCCATGATTAAAGTTATTGAAAGAAAGAAAAACTACTCTCTTTTTTCAGAAGTGAGAGAGCACCACTTCACACGTAAGACAGGAAAAAAGAAACGACGAACAAAGAAGTAAAAGTAGTCTTTTCAGTAGAAAAACAGAAAAAACGAGTAGGAGCAACTTCTACAGGCAGCTTGCGTTGTCGACGCATGCGCACAGTTCCCCTCTTTAACACAGTAACAGGTCAGTGTTTGAGTCCAGTGGTGTCACTTTTAAAAGCATGATGGACAAAGAAACACAGAAATATCTTCAAATACTCACTGCTCTGTAACGTCTTTGTCTCAACCTCTGATGGAGTAGAAGCTGCAGCAGGACACGTCCATCACTCAGCATCAGGGAAATTTAGGCTGATTATAGATGAACCAGCACAATCTCATTTATTTAAAATATTTTTATCAAACTTTTTCTAAAATTTGTTCATAATGTCATATATTTATTTTCATATATACACACTCAAAACACAGTGGTAATTAATGGGCAATGACACTCTTATTTTGCAACTTTCCCTCACTGCATAACCTTAAACTTAAAAACCCAAAGTATAGAAATTAAAAATTCTTAAAACCTGAATTACTAAACATCAATTTTACACATAGAGTTAAACAGGACAGCTACAAGTGTGAACTGCAATATGTGCAAGTGTCAGTAACTGTTCAAAAATGACTCGTATTGCAGGTAGATGAAGTTAAGTTATTGTCCAAAGAGTTCAGTTAAAGTCAAAGATTCAGGAGCCTGATGGTCTGGAGGTGAAAGCTGTTTGTGAGTCTCGTAGTCCTTGTTTTCACACACCTGCAATGTCTGCCAGATGGTAGGAGTGTGAACAGTTTGTGTTGTGGGTGGGTCTGGTCCCTGATGATGATGTGGACCCTCTTGGTGACCCAGGTGTTGTAGATGTCCTGTAGTGGAGGGAGGGCTGCTCCACAGATGATCTGTGCTGTTTTAATGACAGCTGGAGAGCCTTTCTGTCCTGGACAGGGCAGTTCCCACACCACACTGTGATGGAGTTTGTCAGGACGCACGTTTGGTGGACAGTCCAAATGTCCTCATCTTCCTTAAGAAGAAGAGACTCTGCTGAGCCTTCTTGATGATCTGCTGAGTGTTGTTTGTCTAGGTGAAATCCTCTCTGATCAGAGTGCAGAGGATTTTGAAGGTTTTCAGCCTCTCCACGTGCGTACTTTCGATGTGTAACAGGGTGTGCTGGTCTCTCCTCTTCTTTGGGTCCATAATCATTTCCAGGAGACCAGCTGAGCCCCCTCTTCCCTGTAAGCTGTCTCTTCTCCACCGATGATCAGCCCGACAACAGTGGTGTCATCAGTGAACTTGATGATGAAGGTGTTTCTCTGGGAGGGGGTGCAGTCGTAGGTGAAGAGGGTATACAGCAGTGGACTGAGCACACAGCCTTGGGGAGTCCCTGTGCTCAGTGTCCTGGTGCTGGATATCCTGGTAGCAGCTCTTACTGCCTGGGGTCTGTCTGTGAGAAAGTCCAGGACCCAGCAGCAGAGGGAGGATGTCAGTGTGAGGTTGTAGAGTTTTTCAGTCAGTCTGCTGGGGCTGATGGTGTTAAAGCAGAACTGTAGTCCACAAACAGCTTTTGAACACAGGTGTCCCTGTGTTTGAGGTGTGGCAGGGCTGTGTGGATGGCTGCATTGACCTCATCAGTGGAGCGGTTATGATGATATGCAGATTAGAGGCTCTGTTGTGTCTGGGATGTTCTCTTTCTTCGTGACAGGACCATCCTCTCAAACTCTTCATTACAGCTGAAGTGAGTGCAGCTGGTGATGAGTTGTGGTTGCTGTGACCCTGCTGTTCCTCTGCTGAAAATCAGTGATGTGTTTCAGGCCCTGCCACATGCATCAGGGGTCTGAGGTGTGGTCGTACCCCTCCAGCTTCAGTCTGTTCTGCTCTGGCTTCCCTGATGGATCTGCGTGGGTCATTTCTGGCCTTTTTGTGTCCATCTGTGTCACCAGAGGAAACTGCAGTGGAGTGTGCAGCAGCATGGAGCATACTTCACTGTTTATCCAAGGTTTCTGATATGGATATATTTTGCAGTGCTTGGTGTGGACAGTGTTATCAGAGCACCTGCTGATGTAGCTGCTCACTGATGCAAGCTAAAACAGTTTTATTCACTGGGGGCTCATTTGAGGAGGGTCTTGTAAGCTGGATGGGTTGGGGGACACAGCCTTGTCCCTGTTCCTGACAAACTTAAATTAGTAAAAGTAGGAGAATAAAGTAAACTAAAAATCAAATAAACTTAAATCAATTAAAATTGTCCTTAAATGTTCAATAAATAAACATTTTAAGGTGTTTGGATGACAAACACTTTATATCCCTTGTAAAAGAGATCTCGATCTCAATGGGTCTTTTTACCTGGTTAAATAAAGGTTAAATAAAAAATATATATATAAATTTGATTTTTTATTTTGACATTATTTAGCATTAAAAGGAAAGTGGTGATTCTCTTATTAAATGGTTTCAGACAATCACTCTTTATTTGTATAGCGCTAATTCATAACAAGTGTTATCTTGTTACAATACAATAGAGCACAAATGTCTTCATTTAGCAAATAACTAAACACATTGGCAAATAGAAAAACACATTGGCAAATAACTAAACACAACAACAAATAAAAAACACATTGGCAAATAACTAAACACAACAACAAATAAAAAACCTATTGGCAAATAACTAAACACAACAACAAATAAAAAACACATTGGCAAATAACTAAAAACAATGGCAAATAACTGAACACATTGGCAAATAACTTTAGAGCTACCAGAAGAGGTAGGTAATTGTAATGGTGTTAATCATCAGTGATTGGACGAGAGAGAGAGAAGGAGAACTTGCCTGATTGGACGAAAGCTTAACCTTTGACCAGAAAGTTGTCCTGAAAGTCGCAATGATTCACAACCGTAACCATAGCGTTATACATAGATGCCTCATTGACTGGCGCTGCCTATTGGAGCTGACAGATCAACTGGACACCATCTTGGATGAGTCTCACATGTGCCACGTCAAAAACAGAAAAATAGTAGGTCCAGAGAATAAAGTCGTAAAGTTACGAGAATAATCTTAGAAATTTATGAGAATAAAGCTGAAAAGATATGAGAATAATCTTAAAAATTTTTTTTACGAGAATGAAGTTGAAAAGTTTAGAGAATAAAGCTGAAAATTACAAGAAGTAAGTCAAAAATCTTTTTAGATGAAACTAGGAAACATCTACTTGGGTATAGTTAGAAAGATATTCAGATTTGGACTGATGGGCAGCTGATTTCTGAAGAAGTGTGAATAAAACAGGCCAAAGCTGACAGAGACAGACATGGTTTATATGAGGGCCTTATACACTGCTCAAAAAAATAAAGGGAACACTGAAACAACCAAGTGCAACTCCAAGTCAATCACACTTCTGGTATAGTAGCTTGCCCAGTTATGAAGCAACACTAATTGTGACTCAATTTCACCAACTGTTGTGCAAATGGAACAGACAACAGGTGGAGATGAGAGGCAATTAGCAAGACAGCCCTGTAAAGGAGTGGTTCAGTAGGTGGTGACCACAGACCATTTCTCTGCCCTCATCTTCTCTGGCAGATTTTTTTGTCACTTTTGCAATTTGGCAGTGCTCCCACCACTCAAGGTATCACAAGGTGGTGTCTACAACCCACAAGGCTTGCTCGGGTAGTGCAGCTCATTCAGGATGGCACATCAATACGTGCTGTAGCAAGAAGGTTTGCTGTGTCGCCCAGCCCAGTGTCAAGAGCATGGAGGAGATACCAGGGGACAGGCCAGAACACTTGGAGACGTAGAGGGGGCGTAGGAGGACAACAACCCAGCAGCATGACCACTGTCTGCTTTCTTGTAAAACAGGAACAGGAGGAGCACTGCCAGAGCCCCACAAAGTGACCTCCAAAAGGCTTCTAATGTGCACGTTTCTGCTTAAACGGTCAAAAACCGACTCCTTGAGGGTGGTATGAGAGCACGGCATCCGCAAGTGGGACCTGTACTTACAGCCCAACACCGTGCAGTCCGGTTGGCATTTGCCAGAGAACATCAAGGTTGGCAGATTTGCCATTAGTACCCTGTACTCTTCACTGATGAGATCAGGTTCACCCTGAGCACAGTTACAGATGTGACAGAGTCTGGTGATGCCGTGGAGAGCATTCTGCTGCCTGCAACATCCTCTAGCATGACCTGTTTGGCAGTGGGTCAGTGATGGTCTGGGGGGGAATTTCTTTGGAGGGCCACACAGCACTCCATGTGCTAACCAGGGGTAACCTGACTGCCATTAGGTACCGGGATGAGATCCTGAGACCCATTGTGAGACCATATGCTGGTGCAAAGGGCCCTGGGTTTCTTCTGATGCATGACAATGCTAGGCCTCATGTGGTTGGAGTGTGTCTGCAGTTCCTGCATGGTGGGGGCATTGATGTTATGGACGGGCCTGCCTCTTCCCCAGACCCAAATTCAACTAAGCACATCTAAGACATCATGTTTCGCCCTGTCCAACAGCGCCACGTTGCACTACAGACTGTCCAGGAATTGACTGATGCTCTGATCCAGGTCTGGGAGGAGATCCCTCAGAAGAGCATCTGTCATCTCATCAGGAGCATGCCCAGGCATTGCAGGGAGTGCATACAGGCACATGGAGGCCATACACACTACTGAAGCTCATTTTGAGTTGTCTTGAGGAATTTCAAGATCCAAAGTTGGATCAGCCAGTGATCTGATTTTCCACTTTGATTTTGAGTGTGATTCTGAATCCAGACCTCCATGGGATGAAGACCTTTATTTACATTACCCATTCCTATGTTGTTTTGTTCTCAACCCATTCCACTACGTAGTAAATAAAGATTTTCAATTGAAATATGTCATTAATTGAGATCTAGGAGGTGTTGTTTGAGTGTTCCCTTTATTTTTTTGAACAGTGTAGTTGATGATCATCAGAGCAGTGAGGACCACGCACAGACATGAGTGTGAAGTGAACAGAGTGAAATCATTGTGATGAAACAGCAGGGTGGTCCTCTGAGAACATCCTGACAAAGAGCTTCAAATAACATCCAAACACATTCTTCTCAAGTGGGACAGATGAAACTATCTGTAGTTTAGGGCTTAGACTTGAGTCTTTAGAGCACACCGCCGGCTATAGGCAGGGGCAAGATGGGGCAACGCCCCCTCCAGCAAATACCTTGCCCCCTCAAATCAAATCTGCTGAAAGGAGCACAGTTTCATCTTCTCTCTCTCTCCCTCCATCGCTCCATCCTGTGAGCTGGCAGCGTCTGTCTGCAGTTGGCAACAACCCACCCCTAAGTAAACACCCAATCACTGTTTAATGTAAATGAGATCCTGATCTCAATGGGATTTATCTGGTTAAATAAAGGTTAAAAAAAATAATATGCAAATGAGCCCAGGGGTTAAAGTGGGCTGGAGCCCTCCGGAGTCCATCTCCGAGCTCCCTACCTATTTGCTTCACCAACTTGGAGCTGGGCTCCAGCTAAGTCAAATAATTTAATTAACCAATTCAAAGTGGCAGTTGCACCGCAGATGACAGACCATTTCCGCATGGACAGCCTGCGTGGAGAAGCACTGAGATTTACAACAAATCAGAGCGCAACATCAACCAAGACAGGGTGGGGGGTAGGAATGCGACATGATATCAGAGATTACCAATGAACTGCCAACATGTGCACGCGCCTGAAGGAGCCTTGACTTCAATAAAAACATTAACTCTACAAGCGCCAGAGCATGTGGAGATATTAGCGCATAGAACTCCTCACGGTACCGGTGAGCGTAAAGATGCGCAGCACACGGGACAGGGGTCCTGACTCACTTTGTGTGGTTATTGTAACTCAGATGGTGTGTTATTTGCTCGTGTGCACGGTTTTCAGTGAAAAGAGTGATTTATAAAAATGACGAGGCAGTCTTGTGGTTAAGAAAAAGTCTAAATTCTTTGAGCAGTCCAGCTCTTGTTTTCAGCTTTTCTAAATGATAAAGCCATCCTGAGGTTTTATTCTCCGTGATGGTAGAATAGGTATAAGATCAAGCTCCCAATGCAGTCTACTAGTGCAGCGATTGTCAACCTGTGGGTCGAGGCCCAACAGTGGGTCTCAGAGCTATTTTCAATGGACCGCATATAAATCAGGTAAAAATGTGGCTAAAATGTCTTCAGTGTTCAGAAGCCCTGAGTGGACAAAATACCATACAGTTTATTTTACTCTGGTGTGCTGTATTAAAGAGGACATATCATGCTTGTTTCTCCTTTTCACTATGCCAGACTAGGATGCCTGTAAAGCATTTCTGCTCTCAGTACAAGTCATTTAGTTCCTTCATTGCCCCACAATAGCGTTCTCAAAATCCTCATTTTAGGCCGTTATCAAGCTCTCGTTGAAACACGAGGATCTCAGGATGACCTAAAGTAACCTCTCAACGTCACAGCCCTTTGTGCTCTGATTGGTCAGTTCTATCGGGGGTTGAGCTAGCCTGGCCTTCTTCTTCTACTGTATTTTCCGGCAGGCTCAAAGCAGTGACCGGGCCAGCTCTGGCCCCCTACAGGCCAGAGCTGGTATTGAGGGAATGTGAGTGAGGGACCTTTATACCCCTGCTGCTGGATGTGTTCCTCGGTGAGGGTTTTGTGGCTAACGGACATCACAGAGGAGGAAGTGTTTTATCAGATTACTTCAATAAAAAGAAAGGCACCTCATGTCATCACGACGATTTAAATCTCGCGGACATCTCGCAATGACCTATTTTCAGAGGCATCAAATCTCGTTCTAGGATATCAGAAAAAATACAATATTTCATTTTTTGAAAATTTTTTATATGTCAGTATCAAATTATGCATCACCTTGATATGTTTCCTTTAAGTAAATATTAGCTGTTTTCTCAGGATCTTGACATAGAAATTAACAGAAATTGGGAGTTTCCTACGGAGCCCCTTAGGTGCCACAAATGAAAAAATATATAACTCGTGCACATGAGATACTTATTAGTGCGCACCACATATTAGAACGTGCGCTCGAAATACTTATTCGTACGCACATTTTAGCTAAAGCGTGTGCACGAGATACTCGTGTGCACGAGATACTAAAACGTGCGCACGAAATATGCATTTCGAGCGCACGTTTTAGCTTAAATGTGTGCTCGAAATGAAGTTATTCACCAGGTTTCGACTTTTCCTCTTTCTTGTCCGCTACGGCTTCCCGTAGGGACGCCAGATGTTTACAAACACACACAATTCGGTCACAATGGAGAGAATAAGTGAGCTAGTTAAATTTTACTTCCACCTCGGAAAGTCACATAATAACATTCTTGCTGCTCTTGTCATGAGAGATGGAATAATCTTAAGGAGTAGAACTTTGCTGCTTGTACTAAAAGACAACAGGCTCAGGCGGTGTACCATATTAATTAACTGGTGACCATCCAGGCAGATGGGAGGGGGGCGTGTCTGAAGGACCCTTTTGTTCACTATCTGAACACCTCCCGAATCCATTTGATACACAAAAATTAGCTCTATACGCCCATTTACTTTGTGGTGGAAGTTACTTCACAACATTTAGCGTGACAACGAAAGGTTTTGAAGAATTACAGACTTATTTGACTGCGTAAATATACTGAAGGTAATATATAGGCAACTATCTTAGATGCCTGATCAAAATGACAAATTTCCGACTGTGTCCACTTGTGATAGCCCCGAAACCCGCATTTTACCGCCACTTCGGCGTATCAACAAACAATGTGTTCATGTTCAACGTATAATGGAGTCAGGAGGACTTGAAAATAGGTACAGAGAAGTAGGTTTTTGCAATGTGGAGGAAATTTTCGCTTCATCTTGGGATCAAGCTGATGGCACATGTGTCTGCATTAAGTGTAAGCACAAGAGTGCATTTCTGTAAGCCTGCTGAATTACCTCTGAATATTCTACTGTAGTGTGTGTGGTGTTGTTGACGATAAAATGACTCGTCCTCGTAACCCATAGTAGAACATTAATCCCTGTTAAGATCATAATGCGATGGTCGAGTGATACTTTGTAAACTGTGCAGCCTTTAAAGAGTTTCACAATCGCTGACTTTTGACATCAGATCAGGACACGTAGCGTTGTTGAATGCTGAGTGAATCAAATGGTGATCTCAATAAATGTTTGAACTGTTAAACACTGTGCTGTCTTTAATTTGCTCATTCAGTCCTGTTGGAAATATATTTAATTACCTTTTTCTTACTGACCTTGATAAACAGCAGATCAGTTGTGAATGTGATTGGGAAAATACAACTTTATTATAGTTCTGTGACCATGAAGGTTTTTGTGATATGTCAACATTTACAACTGCGGTCACGTCAGCCATCTCTCGATTTTGAGCGGTCAAGCCAGCCGCTCCAACATTTTAAGTGCGCTCTTATTACAGACTTTATGGCAAGTGCACAGAAATAAGTGGAAAAGTCAGCACTAACTTACTTATAAAAGCATGTGTTAAATTCCGGTTTTCAAAATAAAAAGTGGAGGTGAAATAAAATAAGATTTTGTTCTAAAAAAATATGAGAACTCCATTAAGATATATGTTCATATTTACAGTATAGAATGCATTAAAAATCCTTATGAAATTATATTAAATGTGTCCAAATGCAATAAAAAGAGGTGTGTGTTATAGAGCAGGCTTAGATCTAATGTCCTACACTGATTCTGAGCAAATAGGTCACACGGCCTGAGACTTATTGAGCTATGAATTTTTAATGTATTTTATACTGTAAATATGAGTATTTTAGCTCAATAAGTCCCAGGCCATGGGATCTGTTAGCCCAAAATTAAGATGGAATGGTAGATCTAATACTGCTCCTTGACACACAGCACTTTTATTGCAGTTGAACACAATTAATATATTTTATGAATTTTTAATGCATTTATTATTGTATATATGAACGTTATAGCTCAATAAGTTCCAGGTCATGTGACCTGTTGGCTCAAAATCAACACAGAATGATAGATCTAAGCCTGCTCTATGACACACACCACTTTTTATTGCATTTGGACAGATTTCATATTTTTTTCTGAATTTTTAATGTATTGGCAAATGTAAAGATGAGAATTGTAGCTCAATAAGTCCCAGGCCATGTGGCCTGTTGGCCCAGAATCATATAGGACAGTAGATTTAAGCCTGCTCCATGAGAAACACCACTTTTTTTTGCATTTGGACATGTTTCATATTTTTAGGTATCTCATAATGTTAATTTGAGAGTTATATTTTAATGGAGTTCTCATATTTTTTTAGAAAATCTTGTTGTATTTCACAACCACTTTTTATTTTGAAAACCGGAATTTCATAAACGCTCTTGTAAGGTTGCGGCTGGCCTTACCATGCAAAATCGAGAGACGGCTGATGTAACTGCAGTCACATACATTGTATATCCAAACCAAATGGCATATACTCTAAATCAATTGATGGAAGGTAATTCTCCACTGATAAAACATCCGACTGACAAGGTGCATCTTTCAGGTCTCAGAAAAGTGTGCGCTAAGTGCAATTTTGTTGTACACGCACTGCATTCTTCTGTAAATACACACCCCACTAAACAAAAGTTACCACACAAGATGGGTCAACAGCCCCTCAGAGGGGCAATTTATGTGTCCTAGCTGCATAATTTAATAAAGAACTCTTCACAATGTCCTCACTGCCTTTTTTTGATTTTCTGAAGCACTAATTGGACTTGAAAAGGTTTTTGTTAACAGAAGGTGTATACCTCTTTATTGGGTTTCTTATTATACGGTTGTTATTTTAAATCGTGTTTTAAGGTATGTAACTGCTACTGGCTATGGCACAGAGTAACCTCCAACATCGACTAAAACAAAAGCATCAGTTGAGCACTGATTGTCCAAGAGCAACAATGAACTGGTCAATGGGATAGGCCTGCTGTAAAAAAGAACTTGGAAATAAAAAAAAACGTATAGAATGTCTAAAACTAGAGTAATTTACTGGAAGACATTGCATGGGTTGAGGTCATGTATTGAGGCTTATGGTATGTGTTAATTGTTTTTTTTTTTTTTTACTGTATTTGTTTCTAATTCTCTGCCCCCTGCACGTGCAGGTGCAACTGCATAGGTACTTCTCGGTGTCAATGCACTTATTGTTTGAGCATGTCAACGAAATATCAAGTATTAATACATATTACTGATATTATCAGTATTCAATTAGGTAATCACATAAAACGCTAACGGTTGTACATGGCAATTTGTTTTTTTGTCTACAGTCATCAATGTACATATGACAGGTAAACACGTATCAGATCACTTAAACACTTGAACTTGGGTGATGCCAACACATCCCCTGAGTCTATAAAATGTGAATTCCGTTGGATTTTAGTTGTTCAAAAGGTAACATTAACATGACAATGTTTTATTACAAATTTGGACATATTTTATATTTTTGTTTACATCAAGAATGTTCTGTAAAACCGCAGTGCTATCTGTGCAGTCTGAAAAACCATACCAAACTACAGCTACCACGAATAAGTGAGGATATCGATATCCTCTTTCGTGGCAGACCTGATCAGGTCTGCTCTCCTGCGAGATGAATTTAACGTGTTCCTGCTACTCTAACTCCAGTTAAATAAACTCCATCTAAGCAAATAAATGCTCGAAAAATTCATATGTTGAACTAATGTGTTAATACATAAGAGCTTTTGATGAACTAGTCCAGGTAGCCACAGATCACATCCCAGGGTAACATGAAAGGCTATCACACAATGACACGTAGATCATGCACTGTATGTGTACCGCTGAGAAGCTAAACCTTTTTGATTACATTATGTACTTCAGGTCATTTTATAAATGTAATTCCACCAATACCTCAGGGTGTTGAGGAGATGTTTAAGTGTGTGTATGTGCAGAAGAATTCATGTGTGAGTATGTGTGCCACTTGGTTCGGATATACAATGTATGTTGACATATCACAAAAACCTTCATGGTAAAGTATCATTCGACCATCGCATTAAGATCTAAATGGGACTAATGTTCTACTATGGGTTACAGGGACGAGTCATTTTGTCGTCAACAACACCACACACACTACAGTAGAATATTCAGAGGTAATTCAGCAGGCTTACAGAAATGTACTCTTGTGCTTACACTTAATGCAGACACATGTGCCATCAGCTTGATCCCAAGATGAAGCGAAAATTTCCTCCACAATGTAAAAACCTACTCCTCTGTACCTATTTTCAAGTCCTCCTGACTCCGTTATACGTTGAACATGAACACATTGTTTGTTGATACGCCGAAGTGGCGGTAAAATGCGGATTTCGGGGCCATCACAAGTGGACACAGTCGATAATTTGTCATTTTGATCAGGCATCTAAGATAGTTACCTATATATTACCTTCAGTATATTTACACTGTCAAATAAGTCTGTAATTCTTCAAAACCTTTCGTTGTCACGCTAAATGTTGTGAAGTCACTTCGGCAACTAAGTAAATGGGCGAAAAGAGCTCATTTTTGTGTATCATATGGATTCGGGAGGTGTTCAGATAAACAAAAGGGTCCTTCAGACACGCCCCCCTCACATCTGCCTGGACGGTCACCTGTTAATTTAATACACCGCCTGAGCCTGTTGTCTTTTAGTACAAGCAGCAAAGTTCTTCAATAAGCAACAAGAATGCCTTATATGACAGTCCGAGGTGGAAGTAAAAGTTAACTAGCTCACTTCTTCTCTCCAATGTGACCGAATTGTGTGTGTTTATAAACATCTGGCGTCCCTACGGGAAGCCATAGCGGACAAGAAAGAGGAAAAGTCAAAACCTGGTGAATAACTTTATTTCGAGTAAGTATAAGTATCTTGTGCGCAGGAGTTTTATATTTTTTCACCTGTGGCACCGAAGGGGCTCCGTAGTTTCCTATGATGAACTTTTGATTTGAGAAAACAACTCACAGATAAATGTTATGATGGGAAACAGTGCATTAAGATTTATGGATATGTGGTTTCCCAATGCTCTTATTATTATTTATTATTTAAAATGTTTTCTCCAGTCTATTTTTGCACAAAAAAATGTCAATATTTTTTTTCCCTAAACAAATTCGGATGGTTGATCTTTTTGAGATCTGGGTCATGATGACTAAACATGGCAAATGTTACTCAGGGCAGAGCTGCAGAGATCCACCACTTCACTGTATGTTTTATCTAAAAAGTGAAAATATCAACCTTTTCCTTCCTATTCCCAAACTCATTTCTTACACAGTATAATGTGACCTTGCTTAGATAGATACTTTATTCTACAGTAACGCTATCCTGTAATTCTGCTTCATGTTTCTCTGAAAATGCATCAGATTGATGCTCTTAAATATGAAATATTCCAAATTTTCTTATGGGGGAGCATGCCCCTGGACCCCTCTAGGGGGTCATGGCCTTCACATCTTTTTCAGCCTTGACCTGTTTTCTTGCCTGATATTTTCTCCTTGTGTGGCCTCTGTAGTTTTACTTTCTGTGTTTACCCTGCCTTACTTGATCTCATGTGTTTCACTGTCTTGTTTCATGCACCCGTGTGTCTGTATAGGTGTGGTTTTCACTGAAGTACTTGTGTTAGGCTGTTAGTCTGTTGTGTTTCTCTGTGCTAGTTAGCCATGTAGGATTGGTATGTGTGCATTTTGCCTGTTCTTTGCATTCAGTAGTTATCATGTTTGATGTGCATAATGTGTGTACATGATGCTCCCTTCACATTTTTGCCTGCCCCCTTATGTATGCATGCCTAGAACCGGCCCTGGAGCACACTGGAGAGTTTAATGGATGAGGATGAAGAAGTCAAAGTGTTGATGTGAGGAAGGTCTGATGGTTCTGATTCAAACTTCATCATCTTCATGATTCAGCTCCTTCACATCCTGCTGAGATGTCCAGCTGATATATGGGCCCAACATTTAGACAGAAATGTTCAGATCTGTGATCCTGATGATGAACTCTTGAGCTCATATCTGCCAACACCAACATGATGATGAAGATATTGGACATTATGTGTAATGTTATGACAGGAGTCAGAGCAGCAGCTGATTGGCTCTGCTGAGCAGACTGTGTGATGTGGACACATCTGATTGGATCCTAAAGAGTTTTTCTCTTCATTCTCTCTTCTTTATTCAGACTGTGTTTCTGCAGTTTGTCAGAGATCAGCTGTTCTTCTTTAGCCTCAGCTCTGAAGTCCAACCCCTCCCATCTGAGACAGCTGAACCTGAGCGACAACAAACTTCATGATTCAGGAGTGAAGCTGCTGTGTGATTTTCTGCAGAGTCCAAACTGTAGACTGGAGATTCTGAGGTAAGTTCATGTTTTCTCTGTTTCTATTGTAGATCTTGTGTGTGTGATTATGAACTGAAGCATCTTCATGTCCAGATGTTTGACTGATCATATGTAGGGATGCATGATGGTGGATTTTTGCTGATATCTGATCTGCTGACATTTCAACCTTCTCTGAGCTCCTCCTGATATATCTCCACTCATCTTCTGTTGTAAATCAGACCAAGTGTGTCCTGTAGGAGAACTGATGTGTTCCTCTGATTGTGACAGTCTGTTTGTTTTAGAAACAGGAAACAAGACAAACAACATCTGATTCAACAATAAATGACAGATGTATTCTTTTCAAATACAGACATTTATTCATGAAAACTGAAGGTCATTTCTTCTTCACATGTTCATTTAATGTCAGATTTAATTTTAACAGCAGAGTTAAACTTCTTCAGCTATACAAACAATCATGATGCCGCGGACATTTTGAGAACAAAAAATGACATCAGGATAGATAAATATTTAAATAAATACTTAAATACATTAGAAAAATAAGTGATTAATATATTTTTGGTCATAAAAGGCCATCCTTGTCTTTATGCATTAATTTATGCATTTCTAATTTATTTCTTTTTGTATTTCTATATTTATTTATTTCTAAATGTTCACATTTTATCATTCATTCATACATTAATACATTTATATCCATATGTATTTATTGTTATTACCTCTGCCAAGAGGGTTATGTTGTAGGGAGAGTTTGTTTGTCTGAATGTGAACAAAATAACTCAAAAAAGTTATGGATGGATTTTGATAAAGTTTTCAGGAAATGTTCAGCATGGGAAAAGGAAGAACTGATTTGATTATGGTGTTGATCAGGATCACCGTCTGGATCTGCCATGATGAAAAATGTGATTTTCTTGAATAGCTAATGAAATAAAAGAGATATCATTATGAAACCAGCTGCTAATGGTATGTTTTCATGGTCAAGGAATCTAAATATTTACATACTTGACCAATCTGACTTTAGATTGAGGTAGGACCGACTTCCTTATTAACATAGGTGCACAGAAACACAGAAATAAATAAATGTAGAAATACAGGAATGCATAAATGTGTAATTACATTACCAAACGTCTGAATGACTAAAGATTTATACTTGTAGAAATAAAGAAATACATGAATAAAAAATAGAAATTCATTAATTAAATACAAAAAAACTGCAACAGACCTTTTTCTAACCACAATATATTTAGATATTTATGATTTTTTCATGCTTTGATTTATTAACATATTTATTTCTTGATCCTTGTGTCATTTTTGTTCTCCATACTGAAGATGATCTCCTTCTTGGTCTAAATAAAAATGTCTGTGCCTGGAGCTCCACATGTCAGCTGGTGTGTCCAAACGGACTTGAAGCAGTTTGCTGCTCTTACTAACGTTGTTCCTCAGGTTCAGATTCTTGCTCGTGTTGTTCTGACTCTCAGATGGTCGTGGCTCTGGACAAAAGCGTCTGCTGAATGACTTTGAAACATTTCAACAAACTTTAAGACTTAATGAGCAGACAGTGACAGGTATATAATGATGTGTTCAATGACAGCTCAGAAAAATGAGGATTAGACAAAAATTCAGTGGGTACTGAAAGTATTCAAACCCCCTTAAATCACATTTTGTAACATTGCAGCCATTACCAAAAATTATTTAAATTCATTTTTTCCCCATTAATGTACATAAAGCACCCCATATTAACAACAAAACAACAATATTCTAGACATTTTTGAACATTTATTAAAAAAGAAAAACTGAAATATCAAATGCTCATAAATATTCAGACCCTTTACTGAGACACTTGTTTTTTAACTGAGGCATTGTCCATTTCTTCCGATCATCATTGAGATGGGTCGACACCTTCATTGGAGTCAAGCTGTGTTTAATTGTACTGATTGGACTTGATTAGGAAAAGCTCACACCTGTCTCTATAAGAGCTTTCAGCTCACAGTGCATGTTAGAAGAAATGAGAAGCATGAGGTCGAAGGAACTGCCTGAAGAACTCAGAAACACAACGGTTAAGGCACAGATCATTTCCAGAGTGCTCAGGATCTCAGACTGGGCCGAGGGTTCATCTTCCAACGAGACAATGACCCTTAGCACACATCTAAAATAACGAAGGAGTGGCTTCAGAACAACTCTGTGACTGTTCTCCAATGGCCCAGCCAGAGCCTTGACTTAAACCCAACTGAGCATCTCTGGAGAGACCTGAAAATGGCTGTGCACCAACGTTCACCATCCAACCTGACAGCTGGAGACTGTCTGGAGACTGGCAGAGGATCCCCAAATCCAGGTGTTAGAAACTTGTTGATCACTCCCAAGAAGACTCATAGCTTTATGAGCTCAAAAGGCTCCTACTCAGTACTGAGCAAAGGGTCTGAATACTTATGACCATGGGATATTTCACTTTTTCAGTTTTAATAAATCTTCAAAAATTTCTACAATTCTGTTGTTTTGTTGTCAATATGGGGTGCTTCGTGTACATTATGGAGGAAAAAAATGAATTTAATTGATATTAGATAATAACTGCAATTTTACAATATATGAAAAATTTAAGGGTGTCTGAATACTTTCTGTACACACTGTATAACATTTCATCATGATGTGTTCAAATGTTGACAACAAAAGGAAAATTTATTTTCAGTCCAAAGATCAAGGATGTTCGTGGAAATATGTTTTAATATTATTTACCAAATTGTTGTATTTCCTCATATATTTCCTAATAAGGTAAAATAAATAATTGTTTTTGGAGCTAAACTGACCATGTGACAGCAGACTGTGACTGTGAGCTCAGATTGAAGTGTTTAGATGTGAAGGTTTGATCCTGACAGAAAAATCTGAGCTCTGCTGTTTACACTTTAGAGAAACAGGAGGAACGGATCAAGACGTGTGTGAAAGCAGCTGAGACAAACTGAAGTACAGGAGTCAGAGCAGCAGCTGATTAGCTCTGCTGAGCAGGCTGTGTGATGTGGACACATCTGATTGGATCCTAAATAGTTTTTCTCTTCATTCTCTCTTCTTTATTCAGACTGAGGAGCTGCAGGTTGTCAGAGATCAGCTGTTCTTCTTTAGCCTCAGCTCTGAAGTCCAACCCCTCCCATCTGAGACTGCTGAACCTGAGCATCAACAATCTTCATGATTCAGGAGTGAAGCTGCTGTGTGATTTTCTGCAGAGTCCAAACTGTAGACTGGAGATTCTGGAGTAAGTTCATGTTTTCTCTGTTTCTATTGTAGATCTTGTGTGTGTGATTATTAAGTGAAGCATCTTCATGTCCAGATGTTTGACTGATCATATGTAGGGATGCATGATGGTGGATTTTTGCTGATATCTGATCTGCTGACATTTCAACCTTCTTTGAGCTCCTCCTGATATATCTCCACTCATCTTCTGTTGTAAATCAGACCAAGTGTGTCCTGTAGGAGAACTGATGTGTTCCTCTGATTGTGACAGTCTGTTTGTTTTAGAAACAGGAAACAAGACAAACAACATGTGATTCAACAATAAATGACAGATGGATTCTTTTCAAATACCAGTGTTGGTAATAAGAGTTAGAACATAACGGCGTTATTTTTTTCAGTAACGGGTAATCTAACTAATTACTTTTGCATGCGTTGCAACGCCATTACCATTACTAACAGTGAAATGTGGCGCATTACTTTGCACCGATGTCAAGCAGCTGTTATCCGACCAGCCTCAGCCTCAAATTCCATGGCACACGGAAGTGCCGCGCCAAGGTCTTGTCCTGACAGACAAAACCCACTGAAAGGGCGCACCGAGCAGAGCTGTGGGTGGGTGCAGCCATGTAGGGGCAGGGCTGATCCCCGGAGAGCCACAGGCTCTCTTGATGAGCACAGCGATGTCCCACACTCATAAAACATGTTATACACTGAGAAAAGAAATCAACAACACCTCACTTCCCTTCTCCAAGGTCCCTTTGCTGGTCCCAACCACACAGCTTTGTGATTTATTTAACTTCTACCCGCCTATATCCGTGTATAAAAGTGAAAATTTTCGGGGGTTTAGAAGCAGCTGCGCAGAAAATAGATCTGAAGCGAATCTCCAGCGCTGCGTTGGCGCGCGCGCTGGCTCTCACCAACGCAGCGCTGCATGTAGGTGAAGCTTACTGTGGAGCACTTCACTCCCATTCTAGTCTATCAGGCAAATTCCACTGCACGTGCTGTTGGAGAACTGATGATGTCAGAGCTGCTGCAGCAGGTAACAACAAGGAAGGACAGAGAGACAGAGACACACAGTTCAAGCAGCAAAAAGCTTTTTTAAAAAGTAACGCATCAATTACTTTACCTGGTAACTAACTACATTTATGAAGGAGCAATTCCGTCAGTAATTCAGTTACTTTTTTGGGAAAGTAACAAGTAACTATAACTAATTACTTTTTTGAAGTAATGTGCCCAACACTGTCAAATACAGACATTTATTCATGAAGCTGAAGGTCATTTATTCTTCACATGCTCATTTAATGTCAAATTTAATTTTCACAGCAGAATAAAACTTCTTCAGATGTACAAACTGTGATGTTAATGATGATGAAGTATGGAGAACAATAATTGACATAAGGATAAATTAATTAAAAAAAATCTCAATTATCTAAAACAAATAATTGATATCAAATAAATAGAAAAACTGAATATATTATATATTTTGGTAATAAAAGGCCATCCTTGTCTTTATGCATTAATTTATGCATTTCTAATCTATTTCTTTTTGTATTTCTATATTTATTTATTAATAAATTTTCACATTTATGTATTCTTTCATACATTTCTTCATTTATATCCACATTTAGTTACTTATTGTTATTACCTCCGCCAAGGAGATCATGTTTTCGGGAGAGTTTGTCCATCCACCTGTGAACAAAATAACTCAAAAAGCAATGGATGAATTTGAATGAAATTTTCAGGAAATGTTCAGCATGGGGAAAGAAAGAACTGACTATTTTGGTGTTGATCCAGATCAGCGTCTGGCCCCAGTGGCGAAAAATGTGATTTCTGTGAATAACTACTGAACTAAAATAGATACTATTATGAATCCAGTTGCTAATGGTATGTTTTCATCGTCAAGGAATCTAAATATTTAGATGAAATAAAAGTAGTAGTAGTATTTATGGTCAAAATGACAATATGGCTGAGGACTGTGGCACTGGTGAAGGTCTGTGCTCTCCGAGTGCTTGCTAGTTTTGCCATTGTTGTTCCCCGTTTTTTTCCACAGGATCAGGTATACCTGCAGATTCTTTTCTGAAGCTTCATCGTGGACACGCCTCCGTTTGAAAAGTTTGAACCTTTCACAGCAGATGATGTATTAAAGTAAGAGAGCTGATCAAACCATGGGCTGGAAAAGCTTCATAAAATGTTTGAAACAACATCACAGGTGAGCTCAGAGCTAAAGATGCAGCAGCGTCCTGCTCTCCCTCTGCTGCAGGTCACACAGAGGTCATGGGAGGAGCACACATGATGAAAGTTGACCATGTGAAAGAAAGAATCATTTAAAAAATACATTTGTTTGCAGGTAGTGTTAAAACATGCAGAAATAACATGAATGAATTAGAGTTTTATTGAAGATAAAGGAGGAGTTTTTGTCTTTTCTGTATTTAGCATCACTAAATGTTCCTGCAGAAACCTCCCGTCCACTGGGTGTCTGGGTGTAACGCTGCACATTAACATAGGTGCACAGAGTAACAGAAATATATAAATGTGGAAATACAGGATTAAATACATAATTGAATGGGAAAAAATATACATAAATAAATGTATGAAAAAATAAATAAATCTGTGTAGAAATACAGGAATAAATAACTAAATAAATGTATATGGAAATTTATACATAATTGTTTGAATAAATAAATAAATGTAGATATACAGGAATAAATTAATAACTTTTAAGTTGTAGCGAATGTATGACTAAACAAAAAACAAATGTGGAAATTTCTAAATTAATTATGAATAAATAAATAAATGTAGAAATACTGAAATAAATGTATTAGAAAATAGTCATAAATGTCTAAATGAATTAACATTTATACTTGGAGAAGTTTTAAAATACATGAATAAAAGAGAAAAGAGATATTCACATAAAATGAATAAATGGAAAAAATACAGCAACAGAACTTTTTTTAACAAAATGTATTTTTAAATGAACTTTTTATTCTTGTATTTATGTTTGTATTTATATATGTATTCATATTTTTATTTACTAATTTATGTATTTATTTATTTTACAGGTATATAATGATGTGTTCAATGACAGCTCAGAAAAATGATGATTAGACAAAAATATTACATTTCATCATGATGTGTTCAAATGTTGACGACAACAGGAACATTTAGTTTCAGTCCAAAGATCAAGGATATTGGTGGAAAAATATTTTTATATTATTTATCAAATTGTTTCATTCCTCATATATTTCCTAATAAGGTAAAATAAATAATTGTTTTGGAGCTAAACTGGACCATGTGACAGCAGACTGTGACTGTGAGCTCAGATTGAAGTGTTTAGATGTGAAGGTTTGATCCTGACAGAAAAATCTGAACTCTGCTGTTTACACTTTAGAGAAACAGGAGGAACGGATCAAGACGTGTGTGAAAGCAGCTGAGACAAACTGAAGTACAGGAGGCAGAGCAGCAGCTGATTGGCTCTGCTGAGCAGACTGTGTGATGTGGACACATCTGATTGGATCCTAAATAGTTTTTCTCTTCATTCTCTCTTCTTTATTCAGACTGAGGCGCTGCAGTTTGTCAGAGATCAGCTGTTCTTCTTTAGCCTCAGCTCTGAAGTCCAACCCCTCCCATCTGAGCCAGCTGGAACTGAGCATCAACGATCTTCATGATTCAGGAGTGAAGCTGCTGTGTGATTTTCTGCAGAGTCCAAACTGTAGACTGGAGATTCTGATGTAAGTTCATTTTTTCTCTGTTTCTATTGTAGATCTTGTGTGTGTGATTATGAACTGAAGCATCTTCATGTCCAGATGTTTGACTGATCATATGTAGGGATGCATGATGGTGGATTTTTGCTGATATCTGATCTGCTGACATTTCAACCTTCTTTGAGCTCCTCCTGATATATCTCCACTCATCTTCTGTTGTAAATCAGACCAAGTGTGTCCTGTAGGAGAACTGATGTGTTCCTCTGATTGTGACAGTCTGTTTGTTTTAGAAACAGGAAACAAGACAAACAACATGTGATTCAACAATAAATGACAGATGGATTCTTTCAAATACAGATATTTATTCATGAAAGCTGAAGGTCATTTCTTCTTCACATGTTCATTTAATGTCAGATTTAATTTTCACCGCAGAGTTAAACTTCTTCAAATGTACAAACTGTGATGTTGATGATGATGAAGATGAAGTATGGAGAACAATAATTGACATAAGGATAAATTAATAAAAAAAATCTAAATCAGTCTTAAAATAAATAATAAATAACATATTTAGAAAAACTGAATGTATTGTATATTTTGGTAATAACAGGCCATCCTTATCTTTGTGTATTAATTTATGCAAATCAGATTTATTTCTTTTTGTATTTCTACATTTATTTCTAAATTTTCACATTAATTTATTCATTCATACATTTATACATTTATTTATTTATTATCTTAGCATAAAAATTGGAGGTTGTTCTATGATGAACATTTCACTTGAGTTATCTAGAAAACAACTCACACATAAGTGTTAGGACGGAAAACAGTGCATTAAGATAATAGATGAAACCGGAGTCAAATTCCTTGTATTCCTGGAAATACTTGGCGAATAAAGCTGATTCTGATTCTGATTCTGGAAGTGTGATCTCCCAGTGCTCTGATTATTATTTAATATTTAAAACATTTTTTCTCTCTTTGCAAAAAAGTTTTTTTTCAACATTTCTCAGAGAGTAAATTAAAGTGTCTGATCATTTTGAGATTTGGGTCATGATGACTGAACATGGTGAATGTTACTCAGGACAGAGCTGCAGAGATCCTCCACTTCACTGTATGTTTTATCTAAAAAGTGAAAATATCAACCTTTTCCTTCCTATTTCCAAACTCATTTCTTACACAGCAGAATGTGAGCATGCAGAGATAGATACTTTATTACAAAGTCAGGCTGTCCTGTAATTCTGCTTCATGTTTCTATCTAAATGCATCAGATTGATGCTCTTAAATATGAAATATTCCAAATTTTCTTACGCGGAGCATGGCCCCTGGACCCCCCTGGAGAGGTCATGGCCTACACTTTTTTTAAACTCTGACCCGTTTTCATGCCTGATTTTTTCTCCTTGTGTAGCCTTTGTAGTTAGTTTTACTTTCAATGTTTCCTCTGCCTTAATTGATCTCATGTGTTTCACTCACCTATGTGTCTATAGGTGCGATTTTTACTTAAAGCTGTTGTCTACGATTTCAAACCGCAGCCCCCCCCCCCCCCCACCCCCCTTCCCTCACCTCTCCCCTCCGTGTTCCAAGATCCCGCCCCCAGCTCGTGTCGCCTCATAAAGCCCCCTCGGACAGAGCTACGAGCGACTAGCATAATATATCAGCAGCAAACTCAATCAAAAACAGCTCAGCTCAACTGAAAGTGTCAAACACGACAGACATCCCCCTTGTAACACACAGCAGTAGCCAATTCAACTGGACCGGCAGCAATGCGGGTTTGTCGCCGCCAGAGCGGAGCCGAGTGTGGGGGAGTATTTATCTTTCTCAGCCTGTCCTCCCCAGCTCAGCTTACAATGCTAACGATTAGCGGCTAACCCACTCCCCTACAAGTCATTAGCCAGGACAGGCACAAACTAACCAGAGTTATTCAGCAGACATCTCCCACTGTAGTAAACAAAGCCATTACCTTATCAACACGGAAAAATTAATCTTCGCAGGTTCTAAGGTTTGATTGGTCAGCTAGTATGCAGCTTTTCAGCGAATATACTGAATGGATTTTTTTCGTTCTTTTTGGTCTTTATATTGTGTAGATTGGAGCATAGGACCATAACAGGACCATAAACGGTGTTATTAAGATGTACAAAGCTTCCAAATCGTCGACCCTAGCTTTAAGTCCTTGTCTGAGTCTCTGTTAGTCTGTTGGTTTGCTGTGTGTCTCTGTGTTAGTTAGCCATGTTGGATTGGTATGTGTGCATTTTGCCTGTTAATGCGGCCTGTACCTTTCTGTTGAGAATAAGGCTGATGCAGCTTTTTGCAATAATTGACATCATTTTTCCTCCTGCGCTGCAGCACCATATTTTAGGGCTCCCCTACCTATGAAATCCCACTTTAACCATTGTCTATGTGACCATGTGTGTGAACAGAAAATTAAAAAAATAATCAGGAGCTAGTCTTGTGATCTTTGAGGTGCTTCTGTAAATCTCAGTGTTTTCTTAAACTTATCCGACTTTAATGATGAATCAGTTTCTAGTTTCATGTGGTTTCAAGCCCCTGTAATTACTGAAATATGTTTATTTATTTATGTATTTAATTATTCATTTATATTTTTATTTATCCTCATGTCATTATTTATTCTCCGTATTGAAGATGATCTCCTTCTTGGTATAAATAAAAATGTGTGTGCCTGGAGCTCCACATGTCAGCTGGTGTGTCCAAACGGACTTGAAGCAGTTTGCTGCTCTTACTAACGTTGTTCCTCAGGTTCAGATTCTTGCTCGTGTTGTTCTGACTCTCAGATGGTCGTGGCTCTGGACAAAAGCGTCTGCTGAATGACTTTGAAACATTTCAACAAACTTTAAGACTTAATGAGCAGACAGTGACAGGTATATAATGATGTGTTCAATGACAGCTCAGAAAAATGATTAGACAAAAATATAACATTTCATCATGATGTGTTCAAATGTTGATGACAACAGGAAAATTTAGTTTCAGTCCAAAGATCAAGGATGTTTGTGGAAATATGTTTTTATATTATTTATCAAATGGTTTTATTTCCTCATATATTTCTTTATAAAGTAAAATAAATAATTGTTTTTGGAGCTAAACTGGACCATGTGACAGCAGACTGTGACTGTGAGCTCAGATTGAAGTGTTTAGATGTGAAGCTTTGATCCTGACAGAAAAATCTGAGCTCTGCTGTTTACACTTTAGAGAAACAGGAGGAACGGATCAAGACGTGTGTGAAAGCAGCTGAGACAAACTGAAGTACAGGAGGCAGAGCAGCAGCTGATTGGCTCTGCTGAGCAGACTGTGTGATGTGGACACATCTGATTGGATCCTAAATAGTTTTTCTCTTCATTCTCTCTTCTTTATTCAGACTGTGTAACTGCAGTTTGTCAAAGATCAGCTGTTCTTCTTTAGCCTCAGCTCTGAAGTCCAACCCCTCCCATCTGAGAGAGCTGGACCTGAGCCTCAACAATCTTCATTATTCAGGAGTGAAGCTGCTGGAAGATCTTCAGGAGAATCCAAACTACAGACTGGAGACTCTGAAGTAAGTAGAGAGTTTAATTTACCGTAAATCCCAGAATATAAATCTCTCTGGTTTCTCAGCTGCTCTCTTTTTTGAGTCTCTCAGAGTGAAAATGAATTTCTCCGTCTTCCTGCCTGATGATTTCTGTGACGTTCAGCAAAACCTTCAATGTTCAGTTTGTGTCAAACTGTTGCTCTTTAGTCCACCTGCTGTGACCTGCTGAGCCTTTGCTTCTTATATTACGGTAGCTGAGCTCTCAGCTTGAAGGGGATTGTTGTGAAGCTCAAACACTAGAGGAGTCCAAAAAGACGGTTTTCCTTTGAGTTGTTTTACATTCAGAATCAGTGTAGACGTCCATGAATCTGTTTTTGTCTTTTGTTTCTAAAACAGGTCTAAAAATGTGGTTTATACTCCAGACTTTACGGTAATCCGTGCTGATCTGTCCATCTTTGAGCTGAACTGGGTTCAGTCAGGAGAGGCTTCATGATGACAGCAGTTTAAACTCATGAAACCTGTGAGACTCTGCAGGTGGTCCAGGTGAAAATCTGCCCTTCAAAGTGTCTTCAGTTTGTGCTGCTGTCTCTGAATCCTCTCAGAAAAGTCAAAGAAATGAGAAACAGCTGCTGCTGACGTGTGAACATGTGAATCCACTGATGAAAATCTCCCTTTATTGTCTTTTCCTTTCAAACAAACATTAACGCTGTGATCTGACAGAAGAGGCAGAAATCAAGCTCATGAAACCGTCATGGTCCTGCTGAAGTTCAGCAGAAGAATCAATATGATCATGAAGAGCAGATGATTTCTTTGACTGGAACTGTGGCCCCAAAATTCTTCATGGTCCCATCCCTAGAGCTGGACCACTGCAGTCCAACATGTGACAGGCTTTGGTGTGCTGGACACAGAGCAGAGTGAAAACTCAGCAAACACATGAAGATCCAACAAAGCTGCAGCTTCAGCCTGAACTGAAGAGAGTCCTCACAACTTTGTGTGCTCTCAGACTGATGGAGCTCAGTTATTGGAGGCTCCTGATTCATTCTTCTGCTCTGAACACAGATCAGCAGATCTAATCTCTGCTCTCATTTTTACTCCCACAGGTGCTGATACCTGAGGATCATCATCATCATCAGTGAGTCCATCCACAGTCAGTCAGTGACCCACTGTGACGTCCTGCAGCTGTTTCCTTCACAGACGTGTCCACACAGACTCTGTTCAGGTCCCTGCAGATCCTCCAACAGTCTGACAGAGTCTCACATTTGGTTTTTGAAACCTGAGGCCTTCAAAGTGTCAGCCGCTGCAGTTTGTGGTTTTCCTCTGAACTCAGGATCTTTACCAAAGCATGAACAGGTCCTGCAAGCTCACACTGACTCAAATGTAAAGAAATGCCTGATTAATAGAACTACAGATGATTAAAGCAAAGAAATAAACTGACATGTTACCTTATAAATCAAAGACAATGTTGAAAATATGATGTTGAATTTCTTTTGTTAGTCTATGTAAACTGATTGGGGGGGGGGCACAGATATGATTATTTTTGGACCTTTATGCTTTTTAATCCGACTGTAAATATCCAAAGTGTTTGTTATCTTCAATAAATGATTAACCTTTTGGAGGGTTGAGTGAACTTTGAGCACCAAAAATGTCTGCTTGACTTCTTTTTTATTTTCTGTTTGCTTTGCAGACTAGTTAGATGTTTGTTTTTTTGTCTTTTTGTCAGTGTGTTTTTTGTTATTTGTCTGATTGTTTTCCAGTTTGTTTGTTCATTTGTTGGTTAGGCTGTTTGTTTCTGTGTTTGTCTTTTTTTTATGTGTTTGTCTCTTTCTTTGTGAAATGGTTTGTTTATCCTCTTGTTACTCTGTTTTCTGTACTGTCTTGTGTGTGTGTTTCTATGAAATGGATGTATGTTTGTCACTTTGTCAGTATTTTTGTCTATTTGTTTGTGTGTGTTTTGTGAGTTTCTGGTTATGTTTTTCTGTGATTACTGTTTTGTGTCTGTTTATCTGTTTCTTTGTGACTGTGTTTCTGTTTCATTGGGAGTCTATGTACTCGTAGTTGTAGTCTGACTGTTTTAATTGTACTTTTATATTTTTTGCTTGATTTTTTGTCTGCCTGTCAGACTGCTCTTCTGTCTGTTTGTCCTTTTGTTTGTTTTTTCTTTTCATTTGTCATTCATCTGCCTGTATTTTCTCTGTCGTTGGGAGTCGGTGTAGTTCTTACTTATTTTTTCTGATTGTTTTGTTTGTCTCCTCACTTTGTAACTTTGTTTATTTGTTTGTTTGTTAGTTTGTCTGCCTGTCTGTCTTTTTGATTTTAACATTTGAACTGTCTGTCATCCAGAGGAAAGTTTCATCTCAGCAGAGCTGTGATCTGAGATGATCTGCATGTATGTTCTCAGGATTTTAACAGGGCAGTAAACTTCATCCATAAATAACAAATCTTTTCTAGAATGTGACTGATGTGGTGAGAAAAATAAAATAGTCTAGAGCGATGAATGAACACCTGCAGGCATCAATCATCCATGAGTCTGAGGTGGAGGATCTTCAAAGTCTGATTACAGGAACTTTCTGTAACTCATGAAGGTGTGAATCTTCTCAGGCTGAGTGTCTCTAACCTGTCAGAGAGGAGCTGTGGAGCTCTGTCCTCAGTCTGGGAAAGTCTATTTTCTATTCTGACCACCAGGTGTGGCTCTTGCTTCAGTATTGCAGGCATACAGCCCGATCAGACACTCAGCATGAGGACCAGCTCCAGACTCTGATGGGACGGCAGCCCTTTGGCAGCTTGGAGCTCCAATTTTATCTTTACAAGCAGAAATGAATGAAAGCTGCAATATTCTCTACATCCTTATTATTCATGCAGCATTTTATAAAGTCATCTAACACGGAAACTGGACTGGATTAAAGCAACAAAACAACTTCATACCAAACTGTATTATTTTAAATTCCCTTTCAGTTCTTTAGTGTTTTAATGATTAAACTTTTCTTCTGTTCCGGGTTTAAAAAGCATCAGTGTTCATCTTGAAGAGGACACAGCCTGTCAAAAGCATGTGTATGAAGAGGAGACCCGTGAAATGTATCTACGTTGGTTTATCACCATCAAGTTGAACAAACAATTATCGAGGAAACATTACGGCACTGTATGATCACTTTATCACAATCTCTGTTTACAACTTTTGCCGCAAGTGCGCATGCCCTCTGTTTTTTCGTATGTTTCCGCTTGTTTCTGTCATATCGTTGATGCACCCCTACAGGTCTGGCATGTGTTTTACAGTGTTTTAATGTGTGTTGAGTGCATTCATGTAGACGCACACATTTTCTCAGACGCCTTCGTCTGTATGACGATCGTTTTTGAAACTGTTAAGCGTTTTGTCTTCATGTGGATAGGGCATACTGTATACATATATATATATATATATATATATGTATATATACAGTCATGGAAAAAATAATTAGACCACCCTTGTTTTCTTCAATTTCTTGTTAATTTTAATGCCTGGCTCAACTAAAGGTACATTTGTTTGGACAATTATAATGATAACAACAAAAATAGCTCATGAGAGTTTAATTTAAGAACTAAGAACTATTCATTTTCCATGGTTTTCTTGATAATAACCAAAATTACTTAAATTCTTACATCAATAGCTATGGCATTGTACATAAAAACACTACTTTTAAGCATTCCATGTTTTTCTTTTCTGTTTGCTTTAAACACATGATACACACAAGAGTTAATACTTGATTGCATAACCATTGTTTTTGATGACTGCAGCCATGCGTCTTGGCATGCTCTCCACCAGCTTCTGACATTGTTCTGCTGTCACAGCAGCCCATTCCTGTTGGACAAATTCAAACTAATTTTCTTTGTTTTTGGGCTTGTGGTTCTCCATTTTGAGTTTGATGATTTTCCACAGGTTTTCAATTGGATTAAGATCTGGTGATTGAGCAGGCCAAGGCATGGTTAGAATGTTGTGCTTCTCCATCCAGGCTTTAACTGACCTTGCCGTGTGGCAAGGGGCATTGTCTTGTTGGAAAATCCAGTCATTGGAGGCAGGAAAGAGTTTTCCAGCTGATGGAAGAAGACTGTTTTCAAGGGTAGTCCTGTACATGACCTGGTTCATTCGGCCTTCACACAATTGCATTTGCCCTGTTCCACTCAGACTGAAACAACCCCAGATCATGACTGATCCACCCCCATGTTTTACTGTAGGGGCAAGACAGTCTGGGTTGTAAGCTTCTCCAGGCTTCCTCCTAACCAGTAAGTTGGCTGGAGTGGGCATCAATTCAAAATTGGATTCATCACTGAAGAGAACCTTAGCCCAATCATCAACAGTCCAATCCTTGTGGTCTCGAGCAAAGAGTAACCGGGCCTTCCTCTGCCTTTCATTGATGAAGGGCTTCTTGCGTGCTCTGTGTGACTTCAAACCAGCTTCAACAAGTCGGTTTCGAACTGTCCTTGCTGAACAAGTCACATTTCTCGACAGTGCCCACTCATTTTTAAGGTCCCTGGAGGTCTGACCACGATTCCTGACACAGGAACGGATGAGTGCACGGTCATCTCGTGGGGTAGAAAAGAGCGTTTCCTGCCACGGCCAGGTAGCAATTTGGTAGTGCCATGTTCAGCTTGTTTTTTTTGTTGTAATGAACGGCTGTCTTGGAGATCTTCAGTTTTTTCGCTACCTGTCTCTCACTCATGCCAATTTCCAGCAGTGCCAAGATGGCTGCCTTTGTGGCTTCACATAATTCTTTTGTTTTAGGCATTATGTGAGAGCTGACAACTTCTGAGTTGTGCTACGGCTTGAATGTAAACAGGAAACCACTCTAGGCCTTTGCATGTGCAGTGCTGCTTGTGACATGAAATGGCCTCTTATATACCCTGGGAATCAATTAAGCTTAAGAATGTCAAATAGGACATAAAGTATTATGTGACCAGCTGCATTTTTTGTTGTGTTCATTGTATTATACGTTTAGTGGTACCAGATATTAGAATGAAAAGGAAATTGAAGAAAACAAGGGTGGTCTAATAATTTTTTCCATGACTGTATATATATATATATATATATATATATGTATATATATATGTATATATGTATATGTTCCCTTTATTGTTCTCTTTCTTTTTTGTATGTATCCCCAGTTGCTGGCTTTGTTAATTCCCCTCATGGCTGTATTTTATATCCTACTGTATATGTAAAAATTAAGAAAACTTTCTATAAATTTACCATGAACAAACTCTAATTCCAATGAAGATGGGACGCAGTGTGAATAACAACATAAAAGAATGACCTACAAATCCCTTTCCAGGATAATCCCAAAAAAAAACAAGATCAAAGGTTGATGACCAATATCTCCAGGTAGCTCAAATGACACATAATGAACGTAAAATTTATTTATTTCTAACTACGAGGAATGAACATGTCTTCTATCTATCTTTTTGGTCTGGCTATTATGTAGTGTCTTACTGTTATAACTTATACTTTCGTTTTAACTTTATTTACTCTGCTTCTTATGAGCATACTTAGTTGATGTACATTATAAGAGCTTATATTTTATTTGGCCATTTTCTATAGATTTTTGTCACCTTTTTTATGTTTAGATTTTATGTTTTGTGTTTACATTTTTACTTCATTTCCGATATTTGTTTTTTTCTTTTCATTAACAAGAAGGAAGCTAAATAATTTTCCAGGACATTTAAAGCTTTTCAGGGACATTTAACTTTTTTTCCTCATTTTCCATATGTTTTCCATGATTGGAAAATAGGTCAATCATTCTCCAGGTTTTGCAGGATGAGTGAGAACCCTGCTACAGATATACAAGATATTTAATGACCAAACTGGTAAACTTTTTCATTTAAAGGTGCAGTGTGTCGAAATTGGCATTTTAGTGACATCTAGTGTTCAGAAGCGTCAGGAGCCGTGAAGACCAAAACTTTTTAAAATTTCAGTAACACAAGCAAACAAAATCAAGCAAAATTGTGTTTCGCTCTTTTTCTCCCTAAACTGACCAGTAGACAACATGGTGGATCATTATGTCAGCCTCCACAGCCATCGAACAAGCACAAGGTGTGATTAAAAAACACAGAGAGCAATCTTTACTGGCACAATAAAAATGGGACATAAAAATATGCAAGAAACTGTAATGGGGACCTCCTCCACCTGCAGAGACACCAACAAAAAGGCTTCTACTGTTACCCACTGCAGACAGTTCAACACAGGGCCAGACTCCTGGCTAAAGGCCCACCAATGAACACAGCACTCTGTCACCCTCTACTGGAGGAACTGCAATTTACCCACATGGCTGGTTCACACAGCAACTCACACGTGACGTCACCACTCAAGGTAAAAACCCTCCAGCTGCTCTGCACAGTTAGCAGTGTGTTCCCCCACTACACTTTTAACCTACCTATGATCAATAATGTTTTAAAACACACACATAAAGCTACAATATAAAATGTAAGTTCTAAGACTGCATTTTGTTAGCCAGAGCCATTATACCTGTTTGTGGTTTTATTTACGGTTGCTCTTGTCTATCTTTAGAACAGTTTTTTTATTTAACTTGTTTTTAACATTACTGAAGCTGTCGCTGTATTAAATTACCACTCGTTACTACGGGCTCACTTGTCTTATTCTAAGTCACGTTCCAAATCATTACAATCACAGTCAATCTGAGGCTTCTGCATGTTATATTATTATTTTAATGTTTCATTTTGGTTCTGATTTCTGAGCATCTTACCTGCAGGAATGGTGACAAAAGCATGTTGGTATCAGACTAAACATCTGTGTTGTTTTCTTACTGTCTGATATTTAACTCTATTGGTGACTGGCATTCAATTTTTGATCCATAATGCACACAGCTCCATCTACTGACCAGGTACTGCAACTAAGTAAGATAAACCAAAAAGAAAATGATATTACCATAATTTTGACATGTTTAAAAGTCTTAAGCTGTTTTTATTAGTCCAGGATTTGAATGGGGTACAAGATATTTTAGTCCAGTTTACTTAATCAAGTGATGGTAACAGTATGTAACGGTATGAAAATCTCAAGGTTATTAGGAACAAAAAATTATCAGTTATTATTATCGTGGTATTGTTGCAGTGAGCTCAAAATGGTCAAAAAACACTTTTACACGCACTTGGAATCATTTAATCCCTTAATATTATAATTAGGGATGGGAATTTCGACTAATTTCCCCGCCGACTAGTCTCAAATTTTATTTGCGACTAGTCGACTAGTCTATAAGCAAGAAAACTCGCAATTTAATACACATATTAAGTTAAAAGTTTAACATGCAAATGTGTATTTAGGAACTATTTTAGCCCAAACATTCAGGACAAACTGTAAATCTAAATTCCATTGATGTAACAACAACTGACTGAATAAAGTTGAACAATTTAAAGAGAAATACATTTCTGATACTTTTGCGAATGCAATGCATGCCATTTATTATAAATACTGCTTTGGTATGAAACTTAGATGCAGCAGCATGACAATTCCAAACGTACAACATAGTAGCCTAGAATAGAATTTCCCTGAAATCTCTGGCACTTAAGACTGGTACACGATTCAAGAAACTTTCATTTCTTCTGAATATTTAACTGTAATTGGAAGGTCAGGATATTTTAAATAAAATAAATTGAACAAAAAATAATGTAAATTTAACAAACAAAAAAGAGAAAAAAAAGCAATGAAAATGAAATGGCCTATCTTTTAGCAAAATTGCATGTAAATAAAAATAACTATACTAGTCAAAAACAAAAAAAAATAGACCCTGTCTCTGTAAAGAAAAAACAAAACTCACACAACAATAAAAACTCTGGCCTAAAAGAAATGGAGTTTATACAGTTCAGGAATTGTGACATGTACTTTCTCCCAGTCAATTTGTACTATCTGTCAAACGTTTGTAACTGCTGGCTTTTCAGCCGTATTGAAGGGCTGCACTTCTCGCAATGTAGTGAACGACACTGTCTGTGAGCGCTTCATTTTGGGCTTTTATCTATATGTTCTTTGCAGACCAAACACCTCAGTAAGTGTTGACTGTCAGGACAAAGGCTCCGCTGCACCTGCACATCTTCGTCGCCACTACTTTCAAACAAATGTGACATATCAGCTCGTAGGTGTTCATGAGCTCACACCTTGTTCATCCTGTTTAAAACCAACACATTCTCACACTGGGGCAGCCGGCTTAAGAACTATATCTTTTGTGCCATCATTCAAATCCGCTATAGAACCTATGCACCCCGGTGTTCAGAAAGATAGACGTAGTGAGGCATCTTCACATTCAGCCTCTTTGGTAGTAAAAGAGGAGGAAAACAAACATGCAGGCTACTGCAGGTGGCATTAAGAGGCAGAGGAATGTTTTTTTGTAATACGGGAGAATTACGGGAAAATATTAAAACGAGAGGACGGCGGGAAAGAGGGATAAAATATGGTAGTTTCCCGGCCAAAACGGGAGACTTGATAGCTATGTGCAGAGGCGTGAAGAACAAGATGAATGATGCTTAATGTAGCGTTTAACCGACTAGTAAAATACTAAACGATTAATAAATAAGTAGGCGGTTAACCGATTAAACGGCTAGTCGCGCACATCCCTAATTATAATTATAACAAGTCTGTCTTTGTTGTCAATAAATGTGTCAGGAAATGTCCTTTAAGTAATTTTCACCCTTTTTTCACAAGGAATAGAAGTAAACAGTTCTGGCAAGTATTTGTAATTATTATGTTATAAATGCTTTAACAGAGTGTAATTACAAGAAAAAAAAGGGTTCAAATTTTAAACAAGTTTCTCTTCATAAACAAATGTAATCAAACATGTTCAAAGTTTTGAGACGACCAAAAATAAATGTAAGCTATTTTACAAACACTCACACATTTTAGTCTGCCTGCAGCATTAGTGTCCATGTTACAGCTCGTTATATTAAACCATGTCCAGGTGTTTTTTTTTTTTTTTACTGACCATAGTTGCTGAAGCAGTTCCTGTCCAGTTACTCCCCTTCATGACTCTCCTCTGGTCTCCCCTCTCCCTGGCAGATCTCCTCCACATTTCTTCTTCCAGTATTTACAAATTAAGATCAATGAAGTCCATAAAACACAAACAAAGATGGACAAAGTTGGTCAATGATGAAAAACAGTAAATCATGATGAATAAAAGACAAAAGAATGTCAAGAATACACTCCAGAATGATACTACTGCTGTTATTTACAACATTTACACAGAAAATACTTATAAACAGCTGTAACTCACTCAGGTATGACTCACTGAATCCTCTCTCTCTCTCTCCGGCTCAGTCAACTCACTGTCTCGAGGAACTGCAGCAATTCACGAGCGTCTTTTTCTTTTATCGTAGCTTTGTGTTTTAGACAGGGTGACCGTCTTCTATCAGTTTTTAGGCATCCTTGTAAAATCAAAAATTCTATTAGACTTCAGACTTTGTCCATTCGAGAGGAAAAAACTGTACTATACAGTCTATCTGGACACCAACTTTCACTCAGAGGCCAAACATTGCAAACTGCACATGCTCAGCTCAGTCTGTGAGGGACCGCGGCTGCTTTACTGAGGAACAGATACATAGGTCCGGTTTTTCCAGGCAATGATCAGCACCACCAAGAGTTATTGACAGTGTGGTGATCAAACTCGGTTTAACGGTAATGTAACAGGGAATGATTATACTAACCGTCAGAAATTTTAACGCAGTTTACCATTTTACCGGTAACCGTTACATCCCTAAACACAAATGTCCTTAAAGAGCTTAAAAGGCCTAAGACAGAAAACCAATAAGAAATTAACTTACTGTGATGTGCTGTAGCAGGTCTTCAGCCCTTGCATGTCCAAGGAACTGTGATTCTGAGTATGAAGACGTGACATCATCATCTTCCACACATGAACCGAGTCTGTGAAGATGTTTAGAAAAGCTCCTGATACCGTCATTGGACGAGTACGACTTGCTGTCACTGACATGTGTTACAGTGAGATCTGCTGCCTGTCTGCTGCAGCCGCTGCAGTGCTGTCACGCTGGATTCAAGCTGAGGTGGAGCAACAGGAATTCCTGAGGTCACAGCCGAGCTACGAGTCGGAGAAAACAGCTTGTAGCTCGTCGTTCTGTTTTAACACCACACATGCGCACAACAGATCGGAGAAGCAGAACCAATCGAGTACAGGCTGTACAGGGAAGCAAATGTTGTCAGGATCACTGATTGGCTGTCGACGCCAACCGAGGTCCTACCGTCCTGCTCACGCAGGTTTTTCTTTTTATAATTTCTATCAAATAAATGAAGTTAAAATAAAAATCTGCATTAATAGAAAAGTCATGAAGTATTCAAATGGTGATGAAAATTTTAACACCAAGTCAAAGTGTGTTGACTACCTTTCACCAGCCCCTGCAAACCCTGACATTTATTATTTTAAATTAAGCAACTGTGTTTGTTTCCCTGCCCTGTGCCAACATGCTAAAGGCTGTATGGTTACATCTAACTGTGCTGCTCCCATAACTGCCAACAACCATCAGCAAACTGAAACCCTCTTTAAAGGATTTATGTTTCCTGACATGAGCCTCATAACAGCTTTTGACAGAACAACGAGCAAACTGTTCTGCAGAGTGAATGTAGGACTTTGGTGTTTTTAGGAGACACTGTCAGCTCAGTATGTCACCGTCTTCACTCACCTTCTTCATTACAGCAGCTGGACTTACAGTCAGAAACGTGCCTGGACATCAGCTCTTCTACGGTTATATTCTGACAGTGTTGGACCTGCAAACATGGACACAAAATATTCTTCAAAAGGAAAACTACTTGATGTGACAGCATTTGTTTAACCTAAAAGGATAAATATTTTCAGAAACAACATACCAAGACTCTTGTCTCCAACTTGATTCTCGTCCATTTCTGCTGCAGGAGTGAGTGTGGGGGGTGCTGATGGTCTAAGCCTGGAGTCTCCTGGACGTTTTAAAACATTTACGTTCTTATTTTCCACCCTGTGACAACAACATGAGAACAAACTCAACAAAATCTCCTGACTGCAAGAGAAAATTTCGAAAATGCACAATAAATAATACACACATTTAAAAAAAGAAAAGTGTAGCTTGAGGATTGAAAATAAAAATCTGAAGAAGCTTATCACCATACTGAGGATGAATATGAGGCTTTGTCAGTACCTGTGTGGGGACATCAGCGCCATTCATTTGTCAGAAACACGTTTATATCTGAGGTAAAAAAAAAAGTAACATTAAATCTATTTTATTCTGAAGAAACTCTTAAGTTTCATTTCTGGTCTCATTATTTTAATTTTTAAGACAGAGAATATTTCAGCAGATGTAAGTCACTCACAGTAAAAAGTTGCCTCACTGCAGTATTTCTTTGAAAAGCATTAATAAATGACTGTAATCAAACAGTCTGGGATCATCTGGTGAGATGTGTGCAGCTCAGAGAGCATCGTGGTCTACAGGGACTGAGGAGGACAAGCTGACCAAGTCATTTCACAGCTTTAGACCTCGTACCAATAAACCACAGAGATCATTCTTCTCTCTACAGACTGGATCTGCAGTGGCAAAGCTGCTTCACAAATCAGAAGCTGCTTGTGTGCTCCAATTGGAATCAAGCCGTCTTCTATGATTCAGTCACTGGAGCTGCTCATGTTGGTTGGAACAGTCTTTTATTAAATCTGCCAGCCTGCATGTGAGACAAGAAAAACAAGAGGAGATGGTTATTCTCAGGGGAAGTGCACACACACCAGTCTGCAGTCATTCATGCAGTGCTGTGAGGAATTAGCTTTAGATTAGAGAAAAATGGGACTTTTACAAGACAAAATAGCATGTTGTGATCATTTAGTGAATATTTTAAAGCTCATTTCACTGACAGTGTACAAAAAGATAATTAAAATACACAAAAGCATCTGTAATTTAGACTATTTTAAACAGAATCTGATCATTATTAATAAATTATCTAACTTTCTTTAACAACTATGTCAAATTCTGGAATATTTTTAACTTTACATTTCATAATAAACATACATAATAAACCTTTGTGTTTTATAATTCACTCTGTTGTCAGTAAAAGCTCAAAACAACAAAGCTGCATGTGTAACAACACAAACAAAGAGCAGAAAGGTGATTTTCAAGCTAACCGCGCCACACCAGCCTGAAAGATGCACCATGCTAATGTTAGCCGCTAGCTAGCGATCTTTTCTCATCAATAAAACAAACAAAAACGAAGAGTTAACTCATCAGTAACATGGCGGAATTAAAGTTGACACACTCAACAATAAGTCAGGTATCATCATTTTCGGTTGTCTGTGTGTTAATGTCAAATTAATTGGACATCCTGATAGACTATTTTAGACATGTTACCTGTAATAACCCCTCCGAGCTGTGAGGGATTTCCCATAATGCACTGCCGTCTGAGACCGAGCTGTAGTTACACATTTACGACAGCAGGTGTCACTGTTGCGCCTTTTAGTTTGATTGAATACAGACCTGTTTAACCAGATTACACCTGTGAGTGTTGGCAGCTGCAGGTTGGGTTTACACACAAATGTGGATTTTTCTGTCAAAAGAGACAAAAATGATGTTTCCAACAAAAATAAATCCTTATAACCAGAATTAAATTGATCTCTAATGTAGCTGTTCCTGTTTTCTCCAGAATAAAACTGTAGAGGATCAACATCAAACTTAAAAGCCTGACTTTGTCTGTTTGGTTACAAAAATCAAGGTTAGACTGTTTAGTGATAACAGAGTTATAAATAACAGAAGCCCCTCCCTTCACTGCTGTAGAAAGAAAAGGATGTTCCACCTCCAAACTAAAAGATATTATAGAAGGAAGTTAAGAGCCAAAAAAAGAGAAAAATATCAGAGTGAAATTGAAATGTAATGAAAATGAAAATTAAAGGTTAGATTAGATTAGATGGAACTTTATTAATCTCCTATGAAAAAAGTCCCTTACGAAAAGTGGGAGTACAGTAGCTGTTAAGTATTGCAGACAAAAAAAGATAAATCTAAACAAAAGTATGATTAAAAATAAAAATATACGGCTACTGCTCCTTCCCATCCTTTGTCTTCCTGTTTCTCCTCATCCCCACCATTGAGGAGTTGTCCAGTCTGATGGAACAAAACATCAAATAAAACAATAAATAAATAAAACATGTCGATTTCTCTTTTAAAATAAAGTAATATATCACATTAGAAAAAAATACCCACAGGTTTCTTCTTTTGGGCTTGTTTTTATGGACCTGGTTGCTTATTTCTGTCAAAAATCTGGCAACCCTGGCTCCAGATCAACACGAGCAGAGGGTTCAGGCTTTAGCTCTGTGTGTGGAGCATTAACTCAGAGTTTTGATGATAGAATAGACTCTGATTCTGATATTTAATGTGTTCAATGTGGCACACTCTGCCTTTAAATCTAATGCTCTTTAGTTCCTCTCAGTCCCTGGTGGTTCCTCCTCTCTGCTCTCGTGGTATCTTTGACGTTTTAATATCACATGTTCATGTTTCCTCTCCACAGAAGTCACAGTATCCTGGTGGATGTTTGCTCTGAATGAACACAGTCTCATTTAGTCCTGGGAGTCCCAACAGCAGTCTTCAAATCATTCTTTCTTCTTTTCTTCATCTTCTTCTCATTGGATCATTTTCTCTGGATTCAGCCATCGTCCTGTTCTGTCCTCTTCCCTCCGCTTTCTGCCGCCTTCCTCTCATCTTCTCTTTGATAATGTCCTTATCTGTGCTCTAATGTTTGCTGTGTTTCTCTCTGTGGCTTCACATTTCCCTGCAGTCTCATGTCCTTTAATCCCGTGTGTGCTGGGATCATATCAATCTGAGCCGTAGTCCCATCATCTGAATTCTCTTTGTTTCATCTCTGTTCAAATGTCTGTCCTGCTCTCTGGGTGTAATGCTGTTAAATTCCCCCCATCACTTCATCCTGCTCCTGGGCTTCTTGCTCTCTCTGCTGTGTTTCTGTGGATGGTATCTAACCTTTGTAAAGATGTTTTTCCTGCAGATCCAGAATCTAATACTAACCCTATTAGTCCACTGGAGATGGATTTAGACGGACCTCTCTGCTCCTCAATCATGTCCCACCAGGCATCTCATCACACTGACCACTTTACACATTTTAACATTTTATTTTAGCTTTGAACAAACAACTAAATACTCCCCCAACCCTGGCAGAAAGATGGAGAGAAAAAACAAACAAAAATCACAAACATGAACAAAACTGTAAGATGAATACTGAGAAAAAATTAAAATAATGAAATAAAACAATAAAGTGAGATGACAATACAATTATAAAATGATAAGCAGACCTTAGCAGTGTACAGCCATAGCACAGAATAAAAAAGAGAAAAATAATAACAGTAATAAAATAAATAAGTAATAATAATCAAACTCCATTGTTGTCATGCAGGGCAGTGGTTTTCCAAGAAGACCACATACAGACCCCATAAATAAGCACATTTCTCCTCCTTCTTTCTGACAATATCTGCACGTGGTTCCAAGGCAAGATTAGCAGCTGCTTCTTTTCTCCACAATCCAACAGAGGGAGAGTCCACACTTTTCCACTAAAGTGCAATTATCCGTCTGGCTTGTAAAAGTCCAAAGTCAGTGAGCAGTGACTGCTGCAAGGTCCCAGCTAAATCCTCAGGATACATGCCCAGGACACAGAGTTTGGCACAGCAGGGACTTCTTACCCAACTACAAGTCTGATCCAATCAACTCCAGCTTTACACAATCGTTGGCATTTTTCACTCTCCCAAAAACAGACAATCAAAGGACCTTTTTCCGCCTACATTTCACACAAAAATCTGGAATATTGGGGAACATGTGACTCCGCCTACTCGCTGTGAGAGAAGTTCCCATCAGCCACTTGGACTGTAACAGTCTAGATTTAGTGTTAACAGATTGGCTCTGGGCTTTAGAACGAGCAGTTTCCCATTCTGCTTCCTGGATATCTTCATGGAAATCACGTTTCCAGGCCTGGAGTTTGAGAAGAGTTGAATCTTTAAAGGAAGTCTGGAATAAATGAGAGCACAGTGACAGTTGGCCCCGACCACACATATGGGACAGAGTCAACTCCACTTTCTTACATTTATCTTTCATTTATGGATATGGACGCTTTATTTTCATCCAGACAAACTGATGAGGATTTAGAATGTTTAACTCTTTACAACTGTTGATTGGATAAGAATAACTTTAACATGTCCACCTTTTTCTGATAAAAAATATTTTTGTTTTATCAACAGAAAATTAGAATCCTCACACGTCAGACTAATTTTCTATTTTCACAGCAGCTCCCTGCAGCTTTTTCACTGTAAACTCTGAAGTTCTTCCTCTTTTCCACATTTCTCCATCGTCCACAAAGATGAAAAACCCAGTCCTCTGTCTAAACTGAGAAAAGAGTGACATTTGCTTGTTGTAACTCTTCAAAATTAAACTTCATTTTTCATTCCATTTTAATATAGAATTTAGTAATATACACATTTACTCATTTAAAATGAGTACTGGTCAATCTCAGGCTACTTTATTTAATTTATTTTAACTTTCCACAGTTTATTATCATTGAAATTTTTTTCTCTGCTGTTACCAAAACTCAAATGTCATTTTAAAACCATGTTTAAAAGAATAACATCCACATACAATGTTTTCCCTTAGAAAAAGAGTTCATTTAGAAGAAATGGTTGGTTACATGATGAAAATACTCATATTTATGACTAAAAATGACTTTTTCTTTTGCAATGAGGGTAACAGCAATGAGTTTTTAGATTGACCATCTCTAAAACAGCTCATATATCATTAAATTTAAGGAAAAATTAAAGAGAGAACTAACTTTTGGTCTTCCCATGACTTGCAGAAGACCTAAATGATGTCACTTCCTGCAGAACATGTCACTGGTGGAATGTTCCAACATTTTAAAGGGGGAATGTGTTAATTTTAACCAAAATATAATAACTTTTTTGTAAAACTTTTGTTTTAAAAGTGTAGATAGAATATGGAGTCACATTTAAATGCAAAAGAAAATTTGCTTTGGAAGGATTTTGTTGATGATGCGTTGTAGTAAAGTGTAGCGTTTGGCTGTGGGACAGGCAAGAAATGCTATGTAGAAGTGTTTTGATGCCATTTTAAAATATCAAAAAATATATATAAGGAATTTCTCCAAAGATGAATGTGTATGGTGTTTAGTATAATAATAAAATATAATTTGTAATATATTATTACTTGTGTTTATACATTTAATATACAATAATATGCTGGGGACAGAAATTTCACTCTTTTGGTGGAATCACCCAAAAACATCATTTATCATGATGGAGAATAACAGAGGACTCACATTACTGCCCTGAGGTACTCCATTTTCAACCTTAAAACTGTCTGATACACTTTGAAGAATTGTAAAGGGTGAAATAATGTAAATGTTTAGATCTATGGTTAGATGAGAGATTGACGTGGGCTGTACACATTCAGAAAGTTATAAACAAATGTAAAAATGATGAGCAGATGTAAATGCTGATTTGACACTCTGAGACAAAAATATCAATAGAAATGTTGGTTTAGTCAAAAACTGGATCTCAGAGCAGAGGAGGAGACAGGCAGGTTTCAACAGAAAAACCTGTCAGGCTGTGGAAGCAGCTTTAACCCATTCATCACCACAGTTTTTATGAGCTGTAAGGCATATCATTTTATCTGTGAGTCCCTCTGAATCATGTTGTGTATTTCTTTTTTCCATTTTGTCCTTTGTTTTAAAGAAAATCTCATTTTTCTGACTGTAGTCCCACAGCTTGTCTCTGGGTCACTGTTTCAGAGTCCTGCAGCATGGCCAGGACCTCTGTTACAGAGTACCCAAGGAAACAACCACACACACAAGACATTTGGATTTTGGACTGTTAGTTTGGGAAAACTGTGTGTGTGTCTGTGTGTGTGTGTGTGTGTGTGTGTGTGTGTGTGTGTGTGTGTGTGTGTGTGTGGGGGGGGGTCTATGATAAGTACTTGTGTGTCAAGAAAGGTGCACCTCCAACTGCACATCAACATTTTTTTACCTCAGTGAAACACAAGCTAATGTACAGAAGACCTTTAAAAAAAGGAACTTAGGGAACTTATAAAATAAAAAATAAATACAGAGTCATTATAATGAGACATAAAATCATAATTATGAGAAAAAGAGTCGTATGTATGAGATAACAAAGTCAAAATTATGAGATAAAAAGGCATATTAATGAGTTAAAAGTCAAAATTATGGGATAAAGAGTCATAATTATGAAAAAAGAAAGTACCAATAATGAGATAAAAACTCATTATTTTGAGATAAAAAGTGGTATTCATGAGGTAACAGTCATAATAACAAAATATAGTCATAAAATATTAGAAAAAAAGTCAAAATTACAGGATAAAGTCATAATTATGAGAAAAAAGTCATATTAATGAGATAAAAGTCATCATTATAAAATAAAAAGTCATATTTATGAGAAAGAAACTCAAAATCAGGGGGATAAAAAGTCATAATTATTTGATAAAAGGTTGTAATTATGAGATGAAATCTCATTAGTATGAAATAAAAGTCATAATGATAAAATAAAAAGTCATAATCCTGAAAGAATAGTCATAATAAAGAGAAAAAAAGGCAAGATTATGGGATAAAAAGTTATAATTGTGAGAAAAAAATTCATAATAATGAGATTAAAAGTCATAATCCTGAAATAAAAAGTCAAAATTATGAGATAACAAGTCATTGTTATGAGAAAAACATCAAATTTATGGGATTAAATGTCCTAATTGTGAAATAAAAATTCATTATTATGAGAAAAAAAGTCATTATAATGAGATAAAACTCAAATGTTTTGTTTTAAAGGCATAATTATAAAATAAAAAGTTATAATTATGGGGAAAAAGTCACAATCATCAATAAGAAAGTCATAATTATGAGAGAAAAACTCATTATTATCAGAAAAAGTCATATTTCTGAGCTAAAGTGATAATCATGATAAAGGTGTGCTGCTATAGGACGGTCCATGCACGTGGGGCACGTGCACAAATGGGATCAGCACTTGTGTCCAAATGAACATAAAACACTGTGAGAAGAGAGTTAAGCAGAAAAACACAACTTTCAGTCCACATCCATCAGTTTGATAAATAGAACAGACTTTGTTTCCAAAAAGAAGCAGATTAGTGTGAAACAACACATTTTGTCATGTTGAAGCTCCGCAGAGCAAAATGTTCCAAACTGAAGCAGCAGGTGACGCCCTTGAAGACCTGAGCACAGGAAAAGGAAGCAGGGGAGAAAAAATCCAAACAGGCTTCAAAAAGCTCCACGACAAACAGTGTGAGCGCAGGAAGAGACTCGACCCTAGAAGAAGGAATTATCTGTCAGTGTGCTCCACTCCAGGTCACACTTTTAAAGGGAGCTGATTGGCCCAGTGAGCACAGGTGTGCCCAATCACCTGCTGCAGCCTCACCCTGCTTCACACTGACCTGCAGGAGAAAAACAGGAAGGGAGGGGAGAGAGCAACAAGCCACAAAACTACACACAAACACACAACAAAATACACACAATGATTCCAGTTAGCTACAGATTTACACAGACGCATCAAGAAGCTCAACAAGTGGAACAGGACAATCATTTGTCACTCCACAATTTAATATCAAAGTTAGAGCTGGGCAAAAAATCCATGTGGGGCAACAGATCCAAAACAAACACAAAGCCCATCTTCATCCTCCAGAAAAGAGCAATACCAATCAGAAACAAAAGCACAAACAGAGAACAACAAACAACTCTTCACTGAACTGAATACATTCAAATTTAAGGAGCCTGCTTGATTATAAAACTCTCCAAATTATGGATAAAGTTAAAAATCAGAAGCTACCAAACAGAATCCAAAGGTTTTTACAACTGAGAGATGACAAACATCATCTTCAAGGAAATTTGATGTTCAAAAACAAGAGAGAAGAAATCTGAAAGTTTAGTGTGTCTCAGTTAAAGGAGTTACTTTATGGAGCAGCTGCAGTGATGAACTGAAATCATGTCAAACAATAGGAAGGTTTAAATTCATCTTTCAAACGTGAATATTAAACAGATACAGATGGAAAAACAAAGAGAAAATCAGGAACATCAGGGCTGTGTGTATCCACTGATGTGTCATTATTGTCTTTGTTTGAAATGTGTTGTTCTTGCTGTTATTTGTCTGAGCTTGTTGTTGCTTTTGTTGCTAAATATGTTGATGGCTTTGACCTGAAGAGGCTTCAGGGTGAATTTAGCTCAGACATTTTGAAAATGAAAAAGGGCTGGGACTAGATAAGTTTGGTACTTCTTCCTTCACCCTTTTCAAACTCAATCTGTTTGATTTTCTTACAAAGATTAATGAGAGTATAAAAAATGCTGTAATTGCTGTTTGCCTTTGCTTACCTTTTATATTTTATTTTTGTTGGATTCGTATGGAGATATACATATGTACGTTTTCCATTTTGGGTTTGAAATAAACACATTCATTCATTCAATTTGAATTATTTTCTGCAGAAGATTTAAAAAAATAAAAATCGAGATATTTTGTCTTGCCTTAGTCCAATTGTAAGTAGCTGCAATTTTCATGATGGTCGGCCTTGTAGAGTTTACACAAGCTCTTTTATAGGCTTGTATTTGTTATTTAAGTAGATTAAATATTGATCAGAGAGTTTCATGCTAATACTGTAAAAATAGCTCAGCCTTCTAGTGTTTATGTAGACAAACCTGCCTACGTTTATACTACATAATCAACCTTTTATGAGCCAGACTTTGACTTTAAGAGGGAAACATTTAGACAACATAAAGGCAAAACTTGATTTGTTTCATTTTTATGTCACTGGGAGTTTTGTTTCTTTTAGGGAGGGAAAAATAAATTAAAATCATAAATCGAGTGTTGTTGAAAAAAATGGTGGATTTTGTTTCTAGTCCATATCGCCCGGCCCTAATCAAAGTGTCAAAAGGCTCAGTGAGGGGGAATGATGTCAATATTGTTGACGTTACACTGGGTAGGAAATCAAAGCTCTGAAACAAGCTGTGTCTAATTTTGTATGTCAGTCTAACGGCTTCAGTGTGTTGGGGGCTCCATCCAGAAACTGTCCACTGTAAGCACATCTATGTTTGACATTTCTATGATTTAGTGCAGACATAAGACATCTGTGTCTGCTTTCTTAGTGCAACATCTACTCACATCTGCACGTGCAGCCGTGTGCTATGGGCATGGTGCAATATTCTAGTCAACATGCCTCTATATTATCTTGGGCAGTAGTTTTAGTATTCCTGTTATGGATGTCTGTTTTGTTTTATGTGTTGACATCAACCTGCTCATGGGACTGGGATGGAAATTAGACACTGGTTTATAATCCCATAGATTTACATGTCAGTGTTTATTAATGCATACTGTCACATTTGAATAAATATATATATAAAGTTAATTTTGTCAGGCTGCAGTTGATCATGATCCACTTCACAGTTCAGTCATTCAGAAGGTAGAAAAGACATTCTCATAGAAATACAACAAGAACTTTCCAGAATTCAGATGATGGGCCTGTCTGTAGTTTTTCTATGGGTACCAGCTCACAGTGGAATAAGAGGAAATGAATCTACAGACAAGAAAGTAAAAGAGGCCTAAAAGTCTATTAGAAATAAAGTGATCAGAACAGAAGTGAAGGATATTATCAAAGAGAATAAAGGAAAGGTGGAGGAAGCAGTGAGAGGAGGAGAGGAGAGGAAGGTGGTGTCAGAGCATCCAAAGGAAAGATGGTGAAATGAGGAGAGCAGGAAGAAAGAGAAGAAAGAAGAATATCAAGAATGAGATTTGGACTCACAGGGCTGAACTTTCTTTAAGACAGGGGAGCATGAAATGGGGAGTTGGAGTTCAGGGAAATCTGAAACAGTGGAGCAGCTCTTTTTTTGACTGTGAGAAGTAAGAAGCAGACAAAAACCATTTGGTCCAAAAACTGAAAAGAAGAAAAAGACAATTTAATTTAGAAAGTTGAGACAACATACACAAGGAGATTTTCAAAAACTTTTTCAGTATTTGAGGAAAATAAATATTCTGAACATTATACAGATTTCGTTTTATTTTTAATGTACTTTTGTTTTGATAAGAAGGAGTACATATCATGATCCACTCTCCATATCAGCTGTTAGCGATAAAACAACAATTTGATGTCAAAATAATCCACAGAAGAAGAAGAGGGTAAGAGCAGAGGAAGAGGATGTGGTGAGTCTTTTCCTGTCAGTCTGTTCTCTGCTGCGTCACAGATCTGTCCTCTCCGTCGGAGTTTGGTGAGAAACTTTTTACTGTTTTTCAAACTTTAAAGTTCAGTCAGTCAGATCAGTTTGGGGAGGGGGCTCAGACTGCACCGTCCACTGGTGTAGTCTACCTGATACTCGAGTATAGGTCCTCAGGAACACACCCCGACAAAAAGCTCGGAGATACGGAGAGCATTGTTGTGATTTTTACTTTCACTTTCTCCTGTTTATAAATTCGTCTTCTTTGTGTGACGAACCGGGCACTTTTGGACCATCGGGGCTTCCTTAGACTCTGTCCTAATGACTCTAAAGGCCTTAATGTTTACCTGTGTGTTTTAAATCCATGGACAGGTGTCATGCCAATGTACTTATCCTGTCAGAAAGGGTTTCTGCTGGCCGCGAGAGCGCGCGTGCATTTCACGAAGGTGGAACAACAGGAACGCGCTTGATTTCATCCCAGTAGCCTAAATTATTATTTTTATCATTCAGTGTTTTGGTGTTGTAATTATCCACGAGGCTTTGCGACATGGTCCATCCATCAAAAAAACAACCTTTTTATTCTTTATGTAGTAACATCGACCTACGAACTGAACTTAAAAAAAAACAGTCATTTTTTTTTCCTGGTGTGATTTCACATATAACACGCTGTAATTCAAGTCCTCTGTAAGGACTTTATAAACATCAATGTCCAAAATAACTGTAGTTGTGTGTGTGCTTATTTTACAAGTATTTCAGACTTTTAAACATTACTCTATAATCCCTGTTATTCTGAACATTCTTTTCTTCTACACAAAGATATGAGATACAAATTATTTCAGACTGTTTTTCACCTCTGACAAAATGACTTTTTTTTTTTAAATATTAGTTATTGTTGCAAAACCTCGTCGATAATTACAACACCAAAACACTGAATTATAATAATAATAATTTATGTGGATGAAATCAAGCGCGTTCCTGTCGCTCCACCTTCGCTGCATGCATGCGCGCTCCCGCGGCCAGTGGAAACCCTTTCTGAGTACATTGACACACCTGACAGTTTCCTGACCCTCCGACCTGACGTCTGATGGTTTCCTCTGGCTTTGCTCCTCCTGCTCTGACTCTGATCAGACATTCAGCAGAATAAACCCTGCCCTCAGTTAAACAGAGCTGAACATGAATGAAACGTGGACTGATTTCAGAAACACTCTCCCACAGAGCAGAGAGAGGAAGGAAAAGCTGCAGAGAGATTTGAATGGTCGTCATGTCTGAAGTGAAGCAGCCACCATCCGCTCCATATTCTTCATTTAAACTGAGGCTGTTCAGCTGCTGTCTGTCAGTTATGTCCTTTTGTTATTCAGCCCATGGACAGGTCAACATTTTCTCAAAATAACAACTAAACTGCGTCGTGCGCGCGCTCCTCCGCGTGCCGGTCGTGCGTAAAGGCGCACAGCACAGGTCCAGTTTTACAGGGATCATCAGTCACTTTTTATATTTTTCTTATTCAAATGATGTCTCGTTGGCTCTTGTGCTCGGTTTAACACAAAGACTTAACAAATGAAGAGTCAGACTCTTGATTAATCAAAACTCCACATCCTTCAGCAGTCCAGCTCTTTTTTTACTTCCTTTTTCTAAATGATAAATCCATCCTGAGGTATCCTGCATCACTTATTCTCCATGATAGAAGAACAAACCTTTTTTTCATGTTCCTTTGCTAAAAAATATGTTTTCTTCCATCTGAGGTTGAAACTACAACATTTTTCATTCAAAAAACTAGAAAAGCACTCAGAGAGCCAGCACCACAGTCATCTCCCATATTGTGATTTTAACCATAAATATTAGTCCTAACTTTATTTCATCTAAATATTTAGATTCCTTGACCATGAATACATACCATTAGCAACTGGATTCAGAATGATATCTATTTTAGTTCAGTAGTTATTCACAGAAATCACATTTTTTGTCATGGTGGATCCAGATGGTGATCCGGGTCACTCCCAAAATCAAATCAGTTGTTCCTTGTCCCAATCCGGACATATTCTGAAGATTTCAATCTTTCCGTAACTTTTTGAGTTAATAAAATCAATAAATACAAATCAAAATGAAAAATGAGAACAGAAAATAAATGACAAAGAAATGATCCACTATACTCTGACAAGTCTGATCCACATTCTCATGAAGGACTGTCGACACTTTTCCAACATAGTGCAACAAAGTTCAATAAAAGTCTCAAAGCTGGTCTGTTGGCTCTGACTGTAGTTAAATTAGGGGTGGGAGAAAAAATCGATTTACATAGGTTTCGGGATTTTATGTTTGATGATTTTAAACATTTTTTTCCCCAAATTTAATTTTACTCTGTGTTAATAATCCACTTTTAAATGCAGTCCAGTCTTTTGAAGAGAGAGTATAAACAGCTGGTTAAAATATATTCCTGAATAAATCCTAAAAACAGACTCACATGTGATCTGTATTTTTCCTGCTATAGTCTGTCTTTGTTCACCTTTTTCACTGGTGTTAAAAAAACTAACTTAAGATTGCAAAAAACAGCAATATTGTAAAATAACAACTGAAATCAAATCAGCAGCTTTAAAAAACGAATCAGGAGAAAAGTGTGTTGTCCCAGCCCTACTTATTATAGTCCCTTTGTCTCTGCACACCTCTTTATCTTTCTACTTCTCTGTACAAAACAAATAAAATCAGTAAATACATCAAAAAAAATGATAAAAATAAGGAAAATGAATAAAAAACTTAAAATATAAAACATAATTTTTGTAAAGCATAATGAGACATTTGTGAGGATTTGCTGCTGTACAATAACAGATCATCAATGAAAGTTGATAGAAATATGACCATAGATATGAGTCCATGCCTTCAGACCATCAGAGTCTGTTGTTGACGCTCTGCTCTCTGACTCCTTCATCACAGCTGACAGACAGCAGGGGGCGCTCTGCTGTGGATCAGACTGAAGAACCAGAGGAGACCAGACCATCTAAAACCTCTGTGAGTGAAGAAGACCAGGGTCTGAGGTGAGATGAAGATCTGCAGCCATCACACTCTGACACCATCATCATCTTCATCTTCATCAGTCTTTATTACAATAGAGTCAAACCATGACAGGTGTTAGCTGAAGACACTTTACAGAAGAGCAGCTCAGGGCCAAACTCTTCATCATCATCATCTTCATCATCATCATCTTCATCCTGTAGGAACAGCTCACAGTATCTGATGATGATGATGTTTGTTTTATCAGAGTCTCCTGAGCCCAGCGGTGTGTCCTTCAAGACTTCCTGGTGTAAAGGTCATCCTATGACTCGACGATGGATCCACCTGCTGAGGGCAGGTAAGAACTCAGAAACATGACCTTTGACCTCCATATTTTAGTCCCTTAGTGTAACAATATGTGATTCAGGAGGTTTGGACCCAAATGCACAACAGCTGAACAGCTCATACAGTTTAATAATTTATCAGACAAGGTTTGGTACACAGAGAATCAGTCAGCACAGGCAAGTGTCCAGAAAAACAGGAGGCAGAGTCAAGGTCAGAAATCAGGGCAAGGTCACACACAGGTAGACTGGACAGAAGAATGCTGGGATGAAGACTGCAGTGGAATAGTCCTTTTTGCTGAGGAAGCTTCCTGACGGACTGAAATGATCGGAAGTAGTTCATGATTAGAGCTAGTGGAATAGTTTAAATGCTTAGGAAAGGAGGCTCAATGCTTCCTTTATTGTTTCCTTGAACATAGGACACACCGGACACTCCTTTACAAAAGGAGAGGAGAATATTCTGTCTCACAGTCTTCTGCAGCAACAGCATTTATAGACAGCGTGTTATCAGACTGCTTCTGAATGCAACAGAATTATGATAAACAAATCCCTCAGACCATGTGAGTTCCCTCTGCTGTTCATCCTTTCTAAAGTTTACCAAAACCTGCCTTAACTTTCCAGCAGTCTGATTCTCTGAAGAGAGCAGGATATGAGACATTTGATGTTGATTCTGTTTTAAACTTGATTTAATATTAATAATTTGTTCTCTGTTAGATAGGGGTGTAACGGTACACAGTTGAATTTACATACTATAGTGTTTTTTTTACAGTATGGGAACAACGCAAAACCATTTGCTTGTTTAGCACGTTTATCAAACCAAAACTTTGTTTTTATACAAACTGAAAACCAAAATAAAATAAATGTGCTGCTTGGTAATACTAATAAGTTAAATAAAATAAATGAACAACAAATGTATGAAATTAAAAATAATGAGTTTCTTTTTAAATTCCTGGCTTAAATGTGGACGACTGGGTACTTTATACCGGGGCTCAATCACCTTCAGCATGTGTTTAAAACCACAACTGAATATGGTCTTAGATCTGATGCTATAAAAATGCTGATGGATGCTGTTATCACTTCCCAAACAGGAGATTTCAGTGACGGGGGAGGGTCTCCAAGCTCCGGTTCGTCGCTAGCAGTGGCCATGATGCACCCCAAACACAAGCTCCTGTGGTTACAGAAGCTCTTTGATATTCTTCTTCTAATTGACTAGCTGTGAGACGTCACGTCCACATGATATGTACATGATCATAAGAGCACGAATCACAGATGAGTTTCCTCATGAATATTAAAAAGCCTTCCCTAACCACGCCAATCATAGACGAGTAACCATGAATATTAAAGAGCCATGTGCAGCGGCTAACGTAAACTCACTGAGCTCATTTGAATACAGCACTGTACCGAACCGAAAGTCTGTTTCGAGCAGTTCGGTACAGATACATGTACCCTTACACTCCTACTCTTAGATTGTGGTCTTAACAGTTTGTGCCTTTCTTTCCTTCAGTTCATTTATTTTCATGCACTGATTGGTGTTCATGTTGATAATGAGAGGACAGATTTATTTACATCCTCACTTCAACATCGGTTATGCAGACGTCATTTTTACAGATGTAAACAGGACAAGGGAAGACATGAGGTTAGATACAAGAGATGATGAGGGGTAATGAGACACAGCTGGGAAAACACAATCAGGGATCAGGTGTGACAGGACCAGACAGGAAGTAGAACCTACAGAGACAAACACAAGCAGGAGAATTTTCTTTGATTTATCATCAATCAGTCTTGATTTGTAAATTACCACTTTACAACATGTGTTTTCTTTTTTAACAAGTTTTTTCTTTAAAGAAATAAACATTGTTCATAAATTTTTAACATTGAACACTTTTTTCTACCTTCAACACATCTCCAAAATGCTGCCAACATGAAAAATGGATCAAATATGAAAAATGAAATAAGTGAGTAAGGGGCCGATCGTTATTTAAATAGGACCGGGGTATAGTTGGGATGTGATTAAGATTTTATTTTTTACTTAGCCCCCCCCTGAGGGATTAGAGAAACATGTATGACCCCCCCCCCCCCCCCCCCCCCAACCATAAACAACATTTTTGTTTATAATCACACCAGCAGTAAAGAGGGCAATAATGATGACGATTTCCATCGATAAATAGCACCGTATTTGACTTCGCCATTGTTTCTATATAAAACCTTACTCTGCCAGGTGGGGTCAGTATTGAGTTCACAAAGCTTCTGTGAAACTAAATATGGAAACGACTTCCATTTGATTCTGACACTGTAAAATAAAGACAGACTGATATTTTTTGTATTTAAAATAAACAGCTGTGAGTATAAAAGCTGTCATCATCAACTGTCAGGCGTGAGTTTTTCTCTCTCCTACCTTCCCAGCTGTAGAACAGTGTTGTGTTTTAAACCAAATGGACCCGTAGCAGCCGCAAAAATCCATTTTGTGTCCTCTTGTAGTATTCCAAAGCGGTCCTTTAAAGAGCCATTCAGCATTTAACATACCGGTAATAGCTGCAATGTCATATGAGCAACAAAATACAGTTCTGCTCCCCCAAACTTGTTTCTACTGGCTCGCGCCGTCTTCTTCTGCTACTCTATTGGGTTCTCCGGTGCTGTGCTGAAAAAAGCACCCCTGCTGTGAAATGCATCCCCTTGCAAGATATGATGAAAAACAATAAATAAATCCCGATCAGCAACCACAAAAACATTCATTGCTAAAGAACGAGAGTATTTGCTATAGTGACAGGTCCTTTAACAATGAGAACCTATGAGGTGTAGGCTATAGCCAATCACTTCACTAAATAGGCAGACCACATTATTTTTCCATTTGAGGTGATAATCGGGACCAAATGGTTATTGTTTGTATTGTATTGTATGCTACCTGCCCGAAAAAGCAACCCAGGCTGCAGGTTAATCCAATTAAAAATCACCTTTTGAACCTGGATATTGAGATGAAAGCTGAATTTAGCCTTGTGAAACAAAATTCATATACATTAAGCTTCCTTAAATCATAAATTGAATAGATTCTTTAATTATTGCTGAGGTAAATTTTCACAGAACTTAATGAAAGGTGTTTGTTTACGTTAGTTATTATCTGATTCTGTGTGAAGGATCTATCTATCTAACCGAAGAATTGTTTATTAAGTTTTAAGACGACGTTTAAGACGGTTAGCAACTGATATTCTTCTCTTCTGTCTCCCTCATTAATAAAATCGTAAAATATTACTCTCCCCTGCATTTGAAAGTGACATGTGCACAAGTGAGAAATAAAGTCTATGGGGAAATACCATTGTGGACCATGCAGGGTAACTTCATATAGGGGAGTATAAACCAAAACCTCTGAGTAAAATATGAATGGAAAACAAACAAAAAAGCATACAAAACTTAACAAATTAAAGTTGCATGACCCCCCTGAAGCCAAAATAAAAACCATATGGCCCCCCCCAGTGCTCCAAAAAAAGTTTGGGAACCCCCCCCCCCTGTTTTGGACCAGCCCCATTTGCATATAAATATCGATCAGCCCCTAAAAGCACACATATGTAAGAGGTAACAGGTATGAAAACATACATTATGATAATAATAATAATAATATTAATAATAATAATAATAATAATAATAAATAATAATAATGATAATAATAATAATAATAATAATAATAATAATAATAATAATGATAATAATAACAATAACAATAATAATGATAATAGTAATAATAATAATAATAATAATAATAATAATAAGAAGAAGAAGAAGAAGAAGAAGAAGAAGAATGATAATGATAATAGTAATAATAATAATCATAATCATAAAATTAAGAAAAATAAAAAGAATTGATAAAATAAAAAAGAGAATATGGATTTATGCCTGCTTAATTTTCAGGACTTCAAGTTTCTCAAAATAATACATTAAAGGGGGCCAATGTTTGAGAGGATTTTTGGGTCAACCCTCAAATGCAATTTTTTATCTATTCCAACCATATTGTGATGCTGCACTAATAAAGATATAATAATGGTAACTTTGAAAGTTTTGGTCAGGATACATCCCATATCACTACATTTTCATCTCTCTCTGTTCGTCTGTGTCATTGTCATGGAGGAATAGCTCAAAGTATCTGATGACAATGATGATGTGAATGGTGATGATGTTGATGATGATGATGATGATGATGATGATGATGATGATAATGGTGCTGATGATGATGGTGATCATATGAATAGTGACAATGATGATGATGATGATGTGAATGGTGATGATGATGATAATGTTGATGATGTGAATGGTGATGATGATGATGATAATGTTGATGAGGTGAATGGTGATGATGATGATGATGTGAATGATGATGATGATGATTATGTGAATGGTGATGATGATGGTGATGATGTGTATGTTGATGGTGGTGATGTGAATGTTGATGATGATGGTGATGAGGATTTGAATGGTAATGATGATGATGATGTGAATGGTGATGATGATGATGATGATGATGAAGAAAATGGTGATGGTGATGATGATGATGTGAATGGTGATGATGATGATGATAATGATGTGAATGGTGATGATGATGATGATGATGTGAATGATGATGATGATGATGATGAAGATAATGGTGATGATGACTAGGATGATGATGATGTTTGTTTTATCAGGGTGAAGAGATCAGACCCTTCTGAGGACAGCAGTGTGTCCATGAGGAGTGACCACTCTCAAGATCGTCCCGTTAACTTTAAGATGAACCCACCTGTGGACAAGTAAGAACTCAGAAAAATGCTGATAATGATGATGATGATGATGTGGATGGTGATTATGATGATTATGTGAATGGTGACAATGATAAGCATGATGATGATGTGAATGGTGATTATGATAATGATGATTACGATGAAGGTGATGAGGATGTGAATCGTGATGCTGATGATGATGATGATGATGTGAATGGTGATGATGATGGTGATGATGATGGTGATGATGTGACTGGTGATGCTGACAATGATTATCAGGTGAAAAGTGATGACGATGATGATGTGAATGGTGATGATGATGTGAATTGTGACCATGATGATGAAGATACCCATGACGATGAGTATGTGAATGATGATGATGATGATTATGTGAATGGTGATGATGATGGTGATGATGTGACTGGTGATGCTGACAATGATTATCAGGTGAAAAGTGATGATGATGATGATGTGAATGGTGACCATGATGAGGATGATGATGTAAATTGTGATTATGATGATGAAGATACCCATGATGATGAGTATGTGAATTATGATGATAATGATGATGATGATGATGTGAATGGTGATGATGACGATGATGAGGATGTGAATGGTGATGATGATGATGATGATGATGATAATGATGTTGATGCTGAAGATGATTATATGAATGGTGATGATGATGAGGCTGATGCTGATAATGATGATGAGGTGAATGGTGATGATGATGATGATGTGAATGATGATGATGATTGTGATGATGATGTGAATGGTAATGATGATGATGATGTGAATGGTGATTATGATGATGATGATGATGATGATGATGAGGATGTGAATGGTAATGATGAGGTGAATGATGATGATGATGATGATGATGATGATAAAGATAATTGGGATGATGATGAGGATGATGATGATCTTTGATTTATCAGGGTGAAGAGATCAGACCCTTCTGAGGACAGCGGTGTGTCCATGTGGAGTGACCACTCTCAAGGTCGTCCCATTAACTTTAAGATGAACCCACCTGAGGACAAGTAAGAACTTAGAAAAATGCTGATAATGATGATGATGATGATGTGGATGGTGATTATGATGAAGATGATGACGATGATGGTGATGAGGATGTGAATGGTGATGTGGTGATGATGTGAATGATGATGATGATATGAATGGTGATGATGATTACAATGATGTGCATGGTGATGATGATGATGATGTTGATGTTGATGATGAACATGAGGAAATGAATGGTGATGATGATGATGTGAATGGTGATGATGTTGTGAAAGGTGATGATGATGATGATAGTGATGTGAATGGTGATGCTGATAATGATGATGAGGTGAATGGTGATGTTGATGTGAATGGTGATGATGATGATGATGTGAATGGTGATGATGATGATGATGATGTGAATGGTGATGATGATGATGATAATGTTGATGAGGTGAATGGTGATGATGATGATGATGTGAATGATGATGATGATGATTATGTGAATGGTGATGATGATGGTGATGATGTGTATGTTGATGGTGGTGATGTGAATGTTGATGATGATGGTGATGAGGATTTGAATGGTAATGATGATGATGATGTAAATGGAGATGATGATGATGATGATGATGTGAATGGTGATGATGATGATGATGATGATGAAGAAAATGGTGATGGTGATGATGATGATGTGAATGGTGATGATGATGATGATAATGATGTGAATGGTGATGATGATGATGATGTGAATGATGATGATGATGATGATGATGAAGATAATGGTGATGATGATGAGGATGATGATGATCGTTGATTTATCAGGGGGAAGAGATCAGACCCTTCTGAGGACAGCGGTGTGTCCATGAGGAGTGACCACTCTCAAGATCGTCCCGTTAACTTTAAGATGAACCCACCTGTGGACAAGTAAGAACTCAGAAAAATGCTGATAATGATGATGATGATGATGTGGATGGTGACAATGATAAGCATGATGATGATGTGAATGGTGATTATGATCATGATGATTACGATGAAGGTGATGAGGATGTGAATGGTGATGCTGATGATGATGATGATGATGTGAATGGTGATGATGATGGTGATGATGATGGTGATGATGTGACTGGTGATGCTGACAATGATTATCAGGTGAAAAGTGATGACGATGATGATGTGAATGGTGATGATGATGTGAATTGTGACCATGATGAGGATGATGATGTAAATTGTGATTATGATGATGAAGATACCCATGATGATGAGTATGTGAATTATGATGATGATGATGATGATGATGATGATGTGAATGGTGATTATGATGTAAATGTTGATGATAATGATGATGATGCTGATAATGATGATGCAGATGTGAATGGTGATGATGATGATGATGATGATGTGAATGGTGATGATGATGATGATGATGAAGATGATGATATGAATGGTGATGATGATGATGATAATGATGTTGATGCTGAAGATGATTATATGAATGGTGATGATGATTGTGATGATGATGTGAATGGTGATGATGATGATGATGATGATGTGAATGGTGATGATGATGATGATGAGGATGTGAATGGTAATGATGATGATGATGTGAATGGTGATGATGAGGTGAATGATGATGATGATGATGATGATGATGATGATCTTTGATTTATCAGGGGGAAGAGATCAGACCCTTCTGAGGACAGCGGTGTGTCCATGAGGAGTGACCACTCTCAATATCGTCCCGTTAACTTTAAGATGAACCCACCTAAGGACAAGTAAGAACTTAGAAAAATGCTGATAATGATGATGATGTGAATGATGATGATGATGATTATGTGAATGGTGATGATGATGATGTGAATGATGATGAGGATGTGAATGGTGATTATGATGATGATGATGATGATGATGATGATGATGTGAATGGTAATGATGAGGTGAATGATGATGATGATGATGATGATGATGATGATCTTTGATTTATCAGGGGGAAGAGATCAGACCATTCTGAGGACAGCGGTGTGTCCATGAGGAGTGACCACTCTCAAGATCGTCCCATTAACTTTAAGATGAACCCACCTGAGGACAAGTAAGAACTTAGAAAAATGCTGATAATGATGATGATGATGATGTGGATGGTGATTATGATGAAGATGATGGTGATGAGGATGTGAATGGTGATGTGGTGATGATGTGAATGATGATGATGATGATATGAATGGTGATGATGATTACAATGATGTGCATGGTGATGATGTTAATGTTGATGATGAACATGAGGAAATGAATGGTGATGATGATGATGATAGTAATCATGTGAATGCTGCTGCTGATGATGTGAATGGTGATGATGTTGTGAAAGTTGATGATGATGATGATAGTGAGGTGAATGGTGATGATGTGAAAGGAGATGATGATGATGATGAGGTGAATGGTGATGATGATGTGAATGGTGATGACAGTGTGATGTGTATGGTGATGCTGATGCTGATGATGATGGTGATGATGATGTGAATGGTGATGCTGATGATGATGGTGATGATGTGAATGGTGATGATGATGTAAATGGTAATGATAATGATGATGATGCTGATAATGGTGATGATGATGTGAATGGTGATGATAAAGATGATGAGGATGTGAATGGTGATGATGATGATGATGAAGATGATGTTGATGCTGAAGATGATTATATGAATGGTGATGATGATGCTGATGCTGATAATGATGATGAGGTGAATGGTGATGATGATGATGATGATAATGATGTTGATGCTGAAGATGATTATATGAATGGTGATGATGATGATGCTGATGCTGATAATGATGATGAGGTGAATGGTGATGATGATGATGATGTGAATGATGATGATGATGATGATGTGAATGGTGATGATGATGATGATGTGAATGGTGATTATGATGATGTGAATGGTGATGATGAGGTGAATGATGATGATGATGATGTGAATGGTGATGTTGATGATGAGGATGTGAATGGTAATGATGATGTGAATGATGATGATGATGAGGATGATGATGATCTTTGATTTATCAGGGGGAAGAGATCAGACCCTTCTGAGGACAGCGGTGTGTCCATGAGGAGTGACCACTCTCAAGATCGTCCCGTTAACTTTAAGATGAACCGACCTGTGGACAAGTAAGAACTTAGAAATATGCTCATAATAATGATGATGATGTGAATGGTGATGATGATGATGTGAATGGTGCTGATGATGATGATGATGTGAATGGTGACAATGATGAGGATGATGATGATGTGAATGGTGATTATGATGATGATGATGATGATGATGATGATGATGATGATGATGATGATGTGGATGGTGATTATGATGAAGATGATGACGATGATGGTGATGAGGATGTGAATGGTGATGTGGTGATGATGTGAATGATGATGATGATGATATGAATGGTGATGATGATTACAATGATGTGCATGGTGATGATGATGATGATGTTAATGCTGATGATGAACATGAGGAAATGAATGGTGATGATGATGATGATAATAATCATGTGAATGCTGCTGATGATGATGTGAATGGTGATGATGATGTGAAAGGTGATGATGATGTGAAAGGTGATGATGATGTAAATCGTGATTATGATGATGATGATACCCATGATGATGAAGATGATGTGAATGGTGATGATGATGATGATAATGATGTGCATGGTGATTATGATGTAAATGGTAATGATAATGATGATAATGCTGATAATGGTGATGAGGATGTGCATGGTGATGATGATGATGATGGTGATGATATTGATGGTGATGTTGATGATGATGAAGATATGAATGGCGATATCGATGTTGATGATGTGAATGGTGATGATGATGATGATGATGATGATGATGATGATGATGTGAATGGTGATGATGAAAATGATGATCTTTGTTTTATCAGGGTGAAGAGATCAGACCCTTCTGAGGACAGCGGTGTGTCCATGAGGAGTGACCACTCTCAAGATCGTCCAATTAACTTTAAGATGAACCCACCTGAGGACAAGTAAGAACTTAGAAAAATGACCTTTGACCTCCGTGTTTTAGTCCCTTAGTGTAACAATATGTGATTCAGGAGGTGTGGACCCAAATGCACAACAGCTGAACAGCTCATAAAGCTTGATGATTTATCAGACAAGGTTTGGTACACAGAGAATCAGTCAGCACAGGAAAGTGTCCAGAAAAACAGGAGGCAGAGTCAAGGTCAGAAATCAGGGCAAGGTCACACACAGGTAGACTGGACAGAAGAATGCTGGGATGAAGACTGCAGTGGAATAGTCCTTTTTGCATAGGAAGCTTCCTAACGGACTGAAATGATCGGAAGTAGTTCATGATTAGAGCTAGTGGAATAGTCTAAATGCTTAGGAAAGGAGGCTCAATGCTTCCTTTATTGTTTCCTTGAACATAGGACACACCGGACACTCCTTTACAAAAGGGAGAGGAGAATATTCTGTCTCACAGTCTTCTGCAGCAACAGCATTTAAAGACAGCGTTTTATCAGACTGCTTCTGAATTCAGTCTTGCTGAGGAAAGGTGAGATACAGAAAACTGACCTTTGACCTCCATGTGTGAGTCCCTCAGAGGTGATGAAGGTGTCTATCTGATGGACCTGCTGAGGTCAGGTCAGCTCCCTTTGCCCTCAGACTGTCTTAACCCTTTAGCTCCCGGCTCAGCTGTTTGGTAGACCACTCTCTGAGCCCTCAGTGTGCTGAAGGTGGAGCAGCCTGATGGTTCTTCTCCTCCACGTGTCTGTGCTCCATCATGCTGAGATGAACCATCATCTGTCCCTTTATCTAAGAAAGTGGAGTGAGGGTCACAGTGTCCCTCCAATCAGGAGCTCAGAAATGTAAACATGTCTGTGAACATGTGGCTCTGACCTGCTGACCTTTGACAGGTGAGACCAGGTGTTCAGCAGAGACCCTCCTCAGTGTGGGGAAGTATCTGAAGGCCAGAAGAACCAGGACTTTGGTTTAGCAGCCAGAAGATGAGCCACATGACACCAGAACTCACTTTAAAACAGCTCCAGTCATGCTGAGTCATCCGGTTGATAATTAATGCTGAGTCATCCTGATGATAATAATGCCGAGTCATCCCGATGATAATTAATGCTGAGTCATCCTGATGATAATTAATGCTGAGTCATCCCGATGATAATTAATGCTGAGTCATCCTGATGATAATTAATGCTGAGTCATCCTGATGATAATAATGCCGAGTCATCCCGATGATAATTAATGCTGAGTCATCCTGATGATAATTAATGCTGAGTCATCCTGATGATAATTAATGCTGAGTCATCCTGATGATAATTAATGCTGAGTCATTGATCTCTTATATTTGTCCTGTTCTAATCTACAGAGATCAGATGGAAACATCTAGACTCCTCAGTATCTTCTCCAAACAGGCTGAATCAGAGGTGGACTCCATATTTCTGGTGAGAACATCACACTTTAACAGTGAAGTCCATGATCTACAAGTCTGATGCTCCACCATGATCCAGATGTTCTTCTCTTTCTCTTTGAATCTCCACTGTCTTCTGTTCTCCAGCTGCTGGAGGAGAACATCATCACCTTTGTAAAGGACCAGCTGAAGAGGATCAAGAGAGGGTTAGGTCAAGATTACCCAGAATGCTTAGAGGCTCAGAGTGAGGATGAGGAGCAGAGGAACATCAGAGAGGGATTTGAGAAGATGACAGTGGGCTTCCTGAGGAGGATGGATCAGGACGAGCTGGCTGAGTGTATAAGGAGAGGTAAGAGCTTTATTCTGAAGGTCAGCTATGATGGGGGGGGGGGGGGGTGTCTGCATTCTCATGTGCTCTCAGTCTTCAGTTTAAACTCTTTAATGATTTCTTTAGTTCTAACCAGTGTTGGGAGTAACGGCGTTAGAAATAACGGCGCTACTAACGCCGCTATGTTTTTCCAGTAACGGGTAATCTAATGAATTACTTTTTCATGCTTACAACGCCTATCACATTGTCAATGTAATGTGGAGCGTTACTTTGCACGATGTCAAGCAGCTGTTATCCACGGCACGCAGAAGAACTGCGCCGCAGGCTTGCTCTGACAGATAAACCCCCTCTGAAAGCGGGGCGCAGCCTCGTAGGAGGAGGGCTGATCCCCGAAGAGCCACAGGCTCTCATGAGATTATTGATGTCAGACACTCATAAAGCATGTTATAGATTGAGAAAATAAATAAACAACACCTCACTTCGCTTCTCTAAGGTCCTTTTACTGATCTCAACCACACAGTTTTGTGATTTATTCGACTTTTGTCCGCTTATATCCTGTATCCTTGTTTAGTGTCATGTACACAGACAGTGTTGTATTTTCGGTACCTCTACGATTCATTTTCTTCGTCCATGGTGTCATGTTGCCTCTGGGACCCTCTGACCGACTGCTGAGCTGCGCTCGAGCCTCCGGTTTTGACATAGTGAAAAAGAATTGAGCAAATTTGTGTTTGAGAGTCTGCGCAGCGCTTTATTTTGATACTTCCGGATAATCCACACGGTGACTTCCTGTGGTGCTTTCATAACGACAGTGAATTTATGAGGTTTGGAAGCGGTCCCGCAGAAAATAGACCTGAAGCAAACCTCCAGCCTTGCGGAGGTTTGCTTCCTCATCAGCTCATTCCTCATCCTCATCACTATCTGTGTGGGTGAAGCGCCGGCGCTTCACCCACCAGAGCTACCTGGTTCGGCGCCCTTGAAACTCCCATTCTGATCTATCAGGCAACTTCCCCTGCACACGCTCCGGCGTGAACTGCAGCAGCAGGTAACAACAAGGAAGGACACAGACACGTAGACACATAGTTCAAGCAGTAAAAGCTTTTTCAAAAAAGAAACGCATCAGTTACTTTACCTGGTAACTAATTACATTTATGAAGGAGTAATTATGTTAGTAACTCAGTTACTTTTTTGTTAAAGTAACTAGTAACTATAACTAATTACTTTTTTAAAGTAACGTGCCCAACACTGGTTCTAACATGATATTATTTTTGTATTTGCTGACCTCAGCACTTTGTTCATGAGGGAACATGATGAAACGGTAAATGTGTAACTGCAGAGGACTGAGACTAAGAAAAGGTTTCAGGATTACAGTTTCAGAATCTGGATTAAGACAGAGACGTGGGTGATTTTACAAAGACCGTGAAGTTCTTCAGGACTGATTTTTCTCTTCTGACTAAACTCTGATTTCGTGCTGATGGATAAGATCAGACTTAACCCCAACCCCAAAAGGGATAAAGTGGTATAGAAATAACATGAATGATTCTATGTGCTGCAGACCTCGTGGCCTTACAAAAGAGATCTTGATTTCAATGGGTTTTTTTGTTTTCACAAATTAAGATGAAATAAGAATTATTAAAAATGGTCTCAAAACTCTGCTCTCAAATGAAGATAGAACTTTTTTTCCATATCCCCTGATCAAAATAAAGTCTAATAGTAGCAGATGAATGTGATTGAGTTATGATTCTGAGTGTGTTGTCTCTTGGATATAATGATGGAACAGGTCTGTGAGAGATTTAAACGCTGTTGTACTTTTTAAATTAAACTTGATGGACCTGGATGGTGAGGTGGTTCACTGGGCAACAGGAACATTTAAAAATGGATCTTCACAGTACAAAGGTCATGACCCCTGATTTATGAGATCTCCTCTAATATGATATTCATAACCACAATGTTTGAATAAAAATATACTTTTGGTAAAATGAGAAGATGTGAGCAGCCCCTCTGTGACAGCAGGACTTTGTCCAGGATCCAGACTTTAATGTCATTTGTTGGTCTTCCCTCAGGATCTGACCCCTCAGTGTGCCGACAAAAACTCAAGTCCAACCTGAAGCAGAAGTTCCAGACCGTGTTTGAGGGGATCGCTAAAGCAGGAACCCAGACCCTGCTGAACCAGATCTACACAGAGCTCTACATCACAGAGGGAGAGGCTGGAGGGGTCAATGACGAACATGAGGTCAGACAGATCGAGACCACATCCAAGAGACCACAGGGACCAGAGAAGACCATCAGAGGAGAAGACATCTTTAAAGAACCACCTGGAGAAGATGGACCAATCAGAACAGTGATGACGAAGGGTGTGGCTGGCATTGGTAAAACAGTCCTCACTCAGAAGTTCACCCTGGACTGGGCTGAAGACAAAGTCCACCAGGACATACACTTCATGTTTCCATTCACCTTCAGAGAGCTGAATCTGCTGAAGGAGCAGAAGTTCAGCTTGGTGGAGCTTGTTCATCACTTCTTCAGAGAAACCAAAGAAGCAGGAATCTGCAGGTTTGAGGAGTTCCAGGTCTTGTTCATCTTTGATGGTCTGGATGAGTGTCGGCCTCCTCTGGACTTCCACCAAACAAGAATCCTGACTGATGTCACAGAGTCCACCTCAGTGGATGTGCTGCTGACCAACCTCATCAGGGGGAACCTGCTCCCATCTGCTCGCCTCTGGATCACCACACGCCCTGCAGCAGCCAATCAGATCCCTCCTGGATGTGTTGACATGGTGACAGAGGTCAGAGGGTTCACTGACCAGCAGAAGGAGGAGTACTTCAGGAAACGGTTCAGAGATGAGGAGCAGGCCAACAGAATCATCTCTCACATCAAGAAGTCCAGAAGCCTTCACATCATGTGCCACATCCCGGTCTTCTGCTGGATCACTGCCACAGTCCTGGACCATGTGCAGAAGACCAGAGAGGAAGGAGAGCTGCCCAAGACCCTGACTGAGATGTACATCCACTTCCTGGTGGTTCAGTCCAAAGTGAAGAGCATCAAGTATGATGGAGGAGCAGAGACTGATCCTCACTGGAGTCCAGAGAGCAGGGAGATGATCCAGTCTCTGGGTAAACTGGCTTTTGAGCAGCTGCAGAGAGGAAACCTGATCTTCTATGAAGCAGACCTGACAGAGTGTGGCATGGACATCAGAGCAGCCTCAGTGTACTCTGGAGTGTTCACACAGATCTTTAAAGAGGAGAGGGGACTGTACCAGGACAAGGTGTTCTGCTTCATCCATCTGAGCGTTCAGGAGTTCCTGGCTGCTCTTCATGTCCATCTGACCTTCATCAACTCTGAAGTCAATCTGATGGCAGAAGAACACAAAACATCCAAGGTCCTTAAAATCTTTAAAGTCAAGCCTGATCTGAAACACCTCCATCAGAGAGCTGTGGACCAGGCCTTACAGAGTCCAAACGGGCACCTGGACCTGTTCCTGCGCTTCCTCCTGGGTCTTTCTCTGCAGACCAATCAAAACCTTCTACGAGGTCTGATGACACAAACAGGAAGTAGCTCACAGACCAATCAGGACACAGTTGAGTTCATTAAGTCAAAGATCAGTGAGGTCGTGTCCGTAGAGAAGAGGATCAATCTGTTCCACTGTCTGAATGAACTGAATGATCGTTCTCTGGTGGAGGAGATCCAACAGGCCCTGAGATCAGGACGTCTCTCCACAGATAGACTGTCTCCTGCTCAGTGGTCTGCTCTGGGCTTCATCTTACTGTCATCAGAGAAGGACCTGGAGGAGTTTGACCTGAGCAAATACTCTGGTTCAGAGGAGGCTCTTCTGAGGCTGCTGCCAGTGGTCAAAGCCTCCAGCAAAGCTCTGTAGGTGCTCCTACCTGCACAGGTTACATCAGATTTCTGTGATTTTACAAGAATGATCTTCATCTGTCTGCTCTTTATGTTCCTCTGATTTCTTTCTCAGGCTGAGAGGATGTAAACTGTCAGAGAGAAGCTGTGAAGCTCTGTCCTCAGTCCTCAGCTCACAGTCCTCTGCTCTGAGACTCCTGGACCTGACTAGGAGCAACCTGAAGGATTCAGGAGTGAGCCACCTGTGTGCTGGACTGAAGAGTCCAAACTGCAGACTGGAAGCTCTCAGGTGAGGAAACATCAGGTCTTTAACTCCTTGATATCTGAGCAGGGTTTAGTCAAAGCTCTGCAGTCCACACCTGAACCTTTAACACAGTAACAGGTCAGTGTTTGAGTCCAGTGGTGTCACTTTAAAAAGCATGATGGACAAAGAAACACAGAAATATCTGCAAATACTCTCTGCTCTGTAACGTCTTTGTCTCAACCTCTGATGCAGTAGAAGCTGCAGAAGGACACGTCCATCACTCAGCATCAGGAACATTTAGGCTGATTATAGATGATCCAATAAAAAGGACATCAGAATATTTTTGAATACACAGTTACAAATTCACATTTGATATTTTTTTCAGATGTGTGTTCATTATGATAAAGAAAACATTTCAAGCAGTAAACACATCAGTTTTTGACAGTGCAGTTATTTTATTAACAGAGCTCATTCTGTGATCTGTAAATGAGTTAGATCTGCTGACATTTTTCTTGAGTGATATATCTATATCTTCTATTGTATGCCTGTGTCCTGTGAAACTGATGTGTTCTCTGATAAATTACAGTCTTTTGTAGGAAACAAGACCCATGTGATTCCAATAATGACATGTGCTTTCTAAGACATTTATTCATGAAGCTGAAGTTTATTATCTTCTTCGCTGTTTTTAATGTCAGATAATTTTTACCAGAGTTAAATCCAAATGTACATAATGATATCTGCATTTTGAGAACAAAAACCAGGATAGATAAATATTTGTAAATCTTAAATACATAAAAATGAATTAAATGATTTGTAATAAAAAATCATGTCTTTATGCATTTATTTATGCATTTCTGACAAGACATATTTAATTTCAAACACATTGAGTAAAACATCAATATCCACTAAATTTATTGTTATTACCTCTGGCGGAGGTTATGCAAGACTGTCTGTGAAAAAATCTCAAAACTTGAGAAAACAGGATGTTCAAATGGGAACAGGGAAAAGGTGATGTGGATCACCATCTAACCATGACAATGTTCACTGAACTGATATCATTGTGCCCTGGCTGGACGAAATCAAAATTAACTTCCAATCTGTTTAGACTGAGGTACTCCAAACAGGTCACGAAATAAAAATGTTACTGCATAAATGTTCAACCAAATATATAGATTTCATCTTGTGATTCATCAAAAGGTTCAGAAATCTGGAGAAATTATTTGCAAATGGCCCAAAACCAACATTGCCAACCTTGAAACAAATTAATGCTGAAAGGTACATGTTTTTATTTATCCAAATTTTTATTTATTTATCCTGGCCAGCCATTGCCATACGATCGCCTTCTCTAAAAAGTGTGTCAAGCCTGCCTGTAGTCCAGACCTGTCCCCCATTGAAAATGTGTGGCGAATTATGAAGTAATAGTAATAATTATCCTAGTCCATCTCTGACATGTTAGTGCCATATGAACCATCTCTGACTCTGAGGACCTCAGGGGCCGGCCTTCTGCTGGTGCCTAGAGTCTGGAGTAAACATCGAGAATCAGGGTTTTAGTTTTATGCAGCTAAACTTTGGAAGACTTTCTGAATGAGACAGCCTGACAGTTATAAATCTAGGCTTAACAGCTGAAAACTGTGCATTACACAAAAAGGATCTGATCTGCACTCTTCTTCTTTTTAAATGTGTTTTTATAGTGATAAATGTTGATTTTATTTTGTATTGTGATTTTTAAAGCTATTTTATAATGAATAATATTGATTTTATGAAGTATTATGACTTTAATGCATTTTTCTTGTTCTGTAAATCACCTTGAATTGGCTTGTGTATGAATTGTGCTCTACAAATAAACTTGCCTTGCCTTGCCTTGGGCTTCTTCACATCCTGCTGAGATGTCCGGCTGATATATGGGCCCAACATTTAGACAGAAATGTTCAGATCTGTGATCCTGATGATGAACTCTTGAGCTCATATCTGCCAAAACCAACATGATGATGAAGATATTGGACATTCCTACTTCTGTGTAATGTTATGACAGGAGTCAGAGCAGCAGCTGATTGGCTCTGCTGAGTAGACTGTGTGATGTGGACACATCTGATTGGATCCTAAAGAGTTTTTCTCTTCATTCTCTCTTCTTTATTCAGACTGGATTACTGCAGTTTGTCAGAGATCAGCTGTTCTTCTTTAGCCTCAGCTCTGAAGTCCAACCCCTCCCATCTGAGACAGCTGGACCTGAGCAACAACAATCTTCATGGTTCAGGAGTGAAGCTGCTGTGTGATTTTCTGCAGAGTCCAAACTGTAGACTGGAGATTCTGAGGTAAGTTCATGTTTTCTCTGTTTCTATTGTAGATCTTGTGTGTGTGATTATTAACTAAAGCATCTTCATGTCCAGATGTTTGACTGATCATATGTAGGGATGCATGATGGTGGATTTTTGCTGATATCTGATCTGCTGACATTTCAACCTTCTGAGCTCCTCCTGATCTCCACTCATCTTCTGTTGTAAATCAGACCAAGTGTGTCCTGTAGGAGAACTGATGTGTTCCTCTGATTGTGACAGTCTGTTTGTTTTAGAAACAGGAAACAAGACAAACAACATGTGATTCAACAATAAATGACAGATGTATTCTTTTCAAATACAGACATTTATTCATGAAACTGAAGGTCATTTCTTCTTCACATGTTCATTTAATGTCAGATTTAATTTTCACAGCAGAGTTAAATTCTTCAAATGTACAAAAATAATGATGATGATGTTTTTGAGAACAAAATAAATGACACAAGTAAATAAATATTTAAATAAATCTTAAATACAGAAAAAACTAAATGATTAATATATATTTTTGTGATAAAAATATGCTTTAATGCAAATTTCTGATTTCTAATTCATTTCTTTTGTATTTCATATTTATTATTTCTAAATTTTGACATTTATGTATTCATGCATACATGATTCATTTATATCAGATTTATTTATTGTATTAACTCTATTATGTTTTCAAGATTTGTTTCTGTGAAAAAATAACTAAAAAGTTACTGGATGATTTTGATGAAATTTTCATAAATGTTCACTAAAAGGAAAAGTGATTCAATTTTGGTGATGTGGATCACTGTCTGGATCACATGACAAAAGATGTGAATAACTAAAATCAAGACAAATCATGAAACCAATGGTTAATGGCTATTGTCAAGAATCAAGTATTCACATACTTGACCAATCATTTAGACTGAGGAGGACCAACCTAACTGGTGCAAAAGAAATCAGAAATAAATAAATAAATGTAGAAATACAGAATCATAAAACTGTAATTACATTACAAATGCCTGAATGGGTAGATATTTATCACTGTAGAAATCATAAAAACAGACTGAATTAAAAAATAGAGATTATTTAATAAATGCAAAAATACAGACAATCAACAGCTTTTAAGACAAAAAATTTAGATTTAAACACTGTATTTCAAAATATCTTTATCCTCTTGTTCTGTTTTGCTGCATCTGACACAGGGTGTCTTGAATCTGGTCTAAATAAAATGTGTGTGCTGTTCATGTCAGTCATTTAAACGGACTTGAAGTCTGCTCACAGGTCATGGGTCCTCATTCAGATTCTTCCTAGCTGATCCCAGATGAAGGGCTGACAAAAGGTCTGTCTGAAGACCTTTGAAACATTTCAACAAACTTTAAGGAGCTAATGAGCAGACAGTGCAGAACATAATGATGGTGCAATGACAGCTCACTGAGATTACATATAACATTTACTGATGTGTTCAAATGTGATGAAAACAAAACATTTAGTTAAGGGTGCCATCATTTTGTCCAGGCCAGTTATTATTTTTTTATTTTAAATTGTTTTTCTGCTGAATTTATAAATTTAAAATCAATAATTGTTTTTGGAGTAAATTTTATTTATTACTTACTGTCAGCTCAGATTGATTTTAGATGTGAAGGTTTGATCTCTTTAAGGGAAGGGCACCAACAATTTTGTCCACGTGTGTATGATGAACATTTCACTTGAGATATCTGGAAAACAACTCACATATAAATGTTAGGATGGAAAAAAGACATGGCAGAGCGCAGTGATTAGGCTCTGCAGACTGTGATGTGTCCTCTGATTTCCTAATTTTCTTTCTTTCTTTCTTTCTCTTCTTTCTTTCTTTCTTTCTTTTCTCAGCTTTCTTCTTTACCAGCTCCTAATTTGAACCCTTCTGCAAAACATCTACCACCACACTTTGAATCAGGGTAAGTGCTGTTGATTTCATGGAAAAATGTAGACTGGAACATGTAAAATGTGTTCTCTCTAGATCTGTGTGTGTGATTTCTGAAATCATAATGTTTGACTGATCATATGAGGGATGCATGATGTGGATGCTGATATCACTGCTGACATTTCAACCTTCACCCCTGATATATCTCCCTCATCTTCTGTTGTAAAGTAAAAGGTGTGCCTGTAGGGAAAAATTATGTGTTCCGATTGTGACAGTCTGTCTTGAAAAGGAGAGATAAGGAGGAGAGCGTTGATGAACACAAGTTGTAAATGGACAGATGTGTATCTTTTCAAATACAGACATTTTTGTGAAAACCCTGAGAAGCTTCCTAACATGTTCATTTAATGACAGATTTAATAAGCGGAAATTCCTGTGACACAATGATGATGTGACAGAGAAAAAAAATATCAGGATTTAAAAATATTTAAAAAATTTAAATACAAAAAAATAAGCAATTAAATATTTTTTGTAATAAAAAGGAACTTGTCATGCATTTATTAAATTTCAGTTTTTGATGTTCATACTTATTTGATGTCACACTCACTGATTCATATAGGTTCACACAAAACTATCAATATTTATCTGTGATACCCAAAAATACCAAATGACAAGAGTTTGTCTTCTAAAAAAAATCAAAAAGCTGATGACTTTGATGAAAGTCAGCAATATGCCCTTCAAAAAAAAGCTCACTTGATAATCCCGATTTTGCACAGTGATTTGACCCCCAAACAAGCTCACAGCCAGACAAAACATACACATTCCAAATGATGAACTCATAAAATGATGAAAAATAACTCCAAACATGCCGAAATGTGCTGTTTTATGGATCAACTACTAAAATTTAACTTCCACTATGTGGTAGATGATGAAACCAACCCAAAATGGGTGCACAGAAATGTCAGAAATAAATAAAAAATAAATATAGAAATACAGGAATGCATAAATGCTGCTATGCAGCTAATTAAATTTAATGTTTGAAATATTTTTCAGTGAAAAAAAATGTTTTTTTCAGTATCTTTACACAAAGCAAATTAAAGTGTCTGATCAGTTTTGAGATCTGGGTCATGATGACTGAACATGGTGAATGTTACTCAGGACAGAGCTGCAGAGATCCACCACTTCACTGTATGTTTTATCTAAAAAGTGAAAATATCAACCTCAATTCTACACAAACTCATTTTAATGTTGAATGCATGCTTTTTATATAAAGTGATGTAATCACTTCATTTTTCTTAAATATAAATTGAGAAATATGATCTTCTAGATGAAACCCCAGGGTCATGACCTTCACATTTTTTACAGACTAAATCTGTTTTCTCCTTGAGCCTCTGTAGTTAGACTTTCTGTGTTTCCTCAGCCTAACTTGATCTCATGTGTTTCACTTCCCTGATGTCTATAGGTTGGTTTTTAGCTGTGTCTCTTCTACTGTTGGATTACAGATGTGTCTGTGAAGCAAAGTGTGTTGTGTTTTGTATGGTGTTAATGCAGCCTGTATTTTTCTGTTGAGAATAAGGCTCTGCAGCTTTCTGCAATAATTGACATTTTTTCCTACTGCGCTGCAAATGTATCTTTTTCTAATTCCACTGTCTATGTGACCATGTGTGTGAACAGAAAATTCTTATTATCATATTGCCACGATCTCTTTTTCATGATGGCAACTGAAGGTAATGCAAGAACATTAGTTTTTCAGCACGAGACCAAATCATTTCTACAAATTGCTGCAAATCAACTACAACTTCATAGTATCTAATCAGTTTTTATTTTATTTCTTTTGGTGAACTTCATGTTTCATACATCCTCCAAACCCCTCCCTGCATTAGAAAATCATAAAAATTTAACATTTATAGATAGAGATGGGGGTCAGAGGGTCTTCCCCTCACATTTTTAAACTGAAATCATTTCTTTCCTGCATTCTGATCACTTTTTATGAACAATTTTATAATAATCAGGAGCTAGTCTTGTGATCTTTGAGGTGCTTTTGTAAATCTCAGTGTTTTCTTAAACTTGTCTGACTTTCATAATGAATCAGTTTTTAGTTTCATGTGGTTTCAAGCCCCTGTAATTACTGAAATATATTTGTTTATTTATTCATGTATTTAATTATTCATTTATATTTTTATTTATACATATGTCATTTTTTGTTCTCCATATTGAAGATGATCTCCTTCTTGGTCTAAATAAAAATGTGTGTGCCTGGAGCTCCACATGTCAGCTGGTGTGTCCAAACGGACTTGAAGCAGTTTGCTGCTCTTACTAACGTTGTTCCTCAGGTTCAGATTCTTGCTCGTGTTGTTCTGACTCTCAGATGGTCGTGGCTCTGGACAAAAGCGTCTGCTGAATGACTTTGAAACATTTCAACAAACTTTAAGACTTAATGAGCAGACAGTGACAGGTATATAATGATGTGTTCAATGACAGCTCAGAAAAATGAGGATTAGACAAAAATATAACATTTCATCATGATGTGTTCAAATGTTGATGACAAAAAGAAAATTAAACTTCTGCCCAAAGATCATGGATGTTTGTTGAAATATGTTTTTATATTGTTTTTATCAAATTGTTTTATTTCCTCATATATTTCCTTATAAAGTAAAATAAATGATAGTGTTTTTGGAGCTAAACTGGACCATGTGTCAGCAGACTGTGACTGTGAGCTCAGATTGAAGTGTTTAGATGTGAAGGTTTGATCCTGACAGAAAAATCTGAGCTCTGCTGTTTACACTTTAGAGAAACAGGAGGAACGGATCAAGACGTGTGTGAAAGCAGCTGAGACAAACTGAAGTACGGGAGGCAGAGCAGCAGCTGATTGGCTCTGCTGAGCAGACTGTGTGATGTGGACACATCTGATTGGATCCTAAATAGTTTTTCTCTTCATTCTCTCTTCTTTATTCAGACTGAGGAGCTGCAGTTTGTCAGAGATCAGCTGTTCTTCTTTAGCCTCAGCTCTGAAGTCCAACCCCTCCCATCTGAGAGAGCTGGACCTGAACAACAACAATCTTCATGATTCAGGAGTGAAGCTGCTGTGTGATTTTCTGCAGAGTCCAAACTGTAGACTGGAGATTCTGAGGTAAGTTCATGTTTTCTCTGTTTCTATTGTAGATCTTCTGTGTGTGATTATGAACTAAAGCATCTTCATGTCCAGATGTTTGACTGATCATATGTAGGGATGCATGATGGTGGATTTTTGCTGATATCTGATCTGCTGACATTTCAACCTTCTCTGAGCTCCTCCTGATATATCTCCACTCATCTTCTGTTGTAAATCAGACCAAGTGTGTCCTGTAGGAGAACTGATGTGTTCCTCTGATTGTGACAGTCTGTTTGTTTTAGAAACAGGAAACAAGACAAACAACATCTGATTCAACAATAAATGACAGATGTATTCTTTACAAATACAGACATTTATTCAAGAAACTGAAGGTCATTTCTTCTTCACATGTTCATTTAATGTCAGATTTAATTTTCACAGCAGAGTTAAACCTCTTCAGATGTACAAACAATAATGATGTTGATGATGAAGTATTGAAAAAAACACTGATTAAGGATAAATGAATAAGTATATGATTAAAATAAATTAAATTTACTTTTACATAAAGACATGAAAAGTGAATAAATATATCAATATATTTGGTTATAAAAAATTCTCTTCCTGTACTTTTATATTTCTGTTTTTATTTTTCTGCATTTATTAATTTTTAAATTTCCACTTCTCCTTTAATTTTACATTTATTTATTTCCTCATTTATGTATTTTTTAATTCATACATTTATTTATTTCACCATTTTTTTAAATTTATTTCCACATTGATTTATTTTTCCATCTATTTCTGCATTTATTTATATATATTTAAATTACTTATTTCCTCATTCATTTATTTATGTATTTCTACATTCATCTATTCATATATCTATTTACTCATCTATTTCCACATTTATTTATTCTTGAGCTCCTTTGTTTATGAGGTGGGCGGTCCTACCTCATTCTGAGTCCTGATTGGTTACATCGGTGTGATCAGATCTCCTCGTGCTGTCTTGACTTGACTGGTACCAAAGAGCTGTTTCAGCTCCTTAACCGTCTGTGCAGGTACACAGGTTAGCCTTTAGCTCGCTAGCAGCCTGTTAGCCACTATAGTTCTGTAGTCCTGTGATGTAAAGTTTTTTAGGAGCCATTGATTTAAGATCATTGGTGATCATCTTTGAAAACAAATCTCCCACAGACTATCTAGAGTTTGGTCTTGAAGGATTATGGAGGACTGACTTCAGCTCCCTGCTGATATGGATATTATAATGACTTCAGATCTATAAGCAAACTGCTTTACCACCTGACATGACTGCTCTGTAATGGCTCATGTTTGTTTTGTTGCTTTAACCTGGTATTTTTGTTCCACCATATTATATTGTCAGAATGAATTTAGAGCTAAAATGACAACAGTGGTGTGTTTACTTTGATAATATGGCTCATCAACAAAAATAACAGTTCATGTTAGCCTGTGTCATCACTGTTATTATTTTATTTGTCATTGTTGTTCCTCAGTTTTTTCCACAGGATCAGGTTTTACCTGCAGTGGGTAAATCATAAATATTTATTTAACATCATCAGGTGAGATGGGGGTCAGAGGGTCTTCCCCTCACATTTTTAAACTCAAATCATTTCTTTCCTGCATTCTGATCACTTTTTATGAACAGTTTTATAATAATCAGGAGCTAGTCTTGTGATCTTTGAGGTGCTTTTGTAAATCTCAGTGTTTTCTTAAACTTGTCTGACTTTAATAATGAATCAGTTTTTAGTTTGATGTGGTTGATGTGTGATGAACAGATGACACAATAACTGTCACACCTGAGTTTGTTACTGAATGACAGAGAGAGTGAAGGAGAGACTGACAGCTCTCACACACAGCAGACATGCTCATAAAAACATGATATCTTTCTGTAAAAATCCCCCACTTCAAAAACCAGCTCTGCTGTGTACGACGGAGGATTAGGGCCACGTTGAAAACTAAAAAAAAGGAAGGTTACAAGAAAAAAGTCATAAAGTTACGAGAATAATCTCATAAATTACGAAAATAAAGTTGAAAAGTTATGAGAATAAAGTCATCTCAAACTAGGAAACAACTCCTTGGCTTTATTTAGAAAGATATTCACAGATTTGGACTTTGCGGCTCAATAACTCATCTGCAAAGGAACGTAGTTCCAAACCGGACCTCTCTTTTTGATCACTGTAATGAAGACTGTGAGCTTTAAACTCGTTTTCCTCCAAACGAGTCGTCAACACGCTGAAGCTGATGGCTCAGAGGCTTAGGGACCATCGGCAAATTACCATATCCGAAGAATAGTGAAAATGGAATAACTTCCCCAAACTGAGAAGTAAAGTCTTCAAAATCACAGCAAATACAAAGGATCATATGTTTTTCATATTACGGGTCATAATTTCTTTAAGACTTATGAATTAAACTATTTTACAGGACTTTCTGATTGAAAATAAAGGAAATGCCATCAAAGTAACGACATCTACCAACCAAGTCATAACAAAACATGAATGATGATCTCCTCTACTTTGAACTACAGCTCTTACTTCAGAAAGAATGTTCTGATTTGATTAAATGATGTTTTGTATATTTAATTGTGTTAATAAATAGGCATAGAAAATAATAACTGTAATGATTTTATTGTTGGTGACTGTAGTGACACTAAAGTCACACTAATGATCAAACATCTCTTCAATATTATACTACATCTCCATTTTAAGAGTTGTTCTTAATTAAATTTATATGACTTTAAATATTGATGGATACTCATTTACAGCTAATGATGATCAAAACTAATAACTGTTTTTTTGTTGCAGTGACACCAAACTCAGCCTGATGATCATACATCTCTTTTGGCATGTACTACAAGTCTTTCTTTAAAAAAAGTTTTGAATGTATTTTACACATTTTTTATATTGGCATGTTTTAATTAATAGGTTATGGCTATAAGAACTGTAAAAACTTAAGGTTTTATGGCTGTGTTGACACCAAATTCAGCACGATGATCAGAAATCCCCTCTGCCTTGTTCTACTGCTCTTATTTTAAAAAAATGTAGACATGTAGCACAGGAATGAAGAAATGAAAAAAATAGGATATTATTTTTAACCCTTTAAAGCCCAAGACCATAAAATTATAGTCAGAAAATTCTAATTTTTTGGAGCTTTCACTTTCTGCTGAAATACTTAAAATATTAAAATATCTCTTTTGATACATTAGGTGTTTTTGGCAACTGATAATTGACATTTTTATCATTTATCTGATTGTATGCAGATGTTTTTTTGTAATTTGTTGATCATATTTAGTAGATAGAGGTATTATAAAAAGTATGTATCAAATATGATACAATTGGCTTTACAAGGTTAAAAAAATGTAAATAAATAAATGTAGAAATGAAGGAATGAATAAATTAAAAGTGGGAAATTTATAAAATATACATGTATAATTAAATAAATGTAGAAAAGCAGGAATAAATAAATAACTGGATATAAAATAAAAGTTTGAATGAAAAATAAATTTGGAAATTTATTTTAAAAAATGCCAAAATATATTAATACATAAATAATTAAATACAAATAAATTTGTGAATTAATAAATAAATGTAAAAATACAGGAAATGCCCTTTTAATTGCCAAAACATATTTATTGATTTATTCTCATACTGATGTATTTAGTTAGATACTATTTATCCATTTGTCATGTTTTGTTCTCCATATTGAAGATGATCTCCTTCTTGGTATAAATAAAAATGTGTGTGCCTGGAGCTCCACATGTCAGCTGGTGTGTCCAAACGGACTTGAAGCAGTTTGCTGCTCTTACTAACGTTGTTCCTCAGGTTCAGATTCTTGCTCGTGTTGTTCTGACTCTCAGATGGTCGTGGCTCTGGACAAAAGCGTCTGCTGAATGACTTTGAAACATTTCAACAAACTTTAAGACTTAATGAGCAGACAGTGACAGGTATATAATGATGTGTTCAATGACAGCTCAGAAAAATGAGGATTAGACAAAAATATAACATTTCATCATGATGTGTTCAAATGTTGACAACAAAAGGAAAATTTAGTTTCAATCCAAAGATCAAGGATGTTTGTGGAAGTATGTTTTTATATTATTTATCAAATTGTTTTATTTCCTCATATATTTCCTTATAAAGTAAAATAAATGATTGTTTTTGGAGCTAAACTGGACCATGTGACAGCAGACTGTGACTGTGAGCTCAGATTGAAGTGTTTAGATGTGAAGGTTTGATCCTGACAGAAAAATCTGAGCTCTGCTGTTTACACTTTAGAGAAACAGGAGGAACGGATCAAGACGTGTGTGAAAGCAGCTGAGACAAACTGAAGTACAGGAGGCAGAGCAGCAGCTGATTGGCTCTGCTGAGCAGACTGTGTGATGTGGACTCATCTGATTGGATCCTAAAGAGTTTTTCTCTTCATTCTCTCTTCTTTATTCAGACTGTGGAGCTGCAGTTTGTCAGAGATCAGCTGTTCTTCTTTAGCCTCAGCTCTGAAGTCCAACCCCTCCCATCTGAGAGAGCTGGACCTGAGCGACAACAATCTTCATGATTCAGGAGTGGAGCTGCTGTGTGATTTTCTGCAGAGTCCAAACTGTAGACTGGAGATTCTGAGGTAAGTTCATGTTTTCTCTGTTTCTATTGTAGATCTTGTGTGTGTGATTATTAACTGAAGCATCTTCATGTCCAGATGTTTGACTGATCATATGTAGGGATGCATGATGGTGGATTTTTGCTGATATCTGATCTGCTGACATTTCAACCTTCTTTGAGCTCCTCCTGATATATCTCCACTCATCTTCTGTTGTAAATCAGACCAAGTGTGTCCTGTAGGAGAACTGATGTGTTCCTCTGATTGTGACAGTCTGTTTGTTTTAGAAACAGGAAACAAGACAAACAACATCTGATTCAACAATAAATGACAGATGTATTCTTTTTAAATACAGACATTTATTCATGAAACTGAAGGTCATTTCTTCTTCACATGTTCATTTAACGTCAGATTTAATTTTCACAACCAAGATATGCTTCTTCAGTGTACAAAAAAATGATGTTGATGATGTATTGAAAACAAAACTGATTAAGGATAAATGAATAAGTATGTGATTAAAATAAATTAAATTTACTTTTACATAAAGACATGAAAAGTGAATAAATATATCAATATATTTGGTTATAAAAATTCTCTTCCTGTACTTTTATATTTCTGTTTTTATTTTTCTGCATTTCTGTATTTATTAATTCTTAAATGTCCACTTAGTCTTTAATTTTACATTTATTTCCTCATTTATGTATTTTTTAATTCATATTTATTTATTTCACCATTTTTTAAATTTATTTCCACATTGATTTATTTTTTCATCTATTTCTGCATTTATTTATATATATTTAAATTACTTATTTCCACATTCATTTATTTATGTATTTCTACATTCATCTATTCATATATCTGTTTACTCATCTATTTCCACATTTATTTATTCTTGAGCTCCTTTGTTTATGAGGTAGGCGGTCCTACCTCATTCTGAGTCCTGATTGGTTACATCGGTGTGATCTGATCTCCTCGTGCTGTCTTGACTTGACTGGTACCAAAGAGCTGTTTCTGTTACGGCCTGGTGTTCAAGTGGACCAAATAGGCAGGAGACTGTCAAAAGTTTCAAAATCAAAGTCTTTTTATTGTCTCAAAAAAGGAGACGCACAAAAGAGATCAAACACAAAATTGACAATAAAGAACTATATCTCGGCAGACTGTGACCGCTGGAGGCTGGCTGCCGACTGACCAGAAAACCCACGAGAGGCTGCAGGGCACAAACCTGGAGACAGGAAAAGATTTGTCAGAAAACAGTGCGAAGAGCTTTCCAAAAAACAGAGCAGAATCTGACAAGAAGTTCTTAGCCTGGCGCTACCGAGTGAGACGGAATTATCTGGCAGAGGAGTGAGGATTCAGCCGGTCTTTATGGAGAGGTGAGTGATTGGGAAATGCCTTCAGGTGTGCCCTGCTGCACTCTGCCAGAAAGTAGGTCAGCCCCGCCTCCCAGCCACAGCCTGCCCTGCAGGAAGAAAAGAGAAAGGTGACAAGCACAACTTAAACCATTTCAATAATACCTAACATAAAATTCAATCCACAACAGTACCCCCCCCTCAATGGACGCCACCTGGCGTCCGACCAGGTTTGTCCGGGTACCTGTTGTAAAAGTCACTCAAGAGATCAGGGTCCAGAATCAGGGAGCGAGAGATCCAGGAGCGTTCCTCGGGACCGTACCCCTCCCAGTCTACCAGGTACTGGTAACCACGGCCCCGCCTGCGGACATCTAAGATCTGTTTGACTGTGTAAGCTGGGTGACCATCAACAAGGCGGGGGAGGGGAGGTGGAGGATCAGATGGAGGATGGAGGGGACTGTCCACCACAGGTTTGATGAGAGAAACATGGAAGACAGGGTGTACCTTGAGTGCGGCAGGAAGTCTTAGGCGGACGGCACTGGGGTTTATGATGCGGTCAATGGTGTAAGGACCAATGTACTTCGGAGCCATTTTCCTGGAGTCGGTGTGAAGAGGAAGATCTCGTGATGAAAGCCAAACTTGCTGTCCCACTTCATAGTCTGGTGCTGGAGTTCGGTGGCGGTCCGCAATCCGCTGATTTCGGGCAGCTGATCTTTCTAGAGCAGCGCGGGCTTCTCCAAACCCGAGCTCTTTGAAAATGGGCTTGGACTGAAGGGACCGCAACCTCTATCTCCTGACTGGGGAATAGGGGGGGCTGGAAGCCATTAGTTACCATAAAGGGAGACATACCGGTGGCAGAAGAAACCAGAGAGTTGTGTGAATATTCTACCCATGGCAGGTGGGCAGACCAGGAGGCAGGAAGGCGTGAGGCCACACAGCGCAGAGATGTTTCCAGGCTCTGGTTAGCCCGTTCCGTCTGGCCATTAGACTGGGGGTGATAACCGGAGGTCAAGCTGGATGTAACTCCAAGGGTCTCACAAAAAGCCTTCCATACCCTGGATGTAAATTGTGGACCTCTGTCAGAAACTATGTCCTGTGGAATTCCATGAAGTCGGAAAACATGGAGAATCAGCAGGTCAGCTGTTTCCATGGCTGATGGGAGTTTGGGCAGGGGGACAAAATGGACTGCCTTAGAGAAACGGTCCACAATGGTGAAGATGGTGGTGTTACCTTCTGATGGGGGTAATCCGGTGATGAAGTCCACTGCAATGTGAGACCAGGGGCGATGAGGAATGGGTAAGGGTTGAAGGAGTCCAGCTGGAGCACGATGTGAGGACTTGTTACGAGCACAGGTAGAGCAGGCTGCAATGAACTCTCTGGTGTCTGAGGCTATAGTTGGCCACCAGAAGCGCTGTTGGAGCAAGAAGAGGGTCCTGTGAATCCCAGGATGGCAAGACAACTTAGAAGAGTGCCCCCACTGGAGTACTGGAGATCTTGCAGAGGGTGGCACATACAGCCGTCCCTGTGGGCACTCTTTCGGTTCTGGGTTCCCCTGCTGGGCTTCCTGGACCAACTGCTCCACTTCCCAACTGGTTGCCCCGATGACACAGGAGGAAGGTAAGATGGTCTCCGTGGATGCCTGTTCTTCTCCTGGAGAAAACTGTCGGGAGAGTGCGTCTGGTTTGACGTTCCTTGAGCCTGGACGGTAAGTGAGGGTAAAGTTGAATCGCCCCAGGTACAGGGCCCAACGAGCCTGACGGGAGTTTAACCTTCTGGCTGAACGGAGGTAGGAGAGGTTTTTGTGGTCTGTCCAGATGATGAAAGGGTGCGTGGCTCCCTCCAACCAGTGCCGCCATTCTTGGAGTGCCAAAACAACTGCCAGCAACTCTCGGTTTCCCACGTCATAGTTTCTCTCCGCCGGGGTGAGGCGGCGAGAGAAGAAGGCGCAGGGGTGGAGTTTCTGGTCCGCAGGGGAGCGCTGGGAGAGGACGGCCCCCACTCCTGAATCTGATGCATCGACTTCCACAATAAACTGCAGGGCAGGATCTGGGTGGATCAAAACAGGAGCGTTAACAAACTTAGCTTTCAGCTTTTCAAAAGCTGCCTGGGCAACAGGAGACCATTCAAACAGTTTTTTTACAGAAGTTAACTGTGTGAGAGGGGCCGCTACGCGGCTATAATCACGAATGAACCTCCTGTAAAAATTAGCAAACCCCAGAAACCTCTGCAGTTGTTTGCGAGAAGCAGGAACGGGCCATTCCGCAACAGCTCTGACCTTTTCTGGGTCAGCTTTCAGCTGTCCCTTCTCAACCACATAACCTAGAAAAGACACACTAGAAACATGAAATTCACATTTTTCTGCCTTAACATACAGCTTGTTTTCTAGGAGTCTTTGTAGCACCAACTTCACATGTTGAACATGTTCCTCATAACTTTTGGAAAAGATTAGTATGTCATCTAAATAGACAAATACAAATCTGTTCAACATGTCTCTCAGAACATCATTAACTAAAGCTTGAAATACAGCTGGAGCGTTGGTTAACCCAAAAGGAAGAACAAGATACTCAAAATGACCTAATGGAGTGTTAAAAGCAGTCTTCCATTCGTCACCTTCACGGATCCTGACCAAGTGATATGCGTTTCTTAAGTCCAGTTTAGAAAATATAATGGCATCATGGAGAGGAGTGAAAGCCGAGTCAATGAGAGGGAGAGGGTATTTGTTTTTAACAGTGATGTCATTAAGTCCAGTGTAGTCTATGCAAGGTCGAAGAGTCTTATCTTTCTTTTCCACAAAGAAAAACCCTGCTCCTAGAGGAGATGAGGAGGGTCTGATTAGACCTGCAGCAAGAGAGTCAGTGATGTAGGCTTCCATGGCCTCTTTTTCTGGTTTGGAGAGGTTATAGAGCCTCTTAGTGGGTAGTGATGAACCAGGAAGTAAGTCTATGGAACAATCGTAGGGCCGGTGTGGTGGTAGGGAGAGTGCTCTGTCCTTGCTGAAAGCCTGTTTTAAATCTTGGTATTCACTGGAGTGTTTGATAGGTCAATGTCTTCAGGTGGGACAGGAGTTTGGGCAGCGTGTGTTGGAATAGCACCCAGTAAACAATTTTGATGGCAGTGATCACTCCAATTGCGGATAGTGAATGTTGACCAGTCTATGTTTGGGTTGTGAGTTTGTAGCCATGGTAATCCAAGCACTATGGGAGTGAGAGGGGATGAAATAACATAAAGTTCTAGGTGTTCATGGTGGTTGCCAGATAACAAGAGTTTCAGTGGTTGAGTTTTATGTGTGATTTGTTCAATAAGATTTCCATCAATAGCCAATACTTTCTTAGGGGTCTCAAGTTCATACACTGGAAGACTGTAAAGTTTCACCAAGTTGGAGTCAATAAAATTGTCATCAGCTCCAGAGTCTATTAAAACTTGAACGGGCAGAGCTTGTTGTGAGAAGTGCAGCATACCTTTTGCCTGGATGCGGTTAGAGGGAGAGGTAGTAGAGGAGGTTCGGCTCACCAGCGCCCCCCTGCCTGCTGATGAGCCTGGCCTTTTGGCACCGCTGGGCACTGGGCAAGGTAATGGCCCTTCTCGGCACAGTAGATGCAGAGGCGGTTGTTCAGTCGCCGTTGCCTTTCTTCAGGTGTAAGTCTGGCCCGACCTAACTGCATGGGTTCTTCAGAGTCTGCTGGAGCTGGTGAAGAGGAGTTCAACCTGGCAGTGCTGGAGGGTGGTGTTGAAGATGTGGCCCTGGAATCCATGGAGTGGGATGTGGAGGAGATGAAAGGCTGAGTCCTCCCCCCCTGGGCCCTTTCCCTGCGTCTTTCCCTCAGCCTGTTATCTAGCCTGACTGCTAAGTTAATTAATTCCTCTAAGTTTGTGGTGTCATCCCGTGCAGCTAGTTCATCTTTTATTTCATCTGATAAACCTTTGAGGAAAACCCCCTGAAGAGCTGAATCATTCCGTCCGCTCTCAACTGCCAGTATGCAAAAATCTATAGCAAATTGGGCTACTGGTTGTGATCCTTGCTTTAATTGAAGTAATCGAGAGGTTGCTTCTCTCCCTTTAACGGGGTGATCAAAAATTTTCTTCATTTCCTGAGTGAATTGATGATAGTCAAGGCAAAGAGCTGGAGTGTGAGTAGAAATGGCTACTGCCCAGGCTGAGGCTTTATCGGTTAGCAAACTCATGATAAAGGCGGTTTTAGACTGGTCTGTGGCATAACTGAGAGGCTGTTGACTGAAGACTAGAGAGCACTGGTGTAGAAACTGAGCACATGTCCCTAAATTACCTGAATATCTAGCAGGTGTGGGGATGAGGGGTTCTCGGATGGCTGGTGTGGCTGGTGGTGTTGCAACAGGCTCAGCTGGTGAAGGAGGTGGTGGATCTGTAGGTGAGGTGAGGGTGGTGAGCTGATTAGCAATTGAATCCATCCTTCCGCCGAGCTGCGCCATGCTGGTGGTGAGTTGCTGCAGATTGTCCATAACGAGTTTTAAGGTGGAGTCATGTTGGCCCAAAACGGATCCTTGATGAGACAAGGCCCGCTTAAATTGTTCAGTCTCTGCTTGGTCCATACTGGCCAGATAATTATGTTACGGCCTGGTGTTCAAGTGGACCAAAAGGGCAGGAGACTGTCAAAAGTTTCAAAATCAAAGTCTTTTTATTGTCTCAAAAAAGGAGACGCACAAAAGAGATCAAACACAAAATTGACAATAAAGAACTATATCTCGGCAGACTGTGACCGCTGGAGGCTGGCTGCCGACTGACCAGAAAACCCACGAGAGGCTGCAGGGCACAAACCTGGAGACAGGAAAAGATTTGTCAGAAAACAGTGCGAAGAGCTTTCCAAAAACAGAGCAGAATCTGACAAGAAGTTCTTAGCCTGGCGCTACCGAGTGAGACGGAATTATCTGGCAGAGGAGTGAGGATTCAGCCGGTCTTTATGGAGAGGTGAGTGATTGGGAAATGCCTTCAGGTGTGCCCTGCTGCACTCTGCCAGAAAGTAGGTCAGCCCCGCCTCCCAGCCACAGCCTGCCCTGCAGGAAGAAAAGAGAAAGGTGACAAGCACAACTTAAACCATTTCAATAATACCTAACATAAAATTCAATCCACAACAGTTTCAGCTCCTTAACCGTCTGTGCAGGTACACAGGTTAGCCTTTAGCTCACTAGCAGCCTGTTAGCCGCTGTAGTTCTGTAGTCCTGTGATGTAAAGTTTTTTAGGAGCCATTGATTTAAGATCATTGGTGATCATCTTTGAAAACAAAGCACCCACAGACTATCTAGAGTTTGGTCTTGAAGGATTATGGAGGACTGACTTCAGCTCCCTGCTGATATGGATATTATAATGACTTCAGATCTATAAGCAAACTGCTTTACCACCTGACATGACTGCTCTGTAATGGCTCATGTTTGTTTTGGTGCTTTAACCTGGTATTTTTGTTCCACCATATTATATTGTCAGAATGAATTTAGAGCTAAAATGACAACAGTGGTGTGTTTACTTTGATAATATGGCTCATCAACAAAAATAACAGTTCATGTTAGCCTGTGTCATCACTGTTATTATTTTATTTGTCATTGTTGTTCCTCAGTTTTTTCCACAGGATCAGGTTTTACCTGCAGTGGGTAAATCATAAATATTTATTTAACATCATCAGGTGAGATGGGGGTCAGAGGGTCTTCCCCTCACATTTTTAAACTCAAATCATTTCTTTCCTGCATTCTGATCACTTTTTATGAACAGTTTTATAATAATCAGGAGCTAGTCTTGTGATCTTTGAGGTGCTTTTGTAAATCTCAGTGTTTTCTTAAACTTGTCTGACTTTAATAATGAATCAGTTTTTAGTTTGATGTGGTTGATGTGTGATGAACAGATGACACAATAACTGTCACACCTGAGTTTGTTACTGAATGACAGAGAGAGTGAAGGAGAGACTGACAGCTCTCACACACAGCAGACATGCTCATAAAAACATGATATCTTTCTGTAAAAATCCCCCACTTCAAAAACCAGCTCTGCTGTGTACGACGGAGGATTAGGGCCACGTTGAAAACTCAAAAAAAGGAAGTTTACAAGAAAAAAGTCATAAAGTTACAAGAATAATCTCATAAATTACGAGAATAAAGTTGAAAAGTTATGAGAATAAAGTCATCTCAAACTAGGAAACAACTCCTTGGCTTTATTTAGAAAGATATTCACAGATTTGGACTTTGCGGCTCAATAACTCATCTGCAAAGGAACGTAGTTCCAAACCGGACCTCTCTTTTTGATCACTGTAATGAAGACTGTGAGCTTTAAACTCGTTTTCCTCCAAACGAGCCGTCAACACGCTGAAGCTGATGGCTCGGAGGCTTAGGGACCATCTGCAAATTACCATATCCGAGGAATAGTGAAAACTGAATAACTTCCCCATACTGAGAAGTAAAGTCTTCAAAATCACAGCAAATACAAAGGATCGTATGTTTTTCATATTACGGGTCATAATTTCTTTAAGACTTATGAATTAAACTATTTTACAGGACTTTCTGATTGAAAATAAAGGAAATGCCATCAAAGTAATGAGATCTACCAACCAAGTCATAATAAAACATGAATGATGATCTCTACTTTGAACTACAGCTCTTACTTCAGAAAGAATGTTCTGATTTGATTTTAATGATGTTTTGTATATTTAATTGTGTTAATAAATAGGCATAGAAAATAATAACTGTAATGATTTTATTGTTGGTAACTGTAGTGACACTAAAGTCACACTAATGATCAAACATCTCTTCAATATTATACTACATCTCCATTTTAAGAGTTGTTCTTAATTAAATTTATATGACTTTAAATATTGATGGATACTCATTTACAGGTAATGATGATCAAAACTAATAACTGTTTTTTTGTTGCAGTGACACCAAACTCAGCCTGATGATCATGCATCTCTTTTTGCATGTACTACAACTCTTTCTTTAAAGAAAGTTTTTTATGTTTTTTACACATTTTTTATATTGGCATGTATTAATTAATAGGTTATGGCTATAAGAACTGTAAAAACTTAAGTTTTTATGTCTGTGTTGACACCAAATTCAGCCCAATCATCAGAAATCCCCCCTGCCTTCTTCTACTGCTCTTATTTTAAAAAAATGTAGACATGTAGCACAGGAATTAAGAAATGAAAAAAATAGGATATTAATTTTAAAAAAATGTAAATAAATAAATGTAGAAATGAAGGAATGAATAAATAACTGTGGATATAAAATAAAAGTTTGAATGAATAAATAAATTTGGAAATTAATTTTAAAGAATGCCGAAATATATTAATACATAAATAATTAAATACAAATAAATTTGTGAATTAATAAATAAATGTAAAAATACAGGAAATGCCCTTTTAATTGCCAAAACATATTTATTGATTTATTCTCATACTTATGTATTTAGTTAGATACTAAGTATTTATTCATTTGTCATGTTTTGTTCTCCATATTGAAGATGATCTCCTTCGTGGTATAAATAAAAATGTGTGTGCCTGGAGCTCCACATGTCAGCTGGTGTGTCCAAACGGACTTGAAGCAGTTTGCTGCTCTTACTAACGTTGTTCCTCAGGTTCAGATTCTTGCTCGTGTTGTTCTGACTCTCAGATGGTCGTGGCTCTGGACAAAAGCGTCTGCTGAATGACTTTGAAACATTTCAACAAACTTTAAGACTTAATGAGCAGACAGTGACAGGTATATAATGATGTGTTCAATGACAGCTCAGAAAAATGAGGATTAGACAAAAATATAACATTTCATCATGATGTGTTCAAATGTTGATGACAAAAGGAAAATTTAGTTTCAATCCAAAGATCAAGGATGTTTGGGGAAATATGTTTATAAATTATTTATCAAATTGTTTTATTTCCTCATATATTTCCTTATAAAGTAAAATAAATAATTGTTTTGGAGCTAAACTGGACCATGTGACAGCAGACTGTGACTGTGAGCTCAGATTGAAGTGTTTAGATGTGAAGGTTTGATCCTGACAGAAAAATCTGAGCTCTGCTGTTTACACTTTAGAGAAACAGGAGGAACGGATCAAGACGTGTGTGAAAGCAGCTGAGACAAACTGAAGTACAGGAGGCAGAGCAGCAGCTGATTGGCTCTGCTGAGCAGACTGTGTGATGTGGACACATCTGATTGGATCCTAAAGAGTTTTTCTCTTCATTCTCTCTTCTTTATTCAGACTGGAGGACTGCAGTTTGTCAGAGATCAGCTGTTCTTCTTTAGCCTCAGCTCTGAAGTCCAACCCCTCCCATCTGAGAGAGCTGGACCTGAGCTGGAACAAACTTTATGATTCAGGAGTGAAGCTGCTGTGTGATTTTCTGCAGAGTCCAAACTGTAGACTGGAGATTCTGGGGTAAGTTCATGTTTTCTCTGTTTCTATTGTAGATCTTGTGTGTGTGATTATGAACTGAAGCATCTTCATGTCCAGATGTTTGACTGATCATATGTAGGGATGCATGATGGTGGATTTTTGCTGATATCTGATCTGCTGACATTTCAACCTTCTTTGAGCTCCTCCTGATATATCTCCACTCATCTTCTGTTGTAAATCAGACCAAGTGTGTCCTGTAGGAGAACTGATGTGTTCCTCTGATTGTGACAGTCTGTTTGTTTTAGAAACAGGAAACAAGACAAACAACATCTGATTCAACAATAAATGACAGATGTATTCTTTTCAAATACAGACATTTATTCATGAAACTGAAGGTCATTTCTTCTTCACGTGTTCATTTAATGTCAGATTTAATTTTCACAACCAAGTTATACTTCCTCAGTGTACAAAAAAAATGATGATGATGATGTATTGAAAACAAAACTGATTAAGGATAAATGAATAAGTATGATTAAAAATAAATTAAATTTACTTTTACATAAAGACATGAAAAGTGAATAAATATATCAATATATTTGGTTATAAAAAATTCTCTTCCTGTACTTTTATATTTCTGTTTTTATTTTTCTGCATTTCTGTATTTATTAATTTTTAAATTTCCACTTATTCTTTAATTTTACATGTATTTATTTCCTCATTTATGTATTTTTTAATTCATACATTTATTCATTTCACCTTTTAAATTTATTTCCACATTGATTTATTTTTTCATCTATTTCTGCATTTATTTAAATATATTTAAATTACTTATTTCCACATTCATTTATTTACGTATTTTTACATTCATCTATTCATATATCTATTTACTCATCTATTTCCACATTTATTTATTCTTGAGCTCCTATGTTAATAAGGTAGGCGGTCCTACCTCATTCTGAGTCCTGATTGGTTACATCGGTGTGATCAGATCTCCTCGTGCTGTCTTGACTTGACTGGTACCAAAGAGCTGTTTCAGCTCCTCTGTGTCAGTACACAGGTTAGCCTTTAGCTCACTAGCAGCCTGTTAGCTGCTATAGTTCTGTAGTCCTGTGGTGGAAAGTTTTTTATGAGCCATTGATTTAAGATCATTGGTGATCATCTTTGAAAACAAAGCACCCACAGACTATCTAGAGTTTGGTCTTGAAGGATTATGGAGGACTGACTTCAGCTCACTGCTGATATGGATATTAAAATGACTTCAGATCTATAAGCAAACTGCTTTACCACCTGACATGACTGCTCTGTAATGGCTCATATACCTGTCCGGAGTAGTATTGTTGTTAAGGCGACGGAAATCCCCACAGGGACGCCACCTGCCATCAGCCTTGGGCACCATGTGTAGTGGGGAGGCCCAGGGGCTGTTTGAGCAGCGCACAATGCCCAGCCGTTCTATTGCAGCAAACACCTCCCTTGCTATAGGCAATTTAGCAGCATCCAGACGACGTGCTGTTGGCGAACCAACAGTGGTGATGTAATGTTCAACTCCATGCTCGGCCACTTCAGCAGAGAAAGTGGGGAAGTCAAAGCTGGGAATTTGGCCAGGAGACGCTGATACACGTGTCCATTCACCAGGGCCTCCGCAGCCAACGCAGGTAGGATACTCCGCTGTGCTCAACAGCAGCTTATCAGCGTTGCCAGCACTCACAGCCGCTAACAAGCGCCGGCCTTCCCGTTTCCCTGGGCAGCAAAAGAGCATGGCAAGATACAAGGCTTCGCTTTCGAGCCAAAACAGCGATGACAGAAGCATAGCACGCTGTCCTCTCTCCGCTGATTCGACACAGCAGCCACAGCAGTTGTCAGCTCCTCTGCTCCCGGGAGAGGGATTTGGGCTGATGATACAGCCTGTATACTGTACTGGAGGAATGCTAGTAGAATCCGGTCTGCTTACTCTGCTAATCCACAGTGATCTTTGGTGAACACGAGTGAGCTTGCCAGAGCTGTTTGTACCTGAGGCTGGAGCTGCCGGAGGAAGAGTTGCACAAACAGGAACAAGATGTCACCTGCGCCAAGTAGGACTAGCATATTTTCCATCAACTCCGTGGGTTCGCTGTCTCCTAATCCGTTAAGGGACAACAGGCACTCTGCTCGTTCTGTGTCGGAAAGCCGGAACAACTGCAGGAGCTGTGCCTTGAGAGCCTCATATTTCCCAGCGGCTGGTGGCTCCCTCAGGAAACCCATGACTCTACGGGCAGTTGACGAGTCCAAGGCTGCCACCATGTGGTAATACTTTGTTTCATCCACCGAGATCCCACTGAGGTGAAACTGTGCCTCGATATGCTGGAACCATGGCTCCGGGTCATGCTGCCAAAATTCTGGCAGCTTAATTGTAGCAGCAAAAACGGCTGGAGAAACAGCAGGAGCTACTGCTGAGGCTCCAAGCCGCACTTCGTCACCGGCATCAATCGACATGATCACGTCAGGGTCGCCAATGTTGAGGTCGATAAACAAAAGACGAGCAGACTGGAGTATGGAGGCTCTGAAGTTTACTGTGCGACTTCCAGCAATACAATAAACTCAACCAGCACGCTGATTAACCAGCCCTGGTCTCACGTCATCATGTAACTCACTTCCACCTGTCTATTTTAGTATGAGATCTCCCTCTAGTGTTCACTACAGTATCATGCATCCTCCACATTAATAAATGTCTGAATGAATAAATATTTATACTTGTAGACATTTAGAAGTACGTGAAGTAAAAATAGAAATGCATGAATGAATTCAAAAATACAGCAACAGACCTTTTTTTAACCAAAATATATTTAGATATTTATTAATTTTTCATGTTTTTATTTATTTACAAAATTATTTATTTATCCTCATGTAATTTTTTGTTCTCCATATTGGAGATGATCTCCTTCTTGGTCTAAATAAAAATGTGTGTGCCTGGAGCTCCACATGTCAGCTGGTGTGTCCAAACGGACTTGAAGCAGTTTGCTGCTCTTACTAACGTTGTTCCTCAGGTTCAGATTCTTGCTCGTGTTTTTCTGACTCTCAGATGGTCGTGGCTCTGGACAAAAGCGTCTGCTGAATGACTTTGAAACATTTCAACAAACTTTAAGACTTAATGAGCAGACAGTGACAGGTATATAATGATGTGTTCAATGACAGCTCAGAAAAATGATGATTAGACAAAAATACAACATTTCATCATGATGTGTTCAAATGCTGACGACAAAAGGAAAATATACAAACAAACAAAAATGTTTGTGGAAATATGTTTTTTTTTATTATTTATCAAATTGTTTTATTTCCTCATATATTTTGTCATAAAGTAAAATAATAATTGTTTTTGGAGCTAAACTGGACCATGTGACAGCAGACTGTGACTGTGAGCTCAGATTGAAGTGTTTAGATGTGAAGGTTTGATCCTGACAGAAAAATCTGAGCTCTGCTGTTTACACTTTAGAGAAACAGGAGGAACGGATCAAGACGTGTGTGAAAGCAGCTGAGACAAACTGAAGTACAGGAGGCAGAGCAGCAGCTGATTGGCTCTGCTGAGCAGACTGTGTGATGTGGACACATCTGATTGGATCCTAAAGAGTTTTTCTCTTCATTCTCTCTTCTTTATTCAGACTGAGGAGCTGCAGTTTGTCAGAGATCAGCTGTTCTTCTTTAGCCTCAGCTCTGAAGTCCAACCCCTCCATTCTGAGACAGCTGAACCTGAACAACAACAAACTTCATGATTCAGGAGTGAAGCTGCTGTGTGATTTTCTGCAGAGTCCAAACTGTAGACTGGAGATTCTGGAGTAAGTTCATGTGTTCTCTGTTTCTATTGTAGATCTTGTGTGTGTGATTATTAACTGAAGCATCTTCATGTCCAGATGTTTGACTGATCATATGTAGGGATGCATGATGGTGGATTTTTGCTGATATCTGATCTGCTGACATTTCAACCTTCTTTGAGCTCCTCCTGATATATCTCCACTCATCTTCTGTTGTAAATCAGACCAAGTGTGTCCTGTAGGAGAACTGATGTGTTCCTCTGATTGTGACAGTCTGTTTGTTTTAGAAACAGGAAACAAGACAAACAACATCTGATTCAACAATAAATGACAGATGTGTTCTTTTCAAATACAGACATTTATTCATGAAACTGAAGGTCATTTATTCACCACATGTTCATTTAATGTCAGATTTAATTTTCACAGCAGAGTTAAACTTCTTCAATGTCCAAAAAAATGATGTTGATGATGTATTGAAAACAAAACTGATTAAGGATAAATGAATAAGTATATGATTAAAAATAAATTAAATTTACTTTTACATAAAGACATGAAAAGTGAATAAATATATCAATATATGGTTATAAAAAATTCTCTTCCTGTATTTTTATATTTGTTTTAATTTTTCTGCATTTCTGTATTTATTAATTCTTAAATGTCCACTTAGTCTTTAATTTTACATTTATTTATTTCCTCATTTATGTATTTTTTAATTCATACATTTATTTATTTCACCATTTTTTAAATTTATTTCCACATTGATTTATTTTTTCAACTATTTCTGCATTTATTTATATATATTTAAATTACTTATTTCCACATTCATTTATTTATGTATTTCTACATTCATCTTTTCATATATCTATTTACTCATCTATTTCCACATTTATTTATTCTTGAGCTCCTTTGTTTATGAGGTGGGCGGTCCTACCTCATTCTGAGTCCTGATTGGTTACAGCGGTGTGATCAGATCTCCTCCTGCTGTTTTGACTTGACTGGTACCAAACAGCTGTTTCAGCTCCTTAACCGTCTGTGTCAGTACACAGGTTAGCCTTTAGCTTGCTAGCAGCCTGTCAGCTGCTATAGTTCTGTAGTCCTGTGATGTAAAGTTTTTTATGAGCCATTGATTTAAGATCATTGGTGATCATCTTTGAAAACAAAGCACCCACGGACTATCTAGAGTTTGGTCTTGAAGGATAATGGAGGACTGACTTCAGCTCCCTGCTGATATGGATATTATAATGACTTCAGATCTATAAGCAAACTGCTTTACCACCTGACATGACTGCTCTGTAATGGCTCATGTTTGTTTTGTTGCTTTAACCTGGTATTTTTGTTCCACCATATTATATTGTCAGAATGAATTTAGAACTAAAATGACAACAGTGGTGTGTTTACTTTGATAATATGGCTCATCAACAAAAATAACAGTTCATGTTAGCCTGTGTCATCACTGTTATTATTTTATTTGTCATTGTTGTTCCTCAGTTTTTTCCACAGGATCAGGTTTTACCTGCAGTGGGTAAATCATAAATATTTATTTAACATCATCAGGTGACATGGGGGTCAGAGGGTCTTCCCCTCACATTTTTAAACTCAAATCATTTCTTTCCTGCATTCTGATCACTTTTTATGAACAGTTTTATAATAATCAGGAGCTAGTCTTGTGATCTTTGAGGTGCTTTTGTAAATCTCAGTGTTTTCTTAAACTTGTCTGACTTTAATAATGAATCAGTTTTTAGTTTGATGTGGTTGATGTGTGATGAACAGATGACACAATAACTGTCACACCTGAGTTTGTTACTGAATGACAGAGAGAGTGAAGGAGAGACTGACAGCTCTCACACACAGCAGACATGCTCATAAAAACATGATATCTTTCTGTAAAAATCCTCCACTTCAAAAACCAGCTCTGCTGTGTACGACGGAGGATTAGGACCACGTTTAAAAGTAAAAAAAAGTAAGTTTACAAGAAAAAAGTCATAAAGTTACAAGAATAATCTCATAAATTACGAGAATAAAGTCGAAAAGTTATGAGAATTAAGTCATCTCAAACTAGGAAACAACTCCTTGGCTTTATTTATAAAGATATTCACAGATTTGGACTTTACGGCTCAATAACTCATCTGCAAAAGAACGTAGTTCCAAACCGGACCTCTCTTTTTGATCACTGTAATGAAGACTGTGAGCTTTAAACTCGTTTTCCTCCAAACGAGCCGTCAACACGCTGAAGCTGATGGCTCGGAGGCTTAGGGACCATCGGCAAATTACCATATCCGAGGAATAGTGAAAACTGAATAACTTCCCCATACTGAGAAGTAAAGTCTTCAAAATCACAGCAAATACAAAGGATCGTATGTTTTTCATATTACGGGTCATCATTTCTTTAAGACTTATGAATTAAACTATTTTACAGGACTTTCTGATTGAAAATAAAGCAAATGCCATCAAAGTAATGACATCTACCAACCAAGTCATAACAAAACATGAATGATGATCTCCTCTACTTTGAACTACAGCTCTTACTTCAGAAAGAATGTTCTGATTTGATTTTAATGATGTTTTGTATATTTAATTGTGTTAATAAATAGGCATAGAAAATAATAACTGCAATGATTTTGTTGTTGGTAACTGTAGTAACACTAAAGTCACACTAATGATCAAACATCTCTTCAATATTATACTACATCTCCATTTTAAGAGTTGTTCTTAATTAAATTTATATGACTTTAAATATTGATGGATACTCATTTACAGGTAATGATGATCAAAACTAATAACTGAACTGTTTTTTGTTGCAGTGACACCAAACTCAGTCTGATGATCATGCATCTCTTTTTTCATGTACTACAACTCTTTCTTTAAAGAAAGTTTTTTTTATGTATTTTACACATTTTTTATATTGGCATGTATTAATTAATAGGTTATGGCTATAAGAACTGCAAAAACTTAAGTTTTTATGGCTGTGTTGACACCAAATTCGGCACGATGATCACAAATCCCCCCTGCCTTCTTCTACTGCTCTTATTAAAAATGTAGACATGTAGCACAGGAATGAAAAAAATAGGAAATTAATTTTAACCCTTTAAAGCCCAAGACCATACAATTATAGTCAGAAAATTTTAATTTTTTGGAGCTTTCACTTTCTGCTGAAATACTTAAAATATTAAAATATCTCATTTGATACATCAGGTGTTTTTGGCGACTGATAATCGACATTTTTATCATTTATCTGATTGTATGCAGATGTTTTGTTGTAATTTGTTGATCATATTTAGTAGATAGAGGTATTATAAAAGTATGTATCAAATATGATACAATTGGCTTTACAAGGTTAAAAAAATGTAAATAAATAAATGTAGAAATGAAGGAATGAATAAATTAAAAGTGGGAAATTTATAAAATATAAATGTATAAATAAATAAATGTAGAAAAGCAGGAATAAATAAATAACTGTGGATATAAAATAAAAGTTTCAATGAATAAATAAATTTGGAAATTTATTTTAAAAAATGCTGAAATATATTAATACATAAATAATTAAATACAAATAAATTCATGAATTACTAAATAAATGTAAAAATACAGGAAATGCCCTTTTAATTGCCAAAACATATTTATTGATTTATTCTCATACTTATGTATTTAGTTAGATACTAAGTATTTATTAATTTGTCATGTTTTGTCCTCCATACTGAAGATGATCTCCTTCTTGGTATAAATAAAAATGTGTGTGCCTGGAGCTCCACATGTCAGCTGGTGTGTCCAAACGGACTTGAAGCAGTTTGCTGCTCTTACTAACGTTGTTCCTCAGGTTCAGATTCTTGCTCGTGTTGTTCTGACTCTCAGATGGTCGTGGCTCTGGACAAAAGCGTCTGCTGAATGACTTTGAAACATTTCAACAAACTTTAAGACTTAATGAGCAGACAGTGACAGGTATATAATGATGTGTTCAATGACAGCTCAGAAAAATGATGATTAGACAAAAATATAACATTTCATCATGATGTGTTCAAATGTTGACAAAAGGAAAATTAAACTTCTGCCCAAAGATCAAGGATGTTTGTGGAAATATGTTTTTATATTATTTATCAAATTGTTTTATTTCCTCATATATTTCCTTATAAAGTAAAATAAATAATTGTTTTTGGAGCTAAACTGGACCATGTGACAGCAGACTGTGACTGTGAGCTCAGATTGAAGTGTTTAGATGTGAAGGTTTGATCCTGACAGAAAAATCTGAGCTCTGCTGTTCACACTTTAGAGAAACAGGAGGAACGGATCAAGACGTGTGTGAAAGCAGCTGAGACAAACTGAAGTACAGGAGGCAGAGCAGCAGCTGATTGGCTCTGCTGAGCAGACTGTGTGATGTGGACACATCTGATTGGATCCTAAAGAGTTTTTCTCTTCATTCTCTCTTCTTTATTCAGACTGTGGAGCTGCAGTTTGTCAGAGATCAGCTGTTCTTCTTTAGCCTCAGCTCTGAAGTCCAACCCCTCCCATCTGAGACAGCTGGACCTGAGATACAACGATCTTCCTGATTCAGGAGTGAAGCTGCTGGAAAATCTTCAGAAGGATCCAAACTACAGACTGGAGACTCTGTGGTAAGTAGAGAGTTGAATTTACCGTAAATCCCAGAATATAAATCTCTCTGGTTTCTCAGCTGCTCTCTTTTTTGAGTCTCTCAGAGTGAAAATAAATTTCTCCGTCTTCCTGCCTGATGATTTCTGTGACATTCAGCAAAACCTTCAATGTTCAGTTTGTGTCAAACTGTTGCTCTTTAGTCCACCTGCTGTGACCTGCTGAGCCTTTGCTTCTTATATTACGGTAGCTGAGCTCTCAGCTTGAAGGGGATTGTTGTGAAGCTCAAACACTAGAGGAGTCCAAAAAGACGGTTTTCCTTTGAGTTGTTTCACATTCAGAATCAGTGTAGACGTCCATGAGTCTGTTTTTGTCTTTTGTTTCTAAAACAGGTCTAAAAATGTGCTTTATACTCCAGACTTTACGGTAATCCGTGCTGATCTGTCCATCTTGGAGCTGAACTGGGTTCACAGGTTTCATCAGTTTAAACTCATGAAACCTGTGAGACTCTGCAGGTGGTCCAGGTGAAAATCTGCCCTTCAAAGTGTCTTCAGTTTGTGCTGCTGTCTCTGAATCCTCTCAGAAAAGTCAAAGAAATGAGAAACAGCTGCTGCTGACGTGTGAACATGTGAATCCACTGATGAAAATCTCCCTTTATTGTCTTTTCCTTTCAAACAAACATTAACGCTGTGATCTGACAGAAGAGGCAGAAATCAAGCTCATGAAGCCGTCATGGTCCTGCTGAAGTTCAGCAGAAGAATCAATATGATCATGAAGAGCAGATGATTTCTTTGACTGGAACTGTGGCCCCAAAATTCCTCATGGTCCCATCCCTAGAGCTGGACCACTGCAGTCCAACATGTGACAGGCTTTGGTGTGCTGGACACAGAGCAGAGTGAAAACTCAGCAAACACATGAAGATCCAACAAAGCTGCAGCTTCAGCCTGAACTGAAGAGAGTCCTCACAACTTTGTGTGCTCTCAGACTGATGGAGCTCAGTTATTGGAGGCTCCTGATTCATTCTTCTGCTCTGACCACAGATCAGCAGCTCTAATCTCTGCTCTCATTTTTACTCCAACAGGTGTTGGTGATACCTGAGGATCATCATCATCATCAGTGAGTCCATCCACAGTCAGTCAGTGAGCCGCTGTGACGTCCTGCAGCTGTTTCCTTCTGCAGACGTGTCCACACAGACTCTGTTCAGGTCCCTGCAGATCCTCCAACAGTCTGACAGAGTCTCACATTTGGTTTTTGAAACCTGAGGCCTTCAAAGTGTCAGCCGCTGCAGTTTGTGGTTTTCCTCTGAACTCAGGATCTTTACCAAAGCATGAACAGGTCCTGCAAGCTCACACTGACTCAAATGTAAAGAAATGCCTGATTAATAGAACTACAGATGATTAAAGCAAAGAAATAAACTGACATGTTATCTTATAAATCAAAGACAATGGTAAAAATATGATGTTGGATTTCTTTAGTTAGTGGATGTAAATCACTGATGGGGGGGGGGGGGGGGGGGGGCACACATATGATTACTTTGGACTTTTATGGTTTTTAATCCACATCTATTGATCTGATTTTGAACTTACTGTAAATATCCAAGGTGTATTTTCCTCGTCAATAAAGTCTTGAGTGACCTTTGACCTTAAGGTGGTGTTTAGTGAGGTTTTTTCTCTGACAAAGACACACTGACATCCCCTCAAGGCACATTTCACATCTTATAAAACCAGTGAAGTTGGCACGTTGTGTAAATCGTAGATAAAAACAGAAAACAATGATTTGCAAATCCTTTTCAACCTATATTCAACTGAATACACAGCAAAGACAAGATACTTAATGTTCGAACTGGTAAACTTTATTTTTTGCAAATATTAGCTCATTTGGAATTTGATGCCTGCAACACATTGCAAAAAAGTTGTTCTACAAGACGGGATCACTTCACCAGTGAGGCGAGTCTCCATGGCAACGTACGCTGAACGGCTAACCTGCTCCGGGGCAGGTTAGGTTCCAAATTGAACTCGCGGACTATAAAAACCCCGCCCACTGACCAATGAGCTCTCTCGGCCAGCTCCTCTGCAGGAGTAAAATCTGGGGGAGGAATCCCCCCAGTTCTTTTTGTGCCACTTTGATTGGTGCTGCAACAAAACCCAGATTTAGAGTCACTACACAGTACATGACACTTTCTACAGGTAGTTAAAGGAATGAAGAACTCTCATTGCTGTAACAAGATCTTCAATGCCAACACTTCTGCTCCATGACAATATTTTATTGCCCGTCTTAAAATTGTGACAGGAATTCATGTAGGGCTCATGTGGCCTACATATCACACAAAATGTAAACAAGATAGTAATGAACTAATGAATGAATTCATCTTGTAAATGAATTAGACATGTCTGATGCATGTTACAGTAAAAGTGCATGTTGAACAGTGCTATTTCAGGATGATGATGGCACCAAAGATTTTTTGCTCTTTACTTATGCATTGAGACTGTCAGCAGTTTTCTGCCAGCACTCCTTCCGTGCTTTTGCAGCGGTGACTGTGTTGCTTTTGACGTTTATTATATGTTTTAATTCTTCATACTCTGTCATGATCACCTCCTGCTCCTCCTGTGTGAAGTATGCAGTCCTCCACTCTCCGGCCTGCTCTGACGCTCCAGACTGGTCCATGTTCACAATTGGTCAGCTGCGGCAGGCTCCGCCTTATATGTGTGCACGCGCTCATTGCAAAGCTGGATCCACTTGTGAGGTTGATAACCAGCGTCGTCAAACCGTTTAGCGAGACCACCGGCTACTGCGCTCAGTTCAGCGAGGTAGCTCCAAGGCTATCTCACTAGGCTAAACTTGCTTCGAAGAATAGGGCCCTGTTTGTCTGTTTGTCTTTTTGTTTGTTTGTTTGTCTGTTTATTTTTTTGCCAGTTCGTTTTTCTGTATGAGTGTGTCAGTTTGGATGATCCAATCATTCATATGTTTGTTTTTTGTTCGTCTGTGTTTTTTTCTGTTTTTCTTTTGGTGTGTGTGTGTGTGTTTATCTTTTTTTTTTTATCTGTGACTTTTTTGTTTGTTTGTTTTTCAAAACAAACAAACAAATGTTTAATGTCACTGAACACTAAACAAATGAAGCATGTGAGCACAAACACATGCACAGCAACGAGTTTTAGAAGGAACAGAAAGAAGCAAAGAGCAAATCAGACACAAAACTGAATTATAAATCAATACCTGCTGTCATTATTCATGGAAACTTTAAATTCATGGGTAAAAGTAACTCCCTTCTTCATAAGAATCACCAAGAGAAGAAACAAAAACATCCTAATAAGTAAGCACTTCAGAAAAATCAGTATATAAATTATATATCCATATAATACAAATCCACGGATTATATACAGTAATGTAATCAAGCTATCTAAATGTCAATAGTATTCATAATCATCCATCTCTTAATAATAAATACATACAGAATCTGGAGGGCATGACCGTGTGAATGACTGACAGAAAATGAACATTTTGAGCAGATTTTGGTTTTAATAGCCTGTGGTCTTAAACTTTTGATCAGCTGATAAACAGCCTATTTCAGTTTACTTGTTTTCTATAAATTACTTTTTCAAAGTGCTTTTTGTCACAGTCCCCCTTCTTGCTTTTGCATATTGTAGCTCTGTTTAAAACCTCAATAAGGTCCACATGTGCAAAATGAATATTCTAGCAATTTTTCAACTGGTCTTAAGATTTTGATCAAGTCTTTATGTTCCCCTTTATTATTCTCTTTCTTTTTTGTACGTTTTTTCTGCTGCTGGCTTTGTCCATTCCACTAATGGCTGTATTTCATATTTTATTATACATGTAAAAAAATTTCAGAAAACTTTCAATCAATATTCCAAGAACAGAAACAAACTCTAATTCCAATGAAGATGGGACACTGTGTGAATAACAACAGAACAGAATGACCTGCAAATCCTTTTCCACATTTATTCAACTGAAAACACTCCAAAGATATTTCAGATATTTATCGACCAAACTGATAAACTTTCTTTTCATTTAAAGGTGCAGTGTGTAGAAATTGAAATTTTAGCCACATCATGAATTAAGAAGCATCAGGAGCCGTGAAGACCAAAACTTTGTTAACTTTCAGCAACACAAGCAAACAAAATCAAGCAAAATTGTGTTTTGCTCTTTTTTCCCCCAAAACTGACCAGTAGACAACATGGCGGATCATTATGTCAGCATCTTCCCTGCAGGAATGGTGACAAAAGCATGTTAGTATCAGTCTAAACATCTGTGTTGCTTTCTTACTGTCTGATGTTTAACTCTATTGGTGACTGGAATTTAATTTTTGATCCATAATGCACACAGCTCCATCTACTGACCAGGTACTGCAACTAAGTAAAATTAACCAAAAATGAAATACTAATACTGTAATTTTGTCATGTTTAAAAGTCTTAAGCTGTTTTTACTAGTCCAGGATTTGTATGGGGCATAAGATATTTTAGTCCAGTTTACTTAATCAAGTCTTTTTAAAAACTGTTTGTGTCTCTGAAAACACTCAGTGCCGCCCACACAAATAGGGATGTAACAGTATGAAATTTTTTTTATCAAGGTTCTTGGGAACAAAAAATTATCAGTTATTATTATCGTGGTATTGTTGCAGTGAGCTCAAAATGTTCAAAAAACACTTTTACACACACTTGGAATCATTTAATCCCTTAATATTATAATTATAACAAGTCTGTCTTTTCTGTCAATAATTATGGCAAGTATTTGTCATTATTATGTTATAAATGCTTAAACAGAGTGTAATTACAAGAAAAAAAAAAGGGTTCAAACTTTCAACAGGTTTCTCTTCATAAACAAATGTAATCAAACATGTTCAAAGTTTTGAGATGAACAAAAATAAATTTAACCTATTTTACAAACACTCACACATTTTAGTTTGCCTGCAGCATTAGTGTTCATGTTACAGCTCGTTATATTAGACCATGTCCAGGAGTTTTTTTTTTTTTTTTTTTTTACTGACCATAGTTGCTGAAGCAGTTCCTGTCCAGTTACTCCCCTTCATGACTCTCCTCTGGTCTCCCCTCTCCCTGGCAGATCTCCTCCACATTTCTTCTTCCAATATTTACAAATTAAGATCAATGAAGTCCATAAAACACAAACAAAGATGGACAAAGACGGTCAATGATGAAGGACAGGAAATCATGATGAATAAATAGCAAAAGAATGTCAAGAACACACTCCAGAATGATACTACTGCTGTTATTTACAACATTTACACAGAAAATACTTATAAAATATCTGTAATTCACTCAGGTATGACTCACTGAATCCTCTCTCTCTCTCTCCGGCTCAGTCAGCTCACTCGCTTGAGGAGTTGCAGCCGTTTTAATAGTCTTTTTCTTTCACCGCAGCTTTGTGTTTTAGACAGGGTGACTGTCCTTTATCAGTTTTTAGGCATCCTTGTAAAGTCAAAAATTCAACCAGACTTCAGACTTTGTCCATCCTAAAGGAAACATCTGCGCTATACAGTCTGTCTGGACACCAACTTTCACTCTCAGAGGCCAAACATTGCAAACTGCACATGCTCGGCTCAGTCTGTGAGGGACCGCGGCTGCTTTACTGAGGAACAGATACATAGGTCCGGTTTTTCCAGGCAATGATCAGCACCACCAGGAGTTATTGACAGTGTGGTGATCAAACTCGGTTTAACGGTAATGTAACAGGGAAGGATTACACTAACCGTCGGAAATTTGAACGCACTTTACCATTTTACTGATAACCATTCCATCCCTAAACACAAATGGCCCTAAAGAGCTTAAAAGGCCTAAGAGAGAAAACCAATAAGAAATTAACTTACTGTGATGTGTTGTAGCAGGTCTTCAGTCCTTGCATGTCCGAGGAACTGTGATTCTGAGTATGAAGACGTGACATCATCATCTTCCACACATGAACCGCGTCTGTGAAGATGTTTAGAAAAGCTCTCGATACCGTCATTGGACGAGTATGACTTGCTGTCGTCGACATGTGTTACAGTGAGATCTGCTGCCTGTCTGCTGCAGCCGCTGCAGTGCTGTCACGCTGGATTCAAGCTGAGGTGGAGCAACAGGAATTCCTGAGGTCACAGCCGAGCTACGAGTCGGAGAAAACAGCTTGAAGCTCGTCGTTCTGTTTTAACACCACACATGTGCACAATAGATCAGAGAAGCAGAACCAATCGAGTACAGGCTGTACATGGAAGCAAATGTCGTCAGGATCACTGATTGGCTGTCAACGCCAAACGAGGTCCTGCCGTCCTGCTCGCACGTTTTTCTATTTTTATTCATTCTATTAAGTAAATGAAGTTAAAACAAAAATCTGCATTAATAGTAAAGTCATATTTTGAAAGGGAAATGAAAAATATTAACACCAAGTCAAAGTGTGTTGACTACCTTTTACCAGCCCCTTCAAACTCTGACATTTATTATTTTAAATTAACCAACTGTGTTTGTTTCCCTGCCCTGTGCCAACATGCTAAAGGCTGTATGGTTACATCTAACTGTGCTGCTCCCATAACTGCCAACAACCATCAGCAAACTGAAACCCTATTTAAAGGATTTATGTTTTCTGACATGAGCCTCATAACAGCATTTGACAGAACAACAAGCAAACTGTTCTGCAGAGTGAATGTAGGACTTTGGTGTTTTTAGGAGACACTGTCAGCTCAGTATGTCACCATCTTCACTCACCTTCTTCATTACAGCAGCTGGACTTACAGTCAGAAACGTGCCTGGACATCAGCTCTTCTACGGTTATATTCTGACAGTGTTGGACCTGCAAACATGGACACAAAATGTTCTTGAAAATTAACACTACTTGATGTGACAGCATTTGTTTACCCTTAAAGCATAACATTCGTAAAGCTCTGGTATAAAGTACCCATTCATCCACATTTAAGCCAGGAATTTAAAAAGAAACTCATTATTTTTAATTCCATACATTTGTTTTTATTACTAAATTTTACTTATTAGTATTACCAAGCAGTACATTGAAGTTATTTTGTTTATCAGTTTGTATAATTACAAATTTTTGGCTTAATCAACATGCTAAACAAGCAAATGGTTTTGTGTTGCTCCCATACTGTACCGAAATGTCACCCAAAACCGAGGTACGTACCGAACCGTCATTTTTGTGTACCATTACACCCCTAGCAGCTCCTGTTGTTGGCTTTGTTAATTCCCCTAATGGCTGCATTTTATATCTTACTGTATCTGTTTAATAAAGAAAACTTTAAATGAATATACCATTTACTGAAAACACTCCAAAGATATTTAAGATCTTTAATGACCAAACTTATAAACCTTTTTATTTGAAGGTGCAGTGTGTCGAAATTGGCATTTTAGTGACATCTAGTGTTCAGAAGCATCAGGAGCCGTGAAGACCAAAACTTTGTAAACTTTCAGTAACACAAGCAAACAAAATCAAGCAAAATTGTGTTTTGCTCTGTTTTCTACCAAAACCAACCAGTAGACAACATGGAGGATCATTATGTCAGCCTCCACAACCATCTAACAAGCACAAGATGTGATTTACAAAACGCAGAGAGCAATCTTTACTGGAACAACAAAAATGATAAAATTCATAAAAAGCAATCAACTGTAATGAGGACCTCCTCCACCTGCCGAAACACCGACAAAAAGGCTTCTACTGTTACCCACTGCAGACAGTTCAACACAGGGCCAGACTCCTGGCTAAAGGCCCAACAATGAACACAGCACTCTGTCACCCTCTACTGGAGGAACTGCAATTTACCCACATGGCTGGTTCACACAGCAACCAACACGAGACGTCACCACTCAAGGTAAAAACCCTCCAGCTGCTCTGCACAGTTAGCAGTGTGTTCCCCCACTACACTTTTAACCTACCTATGATCAATAATGTTTTAAAACACACACATAAAGCTGCAATATAAAATGTAAGTTCTCAGACTGCATTTTGTTAGACAGAGCCATTATACCTGTTTGTGGTTTTATTTACGGTTGCTCTTGTCTCTCTTTAGAACAGTTTTTGTGAAATTGTTTTCAATATTACTGAAGCTGTCGCTGTATTAAATTACCACTCATTACTACGGGCGCACTTGTCTTATTCTAAGTCACGTTCCAAATCATTACAATCACAGTCAATCTGAGGCTTCTGCATGTTAGATTATTATTTTAATGTTTCATTTTGGTTCTGATTTCTGAGCATCTTACCTGCAGGAATGGTGACAAAAGCATGTTAGTATCAGACTAAACATCTGTGTTGCTTTCTTACTGTCTGATATTTAACTCTATTGGTGACTGGCATTCAATTTTGATCCATAATGCACACAGCTCCATCTACTGACCAGGTACTGCAACTAAGTAAAATAAACCAAAAATGAAATACTAATACTGTAATTTTGACTTGTTTAAAAGTCTAAAGCTGTTTTTACTAGTCCAGAGTTTGTATGGGGCATAAGACATTTTAGTCCAGTTTACTTAATCAAGTCTTTTTAAAAACTGTTTGTGTCTCTGAAAACACTCAGTGTCACACACACAAATAGGGATGTAACAGTATGAAGTTTTTTTATCAAGGTTCTTGGGAACAAAAAATTATCAGTTATTATCGTGGTATTGTTGCAGTGAGCTCAAAATGTTCAAAAAAGTACTTTTACACACACTTGGAATCATTTAATCCCTTAATATTATAATTATAACAAGTCTGTCTTTTTTGTCAATAAATGTGTCAGGAAATGTCCTATAAGTAATTTTTCACCCTTTTTTTCATGAGGAATAGAAGTGAACACTTCTGGCAAGTATTTGTCATTATTATGTTATAAATGCTTAAACAGAGAGTAATTACAAGAAAAGAAAAAAACCGGTCCAAACTTTAAACAGGTTCCTCTTCATAAACAAATGTAAACAAACATGTTAAAAGTCTGAGACGACCAAAAATAAATGTAACCTATTTTACAAACACTCACACATTTTAGTTTGCCTGCAGCATTAGTGTCCATGTTACAGCTCGTTATATTAAACCATGTCCAGGAGTTTTTTTTACTGACCATAGTTGCTGAAGCAGTTCCTGTCCAGTTACTCCCCTTCATGACTCTCCTCTGGTCTCCCCTCTCCCTGGCAGATCTCCTCCACATTTCTTCTTCCAATATTTACAAATAAGATCAATGAAGTCCATAAAACACAAACAAAGATGGACAAAGTTGGTCAATGATGAAAAACAGTAAATCATGATGAATAAATGGCAAAAGAATGTCAAGAACACACTCCAGAATGATACTACTGCTGTTATTTACAACATTTACACAGAAAATACTTATAAACAGCTGTAACTCACTCAGGTATGACTCACTGAATCCTCTCTCTCTCTCTCTCCGGCTCAGTCAGCTCACTCGCTTGAGGAGTTGCAGCAGTTTTAATCGTCTTTTTCTTTCACTGCAGCTTTGTGTTTTAGACAGGGTGACTGTCGTCTATCAGTTTTCAGGCATCCTTGTAAAATCAAAAATTCTACCACACTTCAGACTTTGTCCATTCGAGAGGAAAAAAATCTACAGTCTGTCTGGGCACCAACTTTCCTCAGAGGCCAAACATTGCAAACTGCACATGCTCCTCAGTCTGTGAGGACCACGGCTGCTTTACTGAGGAACAGATACATAGGTCCGTTTCTTCCAGGCAATGATCAGCACCACCAAGAGTTATTGACAGTGTGGTGATCAAACTCGGTTTAACGGTAATGAAACAGGGAATGATTACACTAACCGCCGGAAATTTACCGCAGTTTACCATTTTACTGGTAACCATTCCATCCCTAAACACAAATGGTCCTAAAGAGCTTAAAGGCCTAAGATAGAAAACCAATAAGAAATTAACTTACTGTGATGTGTTGCAGCAGGTCTTCAGTCCTTGCATGTCCAAGGAACTGTGATTCTGAGTATGAAGACGTGACATCATCATCTTCCACACATGAACCGAGTCTGTGAACATGTTTAGAAAAGCTCCCGATACCGTCATTGGACGAGTATGACTTGCTGTCACTGACATGTGTTACAGTGAGATCTGCTGCCTGTCTGCTGCAGCCGCTGCAGTGCTGTCACGCTGGATTCAACCTGAGGTGGAGCAACAGGAATTCCTGAGGTCACAGCCGAGCTACGAGTCGGAGAAAACAGCTTGTAGCTCGTCGTTCTGTTTTAACACCACACATGTGCACAGCAGATCGGAGAAGCTGAACCGATCGAGTACAGGCTGTACAGGGAAGCAAATGTCGTCAGGATCACTGATTGGCTGTCAAAACCAACCAAGGTCTTGCTGGCAAATATTTTTTTATATTTTCTATTAAATAAATGAAGTTAAAATAAAATCTGCATTAATAGAAAAGTCATGATGTATTCAAAGGGTGATGAAAATTTTAACACCAAGTCAAAGTGTGTTGACTACCTTTTACCAGCCTCTGCAAACCCTGACATTTATTATTTTAAATTAACCAACTGTGTTTGTTTCCCTGCCCTGTGCCAACATGCTAAAGGCTGTATGGTTACATCTAACTGTGCTGCTCCCATAACTGCCAACAACCATCAGCAAACTGAAACCCTATTTAAAGGATTTATGTTTTCTGACATGAGCCTCATAACAGCATTTGACAGAACAACAAGCAAACTGTTCTGCAGAGTGAATGTAGGACTTTGGTGTTTTTAGGAGACACTGTCAGCTCAGTATGTCACCGTCTTCACTCACCTTCTTCATTACAGCAGCTGGACTTACAGTCAGAAACGTGCCTGGACATCAGCTCTTCTACGGTTATATTCTGACAGTGTTGGACCTGCAAACATGGACACAAAATGTTCTTCAAAATTAACACTACTTGATGTGACAGTATTTGTTAACCCTTAAAGCATAACATTTGCAAAGCTCTGGTATAAAGTACCCAGTCGTCCACATTTAAGCCAGGAATTTAAAAAGAAACTTATTATTTTTAATTCCATACATTTGTTTTTATTATTATATTTTACTTATTAGTATTACCAAGCAGTACATTGAATTTATTTTGTTTATCAGTTTGTATAATTACAAATTTTTGGCTTAATCAACATGCTACACAAGCAAATGGTTTTGTGTTGCTCCCATACTGTACCGAAATGTCACCCAAAACCGAGGTACGTACCGAACCGTCATTTTTGTGTATCATTACACCCCTAGTAGCTCCTGTTGTTGGCTTTGTTAATTCCCCTAATGGCTGTATTTTATATCTGATCGTATCTGTAAAATATTAAGAAAACTTTAAATAAATATAACATTAACTGAAAACACTCCAAAGATATTTAAGATCCTTAATGACCAAACTAATAAACTATTTTATTTAAAGGTGCAGTGTGTCGAAATTGGCATTTTAGTGACATCTAGTGTTCAGAAGCGTCAGGAGCCATGAAGACCAAAACTTTGTAAACTTTCAGTAACACAAGCAAACAAAATCAAGCAAAATTGTGTTTTGCTCTGTTTTCTACCAAAACCAACCAGTAGACAACAAGGTGGATCATTATGTCAGCCTCCACAGCCATCTAACAAGCACAAGATGTGATTTACAAAACACAGAGAGCAATCTTTACTGGCACAACAAAAATGACAAAATTCATAAAAAGCAAGCAACTGTAATGAGGACCTCCTCCACCTGCCGAGACACCGACAAAAAGGCTTCTACTGTTACCCACTGCAGACAGTTCAACACAGGGCCAGACTCCTGGCTAAAGGCCCACCAATGAACACAGCACTCTGTCACCCTCTACTGGAGGAACTGCAATTTACCCACATGGCTGGTTCACACAGCAACTCACACGAGACGTCACCACTCAAGGTAAAAACCCTCCAGCTGCTCTGCACAGTTAGCAGTGTGTTCCCCCACTACACTTTTAACCTACCTATGATCAATAATGTTTTAAAACACACACATAAAGCTACAATATAAAATGTAAGTTCTAAGACTGCATTTTGTTACCCAAACCATTATACCTGTTTGTGGTTTTTATTTCTTGCTCTTGTCTCTCTAGAAGTTTTTTTTTATTGTTTTCAATATTATTGAAGCTTTGTCGCTGTATTAAATTACCACTCATTACTACGGGCTCACTTGTCTTATTCTAAGTCACGTTCCAAATCATTACAATCACAGTCAATCTCAGGCTTCTGCATGTTATATTATTATTTTTATGTTTCATTTTGGTTCTGATTTCTGAGCATCTTACCTGCAGGAATGTTGACAAAAGCATGTTAGTATCAGACTAAACATCTGTGTTGTTTTCTTACTGTCTGATATTTAACTCTATTGGTGACTGGCATTCAATTTTTGATCCATAATGCACACAGCTCCACCTACTGACCAGGTACTGCAACTAAGTAAGATAAACCAAAAATGAAATACTAATACTGTAATTTTGACATGTTTAAAAGTCTTAAGCTGTTTTTACTAGTCCAGAGTTTGTATGGGGATAAGATATTTTAGTCCAGTTTACTTAATCAAGTCTTTTTAAAAACTGTTTGTGTCTCTGAAAACACTCAGTGCCGCACACACAAATAGGGATGTAACAGTATGAAATTTTTTTTTATCAAGGTTATTGGGAACAAAAAATTATCAGTTTTTATTATCGTGGTATTGTTGCAGTGAACTCAAAATGTTGAAAAAGTACTTTAACACACACTTGGAATCATTTAATCCCTTCATATTATAATTACAACAAGTCTGTCTTTTTGTCAATAAATGTGTCATGAAATGTCCTATTAGTAATTTTCACCCTTTTTTCATGAGGAATAGAAGTAAACAATTCTGGCAAGTATTTGTCATTATTATGTTATAAATGCTTAAACAGAGTGTAATTACAAGAAAAGAAAAAAAGGGTTAAAACTTTAAACAGGTTTCTCTTCATAAACTAATGTAATCGAACATGTTCAAAGTTTTGAGATGACCAAAAATAAATGTAACCTATTTTACAAACACTCACATTTTAGTTTGCCTGCAGCATTAGTGTCCATGTTACAGCTCGTTATATTAAACCATGTCCAGGAGTTTGTTTTTTTTTTACTGACCATAGTTGCTGAAGCAGTTCCTGTCCAGTTACTCCCCTTCATGACTCTCCTCTGGTCTCCTCTCTCCCTGGCAGATCTCCTCCACATTTCTTCTTCCAATATTTACAAATTAAGATCAATGAAGTCCATAAAACATGAACAAAGATGAACAAAGTTGGTCAATGATGAAAAACAGTAAATCATGATGAATAAATGTCAAAAGAATGTCAAGAACACACTCCAGAATGATACTAATGCTGTTATTTACATTTACACATAAAATACTTATAAACAGCTGTAACTCACTCAGGTATGACTCACTGAATCCTCTCTCTCTCTCTCCGGCTCAGTCAGCTCACTCGCTTGACAGTAACAGCAGTTAATGTCGTCTTTTCTTTCACCCACAGCTTTGTGTTTTAGACAGGGTGACCATCTTTTAGAAGTTTTTAGGCTTCCTTGTAAAATCAAAAATTCTACCACACTTCAGACTTTGTCCATTTGAGAGCAAAAATCTGCACTATACAGTCTGTCTGGACACCAACTTTCACTCTCAGAGGCCAAACATTACAAACTGCACATGCTCGGCTCAGTCTGTGAGGACGGCTGCTTTACTGAGGAACAGATACATAGGTCCGGTTTTTCCAGGCAATGATCAGCACCACCAAGAGTTACTGACAGTGTGATGATCAAACTCGGTTTAAGTAATGTAACAGGAATGATTATACTAACCGGAAATTTACTGTTTGCCATTTTACTGATAACTGTTACATCCCAAACACAAATGTCCTTAAAGAGCTTAAAAGGCCTAAGATAGAAAACCAATAAGAAATTAACTTACTGTGATGTGTTGTAGCAGGTCTTCAGTCCTGCATGTCCAAGGAACTGTGATTCTAGTATGAAGACGTAACATCATCTTACACATGAACTGAGTCTGTGAAGATGTTTAGAAAAGCTCCTGATACCGTCATTGGGCGAGTATGACTTGCTGTCACCGACATTACAGAGATCTGCTGCCTGTCTGCTGCAGCTGCAGTGCTGTCACGCTGGATTCAAGCTGAGGTGGAGCAAAAGGAATTCCTGAGGTCACAAGAGCTACAGTCGGAGAAAACAGCTTGTAGCTCGTTGTTCTGTTTAACACCACACATCGCACAATAGATCGGGAAGCAGAACCAATTGAGTACAGGCTGTACAGGGAAGCAAATGTTGTCAGGATCACTGATTGGCTGTCGACCAACTCCGAGGTCCTGCTGGCGCATATTTTTATATTTTCTATTAATAAATGAAGTTAAAATAAATATCTGCATTAATAGAAAAGTCATAATATATTGAAAGGGTGATGAAAATTTTAACACCAAGTCAAAGTGTGTTGACTACCTCTTACCAGCCCCTGCAAACCCTGACATTTATTATTTTAAATTAACCAACTGTGTTTGTTTCTGCCCTGTGCCAACATGCTAAAGGCTGTATGGTTACATCTAACTGTGCTGCTATAACTGCCAACAACCATCAGCAAACTGAAACCCTATTTAAAGGATTTATGTTTTCTGGCATGAGCCTCATAACAGCATTTGGCAGAACAACAAGCAAACTGTTCTGCAGAGTGAATGTAGGACTTTGGTGTTTTAGGAGACGCTGTCAGCTCAGTATGTCACCGTCTTCACTCACCTTCTTCATTACAGCAGCTGGACTTACAGTCAGAAACGTGCCTGGACATCAGCTCTTCTACGGTTATATTCTGACAGTGTTGGACCTGCAAACATGGACACAAAATGTTCTTCAAAAGTAACACTACTTGATGTGACAGCATTTGTTTTACCTAAAAGTATAAATGTTTTCAGAAACAACATACCAAAACTCTTGCCTTCAACTTGATTCTCGTCCATTTCTGCTGCAGGAGTGAGTGTTGCTGATGGTCTAAGCCTGGAGTCTCCTGGACGTTTTAAACCATTTATGTTCTTATTTTCCACCCTGTGACAACAACATGAGAACAAACTCAATATTAAGAAAATTTTGACCATGCACAATAAACAACACACACATTTAAAAAAAGTGCTGAGGATTGAAAATAAAAATCTGAAAAAGCTTAATCACCATATTTTAATATGAGGCTTTCAGTCTGTGTACATCAGCGCCATTCATTTCTGTCAGAAACATCGTTCATATCTGAGGAACAAAAAGTAACATTTCCATTTTATTCTGACTAAACTCATCTGTGTTTTCTTTTCTACAGACTGAATATCTGCAGATGTAAGCTCACTAAAAAAGTCTTAAGCTGTTTTGCTAGTCCAATTGTAATCAAACAGTCTTCTATATCAGTCACTAGCTGCCTTTTTAACAGTCATTTTTAATTAAACACTCAGTGCATACACAAGAAAAACAGAGCTGTTTTCTCAAGAACAAACAAAAGTCTGCAGTCATTCATGCAGTGCTGTGAGAATTAGCTTTAGATTGAAAAAATGGGACTTTTACAAGACAAAATAGCATGTTGTGATCATTTAGTGAATATTTTAAAGCTCATTTTTGACAGTGAACAAAATGATAATTAAATACCCCAAAGCATCTATAATTTAGACTCTTTTAAACAGAATCAGACAATTATTAATAAATTATCAAACTTTCTTTAAACAACTACGTCAAATTCTGGAATATTTTTAACTTTACATTTCATAATAAACATACATAATAAACCTTTGTGTTTTATAATTCACTCTGTTCTCAGTAAATGCTCAAAACAACAAAGCTGCATGTGTAACAACACAAACAAAGAAACAGAAAGGTGATTTTCAAGCTAAGCCACACCAGCCTGAAAAGATGCACCATGCTAATGTTAGCCGCTAGCTAGCGATCTTTTCTCATCAATAAAACAAACAAAAAGCGAAGAGTTAACTCATCAGTAACATGGCGGAATTAAAGCTGACACACTCAACAATAAGTCAGGTATCATCATTTTCGGTTGTCTGTGTGTTAATGTCAAATTAATTGGACATTCTGATAGACTATTTTAGACATGTTACCTGTAATAATCCTCCGAGCTGTGAGGATTTCCCATAATGCACTGCCGTCTGAGACCGAGCTGCAGTTACACATTTCGACAGCAGGTGTCACTGTTGCGCCTTTTAGTTTGATTGAATACAGACCTGTTTAACCAGATTACACCTGTGAGTGTTGGCAGCTGCAGGTTGGGTTTACACACAAATGTGGATTTTTCTGTCAAAAGACAAAAATGATGTTTCCAACAAAAATAAATCCTTATAACCAGAATTAAATTGATCTCTAATGTAGCTGTTCCTGTTTTCTCCAGAATAAAACTGTAGAGGATCAACATCAAACTTAAAAGCCTGACTTTGTCTGTTTGGTTACAAAAATCAAGGTTAGACTGTTTAGTGATAACAGAGTTATAAATAACAGAAGCCCCTCCCTTCACTGCTGTATAAAGAAAAGGATGTTCCACCTCCAAACTAAAAGATATTATAGAAGGAAATTAAGAGCCAAAAAGAAAAAAATATCAGAGTGAAATTGAAATGTAATGAAAATGAAAATTAAAGATTAGATTAAATTAGATGGAACTTTTTTAATCTCCTAGGAAAAAAAGTCCCTTAGGGAAATTGGGAGACAGAAGCATTAAATATTGCAGATAAAAAGGCAAATAAAAAATAAAAAAAATACAAAAGACACAAAATATAATTAAAAAAATAAATATACTGCTCCTTCCCATCCTTTGTCTTCCTGTTACTCCTCATCCCCACCATTGAGGAGTTGTCCAGTCTGATGGAACAAAGCATCAAATAAAACAATAAATAAATAAAACATGTAAATTTCTCTTTTAAAATAAAGTAATATATCACATTAGAAAAAAATACACAGGTTTCTTCTTTTGGGCTTGTTTTTATGGACCTGGTTGCTTATTTCTGTCAAAAATCTGGCAACCCTGGCTCCAGATCAACAGAGCAGAGGGTTCAGGCTTTAGCTCTGTGTGTGGAGCATTAACTCAGAGTTTTGATGATAGAATAGACTCTGATTCTGATATTTAATGTGTTCAATGTGGCCACTCTGCCTTTAAATCTAATGCTCTTTAGTTCCTCTCAGTCCCTGGTGGTTCCTCCTCTCTGCTCTCGTGGTATCTTTGACGTTTTAATATCACATGTTCATGTTTCCTCTCCACAGAAGTCACAGTATCCTGGTGGATGTTTGCTCTGAATGAACACAGTCTCATTTAGTCCTGGGAGTCCCAACAGCAGTCTTCAAATCATTCTTTCTTCTTTTCTTCATCTTCTTCTCATTGGATCATTTTCTCTGGATTCAGCCATCGTCCTGTTCTGTCCTCTTCCCTCCGTTTCTGCCGTCTTCCTCTCATCTTCTCTTTGATAATGTCCTTATCTGTGCTCTAATGTTTGCTGTGTTTCTCTCTGTGGCTTCACATTTCCCTGCAGTCTCATGTCCTTTAATCCCCGTGTGTGCTGGGATCATATCAATCTGAGCCGTAGTCCCATCATCTGAATTCTCTTTGTTTCATCTCTGTTCAAATGTCTGTCCTGCTCTCTGGGTGTAATGCTGTTAAATTCCCCCCCATCACTTCATCCTGCTCCTGGGCTTCTTGCTCTTCTCTGTGTGTTTCTGTGGATGGTATCTAACCTTTGTAAAGATGTTTTTCCTGCAAATCCAGAATCTAATACTAACCCTATTAGTCCACTGGAGATGGATTTAAGACCTCTCTGCTCCTCAATCATGTCCCACCAGGCATCTCATCACACTGACCACTTACACATTTTAACATTTTTTTTTTTTAGCTTTCACAAACAACTAAACTCCCCCCCAACCCTGGCAGAAAGATGGAGAAAAAAAAAAAAAAAAAAAAAAATCAACAAACATGAACAAAATTAAAATAAATAAAAAAAAAAAAAAAAAAATAATAAAACAAAAAAAAAAGTGTGATGACACAATACAATAATAAAATGAAAAGCAGACCTTAGTGTAGCAGCATAGTCTGCAGTCATTCATGCAGTGCTGTGAGGAATTAGCTTTAGATTAGAGAAAAATGGGACTTTTACAAGACAAAATAGCATGTTGTGATCATTTAGTGAATATTTTAAAGCTCATTTCACTGACAGTGTACAAAACCATAATTAAAATACCCAAAAGCATCTGTAATTAAGACTATTTTAGACAGAATCTGATGATATTAAATAAATTATCAAACTTTCTTTAAACATCTATGTCAAATTCTAGAATATTTTTTACTTTACATTTCATAATAAACATACATAATAAACCTTTGTGTTTTATAATTCACTGTGTTGTCGGTAAATGCTCAAAACAACAAAGCTGCATGTGTAACAACACAAACAAAGAGCAGAAAGGTGATTTTCAAGCTAACCGCGCCACACCAGCCTGAAAGATGCACCATGCTAATGTTAGCCGCTAGCTAGCGATCTTTTCTCATCAATAAAACAAACAAAAACGAAGAGTTAACTCATCAGTAACATGGCGGAATTAAAGTTGACACACTCAACAATAAGTCAGCTATCATCATTTTCGGTTGTCTGTGTGTTAATGTCAAATTAATTGGACATTCTGATAGACTATTTTAGACATGTTACCTGTAATAATCCCTCCGAGCTGTGAGGGATTTCCCATAATGCACTGCCGTCTGAGACCGAGCTGCAGTTACACATTTACGACAGCAGGTGTCACTGTTGCGCCTTTTAGTTTGATTGAATACAGACCTGTTTAACCAGATTACACCTGTGAGTGTTGGCAGCTGCAGGTTGGGTTTACACACAAATGTGGATTTTTCTGTCAAAAGAGACAAAAATGATGTTTCCAACAAAAAGAAATCCTTATAACCAGAATTAAATTGATCTCTAATGTAGCTGTTCCTGTTTTCTCCAGAATAAAACTGTAGAGGATCAACATCAAACTTAAAAGCCTGACTTTGTCTGTTTGGTTACAAAAATCAAGGTTAGACTGTTTAGTGATAACAGAGTTATAAATAACAGAAGCTCCTCCCTTCACTGCTGTAGAAAGAAAAGGATGTTCCACCTCCAAACTAAAAGATATTATAGAAGGAAATTAAGAGCCAAAAAAGAAAAAATATCAGTGTGAAATTGAAATGTAATGAAGCTGAAAATTAAAGATTAGATTAGATTACATAGTGTCCTAGGAAAAACGTCCCTCGGGGAAATTGTGAGTACAATAGCAGTTAAGTTTTGTAGTTAAAAAAGGCAAATAAAAAAGATAAATCTTAACAAAAATAAAAATACATGGCTACTGCTCCTTCCCATCCTTTGTCTTCCTGTTACTCCTCATCCCCACCTTTGAGGAGTTGTCCAGTCTGATGGAACAAAACATCAAATAAAACAAATAAATAAATTAAACATGTAGATTTCTCTTTTAAAATAAAGTAATATATCACATTAGAAAAAAATACCCAGAGGTTGCTTCTTTTGGGCTTGTTTTTATGGACCTGGTTGCTTATTTCTGTCAAAAATCTGGCAACCCTGGCTCCAGATCAACACGAGCAGAGGGTTCAGGCTTTAGCTCTGTGTGTGGAGCATTAACTCAGAGTTTTGATGATAGAATAGACTCTGATTCTGATATTTAATGTGTTCAATGTGGCCCACTCTGCCTTTAAATCTAATGCTCTTTAGTTCCTCTCAGTCCCTGGTGGTTCCTCCTCTCTGCTCTCGTGGTATCTTTGACGTTTTAATATCACATGTTCATGTTTCCTCTCCACAGAAGTCACAGTATCCTGGTGGATGTTTGCTCTGAATGAACACAGTCTCATTTAGTCCTGGGAGTCCCAACAGCAGTCTTCAAATCATTCTTTCTTCTTTTCTTCATCTTCTTCTCATTGGATCATTTTCTCTGGATTCAGCCATCGTCCTGTTCTGTCCTCTTCCCTCCGTTTCTGCCGTCTTCCTCTCATCTTCTCTTTGATAATGTCCTTATCTGTGCTCTAATGTTTGCTGTGTTTCTCTCTGTGGCTTCACATTTCCTGCAGTCTCATGTCCTTTAATCCCGTGTGTGCTGGGATCATATCAATCTGAGCCGTAGTCCCATCATCTGAATTCTCTTTGTTTCATCTCTGTTCAAATGTCTGTCCTGCTCTCTGGGTGTAATGCTGTTAAATTCCCCCCCATCACTTCATCCTGCTCCTGGGCTTCTTGCTCTTCTCTGCTGTGTTTCTGTGGATGGTATCTAACCTTTGTAAAGATGTTTTTCCTGCAGATCCAGAATCTAATACTAACCCTATTAGTCCACTGGAGATGGATTTAGACGGACCTCTCTGCTCCTCAATCATGTCCCACCAGGCATCTCATTACACTGACCACTTTACACATTTTAACATTTTATTTTAGCTTTGAACAAACAACTAAATACTCCCCCAACCCTGGCAGAAAGATGGAGAGAAAAAAACAAACAAAAATCACAAACATGAACAAAACTGTAAGATGAATACTGAGAAAAAATTAAAATAATTAAATAAAACAATAAAGTGAGATGACAATACAATTATAAAATGATAAGCAGACCTTAGCAGTGTGCAGCCATAGCACAGAATAAAAAAGAGAAAAATAATAACAGTAATAAAATAAATAAGTAATAATAATCAAACTCCATTGTTGTCATGCAGGGCAGTGGTTTTCCAAGAAGACCACATACAGACCCCATAAATAAGCACATTTCTCCTCCTTCTTTCTGACAATATCTGCACGTGGTTCCAAGGCAAGATTAGCAGCTGCTTCTTTTCTCCACAATCCAACAGAGGGAGAGTCCACACTTTTCCACTAAAGTGCAATTATCCGTCTGGCTTGTAAAAGTCCAAAGTCAGTGAGCAGTGACTGCTACAAGGTCCCAGCTAAATCCTCAGGATACATGCCCAGGACACAGAGTTTGGCACAGCAGGGACTTCTTACCCAACTACAAGTCTGATCCAATCAACTCCAGCTTTACACAATCGTTGGCATTCTTCACTCTCCCAAAAACAGACAATCAAAGGACCTTTTTCGCCTACATTTCACACAAAAATCTGGAATATTGGGGAACATGTGACTCCGCCTACTCGCTGTGAGAGAAGTTCCCATCAGCCACTTGGACTGTAACAGTCTAGATTTAGTGTTAACAGATTGGCTCTGGGCTTTAGAACGAGCACTTTCCCATTCTGCTTCCTGGATATCTTCATGGAAATCACGTTTCCAGGCCTGGAGTTTGAGAAGAGTTGAATCTTTAAAGGAAGTCTGGAATAAATGAGAGCACAGTGACAGTTGGCCCCGACCACACATATGGGACAGAGTCAACTCCACTTTCTTACATTTATCTTTCATTTATGGATATGGACGCTTTATTTTCATCCAGACAAACTGAGGAGGATTTAGAATGTTTAACTCTTTACAATTGTTGATTGGATAAGAATAACTTTAACATGTCCACCTTTTTCTGATAAAAAATATTTTAGTTTTATCAACAGAAAATTAGAATCCTCACACGTCAGACCAATTTTCTATTTTCACAGCAGCTCCCTGCAGCTTTTTCACTGTAAACTCTGAAGTTCTTCCTCTTTTCCACATTTCTCCATCGTCCACAAAGATGAAAAACCCAGTCCTCTGTCTAAACTGAGAAAAGAGTGACATTTGCTTGTTGTAACTCTTCAAAATTAAACTTCATTTTTCATTCCATTTCAATATAGAATTTAGTAATATACACATTTACTCATTTAAAATGAGTACTGGTCAATCTCAGGCTACTTTATTTAATTTATTTTAACTTTCAACAGTTTATTATCATTGCAATTTTTTCTCTGCTGTTACCAAAACTCAAATGTCATTTTAAAACCATGTTTAAAAGAATATCATCCACATACAATGTTTTCCCTTAGAAAAAGAGTTCATTTAGAAGAAATGGTTGGTTACATGATGAAAATACTCATATTTATGACAAAAAATGACTTTTTTTTGCAATGAGGGTAACAGCAATGAGTTTTCAGCATAAAATTAGCAATTGTGTGAAATCTAGCCACTTAGCATCTATGCTAGTAGCGTGAGCTCATGGAGCACATTCTTAAGATTTCACTGAATATTAACTTAGGTAACAGGACTGAGTTTTTAGATTGACCATCTCTAAAACAGCTAATATATCATTAAATTTAAGGAAAAATAAAAGAGAGAACTAACTTTTGGTCTTCCCATGACTTGCAGAAGACCTAAATGATGTCACTTCCTGCAGAACATGTCACTGGTGGAATGTTCCAACATTTTAAAGGGGGGAATGTGTTAATTTTAACCAAAATATAATCACTTTTTTGTAAAACTTTTGTTTTAAAAGTGTAGATAGAATATGGAGTCACACTTAAATGCAAAAGAAAATTTGCTTTGGAAGGATTTTGTTGATGATGCGTTGTAGTAAAGTGTAGCGTTTGGCTGTGGGACAGGCAAGAAATGCTATGTAGAAGTGTTTTGGATGCCATTTTAAAATATAAAAATATATATAAGGAATTTCTACGAAGATTAATGTGTATGGTGTTTAGTATAATAATAAAATATAATTTGTAATATATTATTACTTGTGTTTATACATTTAATATACAATAATATGCTGGGGACAGAAATTTCACTCTTTTGGTGGAATCGCCCAAAAACATCATTTATCATGATGGAGAATAACAGAGGACTCACATTACTGCCCTGAGGTACTCCATTTTCAACCTTAAAACTGTCTGATACACTTTGAAGAATTGTAAAGGGTGAAATAATGTAAATGTTTAGATCTATGGTTAGATGAGAGATTGACGTGGGCTGTACACATTCAGAAAGTTATAAACAAATGTAAAAATGATGAGCAGATGTAAATGCTGATTTGACACTCTGAGACAAAAATATCAATAGAAATGTTGGTTTAGTCAAAAACTGGATCTCAGAGCAGAGGAGGAGACAGGCAGGTTTCAACAGAAAAACCTGTCAGGCTGTGGAAGCAGCTTTAACCCATTCATCACCACAGTTTTTATGAGCTGTAAGGCATATCATTTTATCTGTGAGTCCCTCTGAATCATGTTGTGTATTTCTTTTTTCCATTTTGTCCTTTGTTTTAAAGAAAATCTCATTTTTCTGACTGTAGTCCCACAGCTTGTCTCTGGGTCACTGTTTCAGAGTCCTGCAGCATGGCCAGGACCTCTGTTACAGAGTACCCAAGGAAACAACGACACACACAAGACATTTGGATTTTGGACTGTTAGTTTGGGAAAACTGTGTGTGTGTGTGTGTGTGTCTGTGTGTGTGTGTGTGTGTGTGTGTGTGTGGGGGGGGATAAGTACTTGTGTGTCAAGAAAGGTGCACCTCCAACTGCACATCAACATTTTTTTACCTCAGTGAAACACAAGCTAATGTACGGAAGACCTTTAAAAAAAAGAACTTAGGGAACTTATGAAATAAAAAATAAATACAAAGTCATAATACTGAGAAATAAAATCATAATTATGAGAAAAAGAGTCACATATATGAGATAACAAAGTCAGAATTAAGAGATAAAAAGGCATATTAATGAGATAAAAGTCAAAATTATGGGATAAAGAGTCATAATTATGAAAAAAGAAAGTACCAATAATGAGATAAAAAGTCATTATTTTGAGATAAAAAGTGGTATTCATGAGGTAACAGTCATAATAACAAAATATAGTCATAAAATATTCGAAAAAACGTCAAAATTACAGGATAAAAAGTCATAATTATTTGATAAAAAAGTCAAAATTATGAGAAAAAAGTCATATTAATGAGATAAAAGTCATCATTATAACATAAAAAGTCATAGTTATGAGAAAGAAACTCAAAATTAGTCGGTAAAAAGTCATATTTATTTGATAAAAGGTCATAATTATGAGATTAAATCTCATTAGTATGATATAAAAGTCATAATGATAAAATAAAAAGTCATATTATGAGACAAAAAGTCATAATTATGGGATAAGAAAGTCATAATTCTGAAAGAATAGTCATAATATTGAGAAAAAAGGCAAGATTATGGGATAAAAAGTCATAATTGTGAGAAAAAAAGTCAAAATTATGAGACAAATATCAAATTTATGGGATTAAAAGTCCTAATTGTGAAATAAAAATTCATTATTATGAGAAAAAAAGTCATAATGAGATAAAACTCAAATGTTTTGTTTAAAAGTCATAATTATAAAATAAAAAGTTATAATTATGGGGAAAAAGTCACAATTATGGGATAAGAAAGTCATAATTCTGAAATAAAAAGTCATTATTATGATTATTTCTGAGCTAAAGTGATAATCATGATAAAGGTGTGCTGCTATAGGACGGTCCATGCACGTGGGGCACGTGCACAAATGGGATCAGCACTTGTGTCCAAATGAACATAAAACACTGTGAGAAGAGAGTTAAGCAGAAAAACACAACTTTCAGTCCACATCCATCAGTTTGATAAATAGAACAGACTTTGTTTCCAAAAAGAAGCAGATTAGTGTGAAACAACACATTTTGTCATGTTGAAGCTCCGCAGAGCAAAATGTTCCAAACTGAAGCAGCAGGTGACGCCCTTGAAGACCTGAGCACAGGAAAAGGAAGCAGGGGAGAAAAAATCCAAACAGGCTTCAAAAAGCTCCACGACAAACAGTGTGAGCGCAGGAAGAGACTCGACCCTAGAAGAAGGAATTATCTGTCAGTGTGCTCCACTCCAGGTCACACTTTTAAAGGGAGCTGATTGGCCCAGTGAGCACAGGTGTGCCCAATCACCTGCTGCAGCCTCACCCTGCTTCACACTGACCTGCAGGAGAAAACAGGAAGGGAGGGGGAGAGAGCAACAAGCCACAAAACTACACACAAACACACAACAAAACACACACAATGATTCCAGTTAGCTACAGATTTACACAGACGCATCAAGAAGCTCAACAAGTGGAACAGGACAATCATTTGTCACTCCACAATTTAATATCAAAGTTAGAGCTGGGCAAAAAATCCATGTGGGGGAACACATCCAAAACAAACACAAAGCCCATCTTCATCCTCCAGAAAAGAGCAATACCAATCAGAAACAAAAGCACAAACAGAGAACAACAAACAACTCTTCACTGAACTGGGGGGTATTCCACGAAGCTGGCTAAAATAGGCTGGGCTTTCGCCGGTAAGCGTGGCTTGAATAAGCGGCAACTTTAATCTCAGCGGCAAGTAGTTCCACTAACGAGGCTCGGCTGATTTTCAGAGACGCTTATTCAAGCCAGGCTGATCTAAGCTGCAGCTGAGCGCGCGTCCGGGGGAGAGAGAAAGCCCTGATGAGTCGATTGTCGAAATGACGAATTCATGGCAAAACCAAGAGCAGAGACGTCTTCAACTGCGGAGTAAAAGCTTCTCGTGGAGTTGTATGAGGACTACAAGGGGAAAATAACTAAAGGGCAACACGGCTGCAATTAATAAAGCCAAAGACGCTGCCTGGCATAGCACCGTTTAAAATATATAATGAAGCGCCTGTGCGTGCACACGCATACCTCTGCAAGTTTAGATTTTCAGAGGGCATGATTTCAAACCCTGATTGAGTTTCTGCTGTGGTTTATGACCTTTTTTTCTCACCCTGAAGCCCCTCACACTACTGTGACCCTGAGGAGATCGATCTTGATGAAATGGAGCTGATCAAAACCTGTTAAAGAAGTTGATTTCCATATATATATATATATATATATATATGGAGAGAGAGAGAGAGAGAGAGATTGAACAGCATCTGTTTCATTGTTTCTGTGTAACGTGATGGTGGTTTTTACTTTACTTGTAGGCCTACTTTATGTTCTTGATTTGACAAATTTGTATCCATCATAGATGAATATATCAGCAACATAGTTAACACCTAAAAAATTAGGACTTAGCAAAAAAAAGGGTAACTTCATGTGGTGATGTTTCATCAAATATTGAATAAAACAGTAGAAACACATGTAGGCCTACAGGGGAGATGTCATTTTTTTTATTAGGGATGATAGTGCTTCAGTGCCCTACATTTAAACAAGGGAGAAGACACAAATGAGCTGTACACAAATAAAGAAGTTATCCCATCATTTGACATCACCTCTAGATTGTCATCATTGGACCACTGGTAAAAAGAAGGTATTCTTTATAGAAAACTGTGGCTGTTGTGACCTTCACCTGTCACCTTTTTTTAAGATAATTTGTGCCTTTATCCTGTTACGTGTGGACTGACCTTAGAGGGTGAAAGAAGGAAATAAATCAGCTACATTTTCATATCGTCTCCGAAGGTGGATTCGAACCCACGGCGCAGTGAAGAGTAAATTCATAGGACCTTTATATTCCTGCAACCTAACCACTACTCCACCTTCTCACTGATATGTATGAGAGAAAGTGCAATTAAGACGTCTTGATTTACGGTTCTTCCGCCATTATTTAAAAACAGGTCTTAATGTACGTCACCAAAGAAGAACTTCATTGATTACAGATCAAGATGAATTTAATGTGTAACATGCAGTTCCCAAGGCGTCTTTCTGAAGCTCGTCTGAACCTTCTCTGACATGGAGCTAAAGTAAGCTTGACTGTTAGCCTGCCCCGGACCAGGCTTGTCGCTCTGGCTGAGTCACCATGGTTACCAAGCCAGGCTAGCCCTAAGCCTTGTTGGTGGAACAAAACTCTCACTAAAGTTAGCGGGGCTGACCGAAATAAGCCAGGCTTAGACCTAAGCCAGCTTCGTGGAATACCCCTCAGAATACATTCAAATTTAAGGACCTGCTTGATTATAAAACTCTCCAAATTATGGATAAAGTTAAAAATCAGAAGCTACCAAACAGAATCCAAAGGTTTTTACAACTGAGAGATGACAAACATCATCTTCAAGGAAATGTGATGTTCAAAAAACAAGCAGAGAGAAGAAAACTGAAAGTTTAGTGTGTCTCAGTTAAAGGAGTTACTTTATGGAGCAGCTGCAGTGATGAACTGAAATCATGTCAAACAATAGGAAGGTTTAAATTCATCTTTCAAACGTGAATATTAAACAGATACAGATGGAAAAACAAAGAGAAAATCAGGAACATCAGGGCTGTGTGTATCCACTGATGTGTCATTATTGTCTTTGTTTGAAATGTGTTGTTCTTGCTGTTATTTGTCTGAGCTTGTTGTTGCTTTTGTTGCTAAATATGTTGATGGCTTTGACCTGAAGACAGGAAGAATTTAGCTCAGACATTTGAAAATGAAAAAGGCTACTAGATAAGTTTGGTACTTCTTCCTTCACATGACTCAATGTTTGATTTTCTTACAAAGATTAATGAGTAGAAAAATGCTACTACCTTTTATATTTTTATTTTTTTGTTGGATTTGTAGATACCATTTGGTTTGAGATAAACACATTCATTCATTCAACTTGAATTATTTTCTGCAGAAGATTTGTAAAATCCATTTCATGATGCTGGCCTTGTAGAGTTTACACAAACACTTTTTCTATTTTTTATTTAAGTAGATTAAATATTGATCAGAGTTTCATGCTAATACTGTAAAAAATAGCTCAGCCTTTTAGATGTGACAAAAACAGTTTTACATTATCAACCTTTTATGCAGACTTTGACTTTAAGAAACATTTAGACAATATAAAACAAAACTTGATTTGTTTCATTTTTATGTCACTGGGAGTTTGTTTTCTTTTGGAGGGAAAAATAAATTAAAATCCTGAGTGTTGTGTAAAAAAAATCAGTTTTATTTCTAGTCCATATCGCCCAGCCTAATCAAAGTATGAAAAGGCTCAGTGAGAATGATGTCAATATTGTTGGCTCACCTAGGAAATCAAAGCTCTGAAACAAGCTGTCTAATTTTTGTATGTCAGTCCCTTCAGTGTGTGGGCTCCATCCAGAAACTGTCCTGTAAACATCTATGTTTGATTTCTATGTTTTAACTGTCTACTATCTGCCATCATCAATATTCTAGTCAACATGCCTCTATATTATCTTCAGTAGTTTTTATTCCTGTTATGGATGTTTTTTGTTTTATGTTGACATCAACTGCTCATAGACTGGGATGGAAATTAGACACTGGTTTACAATCCCTATTTTTCAGTGTTTTTACATACTGTCACATTTGAATAAATATATCTAACAGTTCTGCAGTTGATCATGATCCACTTCACAGTTCAGTCATTCAGAAGGTAGAAAAGACATTCTCATAGAAATACAACAAGAACTTTCCAGAATTCAGATGATGGGCCTGTCTGTAGTTTTCTATGGGTACCAGCTCACAGTGAAGAGAGAAATGAATCTACAGACAAGAAAGTAAAAGAGGCCTAAAGTCTATTAGAAATAAAGTGATCAGAACAGAAGTGAAGGATATTATCAAAGAGAATAAAGGAAAGGTGGAGGAAGCAGTGAGAGGAGGAGAGGAGAGGAAGGTGGTGTCAGAGCATCCAAAGGAAAGATGGTGAAATGAGGAGAGCAGGAAGAAAGAGAAGAAAGAAGAAGATCAAGAATGAGATTTGGACTCACAGGGCTGAACTTTCTTTAAGACAGGGGAGCATGAAATGGGGAGTTGGAGTTCAGGAAATCTGAAACAGTGGAGCAGCTCTTTTTTTGACTGTGAGAAGTAAGAAGCAGACAAAAATCATTTGGTCCAAAAACTGAAAAGAAGAAAAAGAAGATTTAATTTAGACATTTGAGAACAAAAGTCAGACGGAAAACATGACATACTATCTCAGTTTTGAGTAAAATAAATATTCTGAACGTTATACAGATATCATTTATTTTTGTTTTGTTTTTGATAAGAATGAGGACATATCACGATCCACTCTCCACATTGTTGGTGATAATACAACAATTTGATGTTGAAATAATCCACAGAAGAAGAAGAAGAAGAAGAAGAAGAAGAAGAAGTTGAGGGTAAAGAGCAGAGGAAGAAGAAGTCATGTGAGTCTGTTCCAGTTCGTCTGTTCTCTGCTGTGTCACAGATCTGTCCTCTCCGTTGAAGTTTGGTGAGAAACTTTTTCCTGTTTTTCAAACTTTAAAGTTCAGTCAGACAGATCAGTTCGGGGAGGGGGCTCAGGCTTAAACATGAAAACAGTGTTAATGTGAACGGGACTGAAGACAAAAACGTGAAGATTTACCACAGAGACTGGTTGGGCGTTTCAGACTGTCAGGATGTCCCAGGAGAAATGATTTAAAGAACAAAAATAAAACATATTAGTGATCCAGTGGAGTAGTCTACCTGATACTCAAGTATACGATTTCCTCTAGAAAACACCCTGACAAAAAGCTCAAAGATACGGAGAACATGGTTTGTAAGCAGTGCACTCTCAGCATTGGAAGTAGCTATAGGCCCATTTTAGCTAGAAGTCGCCATTTTTTCTTTTTCCTCTTTAATTATGAGGTTTTTGTTCTCAGATGTAAAAATGAGTTATTTAGCTTAATCATTAAATTAATTTAATGATTAATCACTAACATGGTTTGGGGTATGTGCTGAATGACAAAAGCACAACAGATTTGAGTCAGATAGTGTGAAATAAGACAAGAAGAGAGAGAGAAATGCACTGAAGAATGAGAGGATATGCACGAGACGAGAGGACATGTACAGAAACAGAGAAATGAACCAGGCGATCTGACGAAAGGAGCACAGAGGAGGCTGACAGACTGCCCTGAGTCTGTGTGTGTGTGAAAAACAACAAGGAAGTGACAGCACTGTTCTCAACTGTCCTCCATCTGCTGTTCTCAACTAATCTCTCTCTCACTCTGAACAGGGAAAAACAAGCTTTTTTTAAAGTTTTCTCCGTGATTTTGGAAACCTCTGACCACCAAAAAGTGCTAGATTTGTCATTAGTGCTTTTATTCTTTAAATATGTAGCAACATGAACTATGAACTGAACTTAATAAAACATTCATTTTTTTCCTGGTGTGATTTCACATATAACAAGTTGTAATTCAAGTCCTCAAGGACTTTACATACATATCAATATCTGTAGTTGTGTCTGTATGTGTTTTTCTTATTTTCAAGTATTTTAGACTTTCTGACACTTCTCTATAATAAAGAGTCACTGCCACGGAGCATGATACTTATTATTACGAAATATTAAACATCTAACATATTTACTGCCCATGTTTTAGCTAAAACGCTTTCAAATAAAGTTATCAACCACGTTTTGACTTGTCCTTGTTCTTGTCTCTACTTCCGTAATGATGTCAGATATTTACAAACACAAACAATGGAGAAGAAGTGAGCCTGTTAACTTTACTTCCTCTGATGTCATATAATGACATTCATGCTGCTCTTGTCATGAGAGATGGAATAATCTTAAGCAGGAGAACTTTGCTGCTTATACTAAAAGACAACAGGCTCAGCCAATGAACTGTATTAAATTAACTGGTGACAGTCAGTTCAGACGTGAGGGGGGCCTGTCTGAAGGACCCTTTTGTTAACAACCTAACACCTCCCAAATCCATTTTATACACAAAATGAGCTCTTTACACTCATTTACTGACTTAGTGGTGGAAGTGACTTCACAACATTTAGCGTGACGACTAAAGGTTTTGAAGAATTACAGACTTATATGATGGTGTAAAAATACGGAAGGTATTATACGGGTAACTATCCTAGATGCCTGATCAAAATGAGAAATTTTTGACTGTGTCAACTTGTGATAGCCCCGAAACTCACATTTTGCCGTCACTTCGGCGTATCAACAAACAATTCGTTCATGTTCAACGTATACTTGAGTCAGGAGGACTGGAAAATAAATATTTATGTGCGCAAGTTATATATTTATTTCACCTCACTCATCGATAATCCCTGTTATTATGAACAGGTTTCTTTTCATCTACACAAAGATATGGGGGATACAAAGTATTACCTCTGCCAAGGAGGTTATGTTTTCAGCAGAGTTTGTCCATCTGTCTGTCTATCTGTCTGTCTGTGAACAGAATCAATCAAAAAGTAATGGATGGATTTTGATGAAAATTTCAGGAAATGTTCAACATGGGAAAAGGAAGAACTGATTACATTTTGGTGTTGATCCGGATCAGCGTCTGGCCGCCATGGAGAAAAATGTGATTTCTGTGAATAACTACTGAACTCAAATAGATATCATGATGAATCCAATTGTTAATGTTAGGTTTACATGGTCAATGAATCTAAATATTTAGATGAAATAAAGGTAGGAGTAATATTTATGGTCAAAATCATAATATGGCTGAGGACTGTGGCGCTGGCGGAGGTCTGCGCTCTCCAGACATATTCTGAATATTTTATCAAAATATGTCCATAACTTTTAGAGTTATGTTGCTAACAGAGAAACAAACAAACAGATGTTGTCAATAACAGAAGCTCCTTGGTGGAGGTAATTAAAGTGGCTGATCTTTGAGATTTGGCTCAAGATGAATGTTTCTGAGGACAGAGCTGTAAGAGCCACCGCTTCAGTGTATGTTTATCTAAAAAGAGCCAAATATCAATGTTTCCTTCCACTTTGCACTTTAATTTATAATCATAAAAAGCATTTAAACATTTCCAGCAGAAGGACAGAGTCTTCCTCCAACCATCAGTGACCCCAGAACATTATCAAATTAAAAATGTGAGGGGGGTTAGTTTAAGTTTTAAAAGTATCTACAGCAGTAACTCCAACCCCTGAAACTCCTGGAGTCTGTTTCAGAGGAATCCACTTAGCCAATATTAGCCAACATCCAGCCAGGAACATGCCGTCTGTCAGTCAAACCCAGTGAAGGACAGCAGGACAGTGTCATCAAACATGTTGAGCTGCTTACAGAACATTTACATTTACATTAAACATATCTGAGATTAAACCATCAGGGCACCTGGTTAAACAGAGAAGAACCAATCAGCTGATGTTTCTGTGGCCCACATGTTTAATGAGCCCCATCTCAAGGGCTTAACTCTGACAACTTTATATTCAGCAGAGACAAATATGATGAGGACAGATTTATGGTCCAGGAGTCCATCAATCATCACTGTCATGAGTTCTCATTATAGTCCCTTTGTCTCTGCACACCTCTTTATCTTTCTACTGCTCTGTACAAAACTAATAAAATAAATAAAAACAAATCAAAATGAAAAATGAGAACAGAAAATAAATGATAAAGAAATTTAAATACATAATATTCTTCTGTAAAGCATAATGAGACATTTGTGATGATTTGCTGCTGTACAATAACAGATCATCAATGAAAGACCATAGAAATATGACCATAGATATGAGTCCATGCCTTCAGCCCATCAGAGTCTGTTGTTGACGCTCTGCTCTCTGACTCCTTCATCACAGCTGACAGACAGCAGGGGGCGCTCTGCTGTGGATCAGACTGAAGAACCAGAGGAGACCAGACCATCTAAAACCTCTGTGAGTGAAGAAGACCAGGGTCTGAGGTGAGATGAAGATCTGCAGCCATCACACTCTGACACCATCATCATCTTCATCTTCATCAGTCTTTATTACAATAGAGTCAAACCATGACAGGTGTTAGCTGAAGACACTTTACAGAAGAGCAGCTCAGGGCCAAACTCTTCATCATCATTATCACTACAGCTTCATCCTGTAGGAACAGCTCACAGTAGGCTATCTGATGATAGTGATTGATTGATGTCTTTATTTAGATCATGTAAATTTCATTTAAAACAATTAAAGATACAATAAAATGATAATCAAAAAAATAAAATAAAACAAAACAGTCGCTGAATCTGCAGTTTTGTTTTCTAACCTTCTCAGCTTACAGGAGCGAAAATATAAGGAAGAAATATAAACTTACCTAAAGCTACGCCTTCAATTTTACTTTACCTCCTGACTGACATCATAACACTGTCTTAAATTTATCAGAAAATACATCCATACCTGTTTCACAAATGTTTTTACCATACCCTGCAGAATGTTCCTCCAAATAATCAGAAAGCACCTTGTGGTATTTATTTATCTATGAGCCTCTGAAAATCTTTTCTTTATGCCTCTTTTTAAACAGAATTATGCTCAAAATTTGCTTTAGTTTATATTCAGTCCCTTCTTCAGTTTAACTCCACTAAAAATGATACAGAAGCTTTTCAGTGTCATGCACACACCTCTAAACTTTAGATTTGAATTTTCTCTTAAATTATAACACCCCCTCTTTCATTAAACATTTTTCTGAATGTTATTTGAGCATATTATTCCTCACTTTGTTTAGTAGTTGAGCTGTTTTGAGCTTCACCAAGTCAACAAATTTTCGGGGTTTGGATTTAAAAGATAAATCATTTATGTGTGAAATTATGAAAGATTCTGATGGCTCATTTTACAGAATAAAAAGTGGTTGTAGTGAAGTTTTGTAGGTGTTTCCCCATGTCTCTGTACAGTAATCTAAATAAGGAAGAATTATAGTGAGTTATACAGAATGTGGAGTGATTTCTGCTCTGGAACATTCTTTGCTTTTACTCAGACTGAAATGATGCAGACAGTTTGGATTTGTCATTTCTAGCAAATTCTTTCATGTTATCACTCCCAGGAGTTTATTTTCATTTACTATTTTAATGTTTGCACCTTCCTTCTGAAAAGGTTCTTGGTTGTTTGTTTTGTATCTTCCAAATATCATGATTTTTTTTAGATTTAGTGATCATTAACTCATCTTCACATATTGCTGCCTTTTTCCTAATAACTCTTCACTCTTTTCCAAACTACCCCTCTAAACCCACACTGGTCCAATATGCTCATCAATATGTGGAGGGTAAATGGTATCAAATGCTTCTTTTAGATCAATGAGTACTCCTGCTGCATATTGCTTTTTATCTCTGGAGTCTGAAACAGTTTCTGTGAGTTCAGTTAAATCCAGTGATGACTGGTTTGGTCTGAATCCACACTGACTGAGTGAGTTTTATTTCTAGAAGAAACTGTTGAATCTGTTATTGAAAAGTTCTTCTTGAATTAAGGAAGGGGAGAAACAGGCCTGTCACGCTGACAAATTTTGCTGGACAATAATTGTCCAAGAAATTATTGCTGATAAACAATATTATTGTCAGTTTAGTTTTGAAACATCATTTTTTCGTTACCATAAAAGTTCTTACTATTTGCGAAGCAATCTTTCTCTGTTAACTAACATCAGTATGGAAACCCCTTTCCACAACTTTAAAAAAAGGAAACTAAAGGGACTCAGGGAACTAAAACGAAATAAATAAATACTTAGTCATAATTATGAGATAAAAAATTGACATTATGAGATGCCATTTGTGCACGTGCCCCACGTCCACGGCCGATCCTATAGCAACACACCTTACTCATAATTATGACTTTATTATCTCATACATGTGACTCTTTTTCTCATAATTATGATTTCTTTTTCTCATTATTATGACTTAGTATTTATTTTTTATTTTATAAGTTCCCTAAGTTCCTTTTTTTTAAAGGTCTTCTGTACATTAGCTTGTGTTTCACTGAGGTAAAAAAATGTGATGTTCAGTTGGAGGTGCACCTTTCTTGACACACAAGTACTTATCATAGACCCCCCCCCCACACACACACACACACACACAGAGACACACACACACACAGACACACACACACACACAGTTTTCCCAAACTAACAGTCCAAAATCCAAATGTCTTGTGTGTGTGGTTACATTTATGTACTAACAGAGGTCCTGGCCATGCTGCAGGACTCTGAAACAGTGACCCAGAGACAAGCTGTGGGACTACAGTCAGAAAAATGAGATTTTCTTTAAAACAAAGGACAAAATGGAAAAAAGAAATACACAACATGATTCAGAGGGACTCACAGATAAAATGATATGCCTTACAGCTCATAAAAAAATGTGGGCATAAATGGGTTAATGTAATTGTAATATGTCGCAATAAAATAAGTACACCGTATCAAAAGCAATAAACTTTTATTTCTTCAGAGTACTTAACTGTAATTGGAAGGTCAAGAGCTCTTTATTAAAATAAATTTAACAACAGAAAGAAAAAACAAAACAGTGACAATGAAATGGACTCTCTTTTGGGAAAAATTGCATGTAAATAAAAATCATAACACTACACAGAAGCAATAAAAATAGACCCTGTCTTTGTAAAGAAAAAAACTCCAATAAAAACACACATTACAATTAAAACAGTAAATAAAATGGAGTTTATACAGCTCTTGAATTGTTTGTGGCATGTATGTTCTCCCAGTCAATTCGTACCGTCTGTCAAATGTCCGTAACATTGCAGACTTTTCAACCGTATTGAAGGGCTGCATTTATTACCCCTGCCAAGGAGGTTATGTTTTCGAGAGTTTGTTTGTCCGTCCATCCTTGAACAAAATAACTCAAAAAGTTATGGGTAGATTTTGATGAAAATTTTCAGAAATGTTCAGCATGGGAAAAGGAAGAAGTGTTTCAATTTTGGTGATGATCCGGATCACCATCTGGATCCACCTTGATGAAAAAATAACTACTGAACTAAAACAGATATCATTATGAATCCAGTTGCTAATGGTATGTTTTCATGGTCAAGGAATCTAAATATTTAGATGAAATAAAGGCAGGACTAATATTTATAGTAAAAATCCCAAAATGGGAGAGGACTGAGGTACTGGCGGAGGTCTGTGCTCTCCTAGTCTTTTTCTAGTTTACATTTACTTTGCAGACCAAATGCCTCAGTAAGCAGCCAAACTAAACAGGATCATGACAATGTTTTTTGGATGTGTTGTCATTTTAAATGTGTGTGGCTACTCATATCAGTTGGCTGGTTGCTTCCTTGTCTCTTGGATCAACAATCATTTTGTCATAACACAGATAGGCGATCAGATAGGCGATTCCCCCCCACAGCTCTTAAATGTGGCATCAGTTATTTTCTCTTCCTCCTTACAGCACCTGTGTAGTCCTCATTTATATAGATTGTAGTTCCCTTCAGGTTTTTGGTGTGTTGAAGAATGGTTGATTGTCCTTGTACCTCAGATACTAAACCACTATGGACCTGGGTCTGTCACCTCCTGGTTTCCCTGTGCAATGTGCTCTCTCCATCTTCATGTCATTCTTTATCTGAAGCTTTTCAGCCAGAACGTTCTTCACCTTCTCCTCTGTCTCAGACCAGGTCTCTCCACGTGACTTTATTATCCCCTCAAAGACCGAGTCATTTCATCTGGATAGTTCCTCTAGATACTCCATCTTGTCAGTGACAACTAGGAGGCTGTCACAGGCTTTAATCAAATCTGTCTGCATGGAGTTACACTGATCAGCTTGTTTAACATTTTCAGTTTAAATGTCATCCACCTGCTTTTGGGTAAACTGCAGACTTGTTTTGATGTCCTGTAATTCTCAGGTTAATGTTTCCAGTCTGGTGTTAGTGAGGTTATTTAGACATAAACAAAGTCTTTAAAGTTATCCTGTTGTTGTAATAAAGCCAGGAACATCTCCTTCTGCTGCTGAAACAGTTCCAATTCTTTTTTAAAGGAAACATATTGTTTATCTGATTGACCCTCTGCTCTAAATGTAGGATCATTGTATGGCCTGATGATGATGATGATGTTTTTTTTATCAGGATGAAGAAATCAGACCCTCCTGAGCCCAGCGGTGTGTCCATGAAGAGTAATGACTCTAAAGGTCTTGGCATTAACTTTAAGGCTGATCGACCTGCTGAGGACAGGTGAGGAGTCAGAAAAATGAACTTTGACCTCCATGCTTTAGTCTCTTAGGAGGTGATAAAGATTAGATTACACTGGATTGGATTAGATTAGTTCAAATGTTATTTTTCCCTTTGGGAAACTTTCTTAGGTTATTAAGGATTCCAGTAGCTGAAAAAGTAGAAAGATATATAAAAAAGATAGATATAAACAAAAATATAAATAAATTTAAAGTTATTTTAAAAGTCTCATTTTCTGTTCTTTCTCTGTAGTTTAACATGGATGCTTGATGTCTTCATGAAACCTTAGTAACATGCTCTGGTCCAAGATTCCTATGAATAAAGCACAACTCCATTCTTTCCACACTCACATAACCTCTCTGTTCAGTTGAGCTGGTGAGCAGCTACAAATATCTTGGCACAATAATAGATAACTCGCTCAAATTCGATGTGAACTGTGATATGCTCTGTAAAAAGGGTCAGCAGCGCCTCTTTTGTCTGAGAAAGCTCGCCAAATTCCAGGTAGACAGAAGCCTGATGAAAATGTTTTATTGTGCTCTTATTGAGTCTGTTATTTCATTTTACATCATGTGTTGGTACGGAAACCTTGCTGTCAAGGACAAAAACTCCCTAAGGAAAATTGTGCGCATTGCTTCCAAAGTAGCTGGGGTTAAGTTCAGCAGCCTGGAGGAAATTTATAACACTCAGCTGCTTAAGAAAGAGAAGTCCATTCGCAGAGATGAAACTCACCCTCTGAACCAGGAGTATAGGCTTCTTCCTTCTGGCCTCCGCCTTACTGTTCCTCCAGCTACTAAAAACAGATATAAATTTTCCTTTGTGCCTCTCTCCATCTTTAAACACCAAGGAGAAGAGGAGGTAATCGCACCATCACTTTTGAAAATGTCATATCTCCTTACTCATTGGTAATGTTAACCGTGCTTTTTATTATGCAGCTACTGCATATTTGCTGACCAGTAGTCTGTCCTTTCTCTTTTACTTGTTTGTAATGTTAACTGTGCACTTGGTTATGCAGCTACTGTATTTTTGCTGACCAGCAGTCTGTCACTTGCCGTCCTTCTCCTTGATCAGGAGCACAGCCTGATTTGATAAATCCACCTTGTTGATCTACTTTTTTGTATTGGAACTAACTGCGCATAGGGATGGGTACCTTTCACATTTGAACCGATACCATACTGATGCCCGGTTCTTGGGAATCGGTATCGGTACTCAACGGTACCAATTTTCGGTACTTTTGCTTGTGTTTATGGGGTAATAAATTTTAATTTGTTTAATATTAAGATGTCAAATTTTTTCAATGTAAATTTATTTCTCAATGTATAAAATTTGACAGATATATATCAAAGCAACATTCAACTGTTTGTACTGTAACACTGTAGTTGTCCCAAAAACTTCTTCAACATGAACAACATGCTGTGTTTAAGTCCGGTATGGAAATTCACCTACTCTACCAAATAGTATGCCTGCTTCTTCACTCCCTCACAGTCACAAGGATGCATTTAGGTACCTAAACATGGCACCTTTTGATTTTACGTGAATCGGTACTCGGTAGTACCTACAGAATTTGGTCGGTACCTCTTAAAGTACCTAATTCGGTACCCATCCCTAACTGTGCATCAATGTCTATACTGCTCATATTATCATGTTTGTTTTTTATGTTGTTATGTTTGAATGTGAATCCGCTGCAAACCAAATCGCCCTTCAAGGGACAAATGAATAAAATGAACTATGAACTACGAACATTGAGATATATGCTCCAGACTTGTTTTTAGTTCCATTGGGGTGGAGGAAGCGAAATATTTTATAGTTTGACATTTTTTTGGAAACTGATAACTCAATAACTACATGTCTATTAAAAAGTATGTCTGTTTTATCAGGATGAAGAGATCAGACCCTCATGAGCCCAGTGGTGTGTCCATGAGGAGTGACCGGTCTATGCATCGTCCCATTACCTTTAAAATTGGCCCACGTGCTGAGAGAAGGTGAGAATTCATCATAATGACCTTTGACCTCCCTCAGAGGTGATGAAGGTGTCTGTCTGATGGACCTGCTGAGGTCAGGTCAGCTCCCTTTGCCCTCAGACTGTCTTAACCCTTTAGCTCCCGGCTCAGCTGTTTGGTAGACCACTCTCTGAGCCCTCAGTGTGCTGAAGGTGGAGCAGCCTGATGGTTCTTCTCCTCCATGTGTCTGTGCTCCATCATGCTGAGATGAACCATCATCTGTCCCTTTATCTAAGAGAGTGGAGTGAGGGTCACAGTGTCCCTCCAATCAGGAGCTCAGAAATGTAAACATGTCTGTGAACATGTGGCTCTGACCTGCTGACCTTTGACAGGTGAGACCAGGTGTTCAGCAGAGACCCTCCTCAGTGTGAGGAAGTATCTGAAGGCCAGAAGAACCAGGACTTTGGTTTAGCAGTCAGAAGATGAGCCACATGCCACCAGAGGTCCATGACTCCCTAAAACCTGTCCACACACGAACAGCTATAATCATGCTGAGTCATCCTGATGATAATTAATGCTGAGTCATCCCGATGATAATTAATGCTGAGTCATCCTCATGGATTAAACTTCTGTTGTCATTTGAAACATGAGAGGGGAAAACAGTTTTTTTTTTAGTTGTGGTCCCATTAAGACTCTCCAATCTCACCATGATATTAAACTGATGCTGAATTTACTCCGTTTGGTCTCCTGGAAAGTCGAGAACCAAAGTTCCTCTGTGGTGAGAGTTTTAAAGCCAACTTGATGAGGGGTAATGGTCACAAGGAAACCCAAAAATATGCTGCTCAATGTTGGGAAAGTTTGTTCCATAGAGCCTGATGCTCAAGCAGCTCACCCTAAGTGGTCCCTGACTTAAGTCATTCTGGGCAGAACAGGTGAAAAAAGAGACAAGAACTGCTTCATCATCTGTTCTGATGTTTCTTAGTTTAGCTGAGAGCAGATCAGACAGGAGCAGACCGTTCACTGACTGATGCTGTTTCATAGACATGATGAGATGAGCAGAAGTGGATCATCAGTGATCTGTTCATTATAAAAGCTGAGGAACACAGCGGTTGGAGGTATAAATGCTCAGAGATCTTTCGTGCCTCGTTAGACAACCTTACATGACATGTGACATGTGCTGCTGCCTCACTTGGCCAGGTCACCCTTGTGGAAGAGGTCTTGACCTCAATGGGTCTACCTGGTTAAATAAAGGTTAAATACATAAAAACAAGCTTCAGAAAACACACAGAACATATTTTCAGGAACTCTTATGGTACAACAGGCTTGTGGTTTTTATTTTAACAATTTTGTTGATATTCAAAAATTTTAAACTGTGTTTCAGACTGCTGTGGTGGTTCTAGGCTGACTGCTCTTTCAGGATCAAGGCACACAAACACTCAAGAGCAGACGAGGCAGGTCCGTGGAGCAAAAATCAGGGTTTATTTAAACAGTTCACTTGGTCAAAACACAACAGGAGGTTCTCAGACAGGCTTAAATCAGTACACAGAGCGGGTAATCAGACAGTCAAGGTCGGTTCACAAAAGGCAGGCAAAAAACAGGCAAAGGTATCCAAAGGGCTTAAGGCAAAAACAAGGTCTGTCCAAAAAGGGTCAAAAACTGTGACTGTGACTATGAAAGAGCCAGAGTGACTCAAAAACAATGCGCAACAAGGACAAAGACACATGAGGGTTAAATACAAGAGGTAATGAGGGGTAATGAGGGACACCTGGGGGAGACAAGCCGGAACAGGAAGTAAAACCTACGGAGACAAGAAAGGAGAAATGAATTTCAAAATAAAACAGGAAATGACAAAACAAACATGACAAAGACAGACAGACAGGGTAACAAGAAAAACAAAAAACACGATCATGACATGCTCACAGTATCAAACACAACTTATACCATCTGGGCAAACACACAAGGTGATGTCTGACACCAGCTCTGTGAGGAAAAGTTCAACATTTTAAACAATGAAAATTAAATTTTGTGCTGAGCTGGACTGATGTTTGTTGCAACATTTTCCCGAAGTTTCATAAACACTGAATTCAGACATGATCCAAAATCCATCAGAGTGAAACTCTGCAGCATCTGATGGAGTTACCTTCAGGATGTGGCAACAAGAGCCAATCACTGAAAAAAGATGTCAAAATTTCCTGAAGCATCCATCAAAAACCTCACACAATGTGAATAAGAACTTGTTTTTAGATTTTTACTTTTTGATTTAGATTGATCATTCATTTAAATAATTCGACTACTGATCAGTCCAGCGTACATGTTGTGAAAGTCTACTGCACTCATTGTACAGTGTTACTTCCAGGCTTCATGACTTTTCAACATCACATTTTTTTCTGTTTGGCGTGCACATGGTTAATTTGCATACATGCACATGACTGGCACTACCACACTACCTGGTAAATGACCTGGTAAAACAATATTTGTAGATAAATTAATTTTTAATTCAATGGTCAAGCGTTGATAATGCTGTTGTTTCAAACGCCATACTCCCAATAGTGGAGATTGAAAACAAGCAAAAAAAAGGTTGTTGCAAATGTGAAAATCTTTTTACAACTTGAATTCTTTGTTAGAGAACAGTATACTGTGCACATACTCCTGGGCTAAGAGCATCTTCACAGTATGCTCCTTATCTCATTAAAACTTTTGGGAATTGAATTGACAGAAAAAAGGCTCTTATATGTGTGACATGATGGGTTGATAGTTGGGTAGTTTGATTTGGTGAAGTCAAAAATTTCAGTCAAAAAATATTTTTTTTTGCTGTGATTCCTGCATCCTGATAATTTATAATGAGACATTGGTCTCTTATATTTGTCCTGTTCTAATCTACAGAGATCAGAATATAAAATGTAGACTCCTCAGTATCTTCTCCAAACAGTCTGAATCAGAGCTGGACTCCATATTTCTGGTGAGAACATCACACTTTAACAGTGAAGTCCATGATCTACATGTCTGATGCTCCACCATGATCCAGATGTTCTTCTCTTTCTCTTTGAATCTCCACTGTCTTCTGTTCTCCAGCTGCTGGAGGAGAACATCATCACCTTTGTGAAGGACCAGCTGAAGAGGATCAAGAGAGGGTTAGGTCAAGATTACCCAGAATGCTTAGAGGCTCAGAATGAGGACGAGGAGCGGAGGAACATCAGAGAGGCATTTGAGAAGATGACAGTGGGCTTCCTGAGGAGGATGGATCAGGCCGAGCTGGCTGAGTGTGTAAGGAGAGGTAAGAGCTTTATTCTGAAGGTCAACTACAATGGGTGTGGAGGTATTTTACAAAGTCTGTGAAGTATTCAGGACTGATTTTTCTCTTCTGACTAAACTCTGATTTCGTGTCCTGTGTCCAGGATCCAGATTTTAATGTCAGTTGTTGGTCTTCCCTCAGGATCTGACGCCTCAGTGTGCCGACGCAAACTCAAGTCCAACCTGAAGCAGAAGTTCCAGACCGTGTTTGAGGGGATCGCTAAAGCAGGAACCCAGACCCTGCTGAACCAGATCTACACAGAGCTCTACATCACAGAGGGAGAGGCTGGAGGGGTCAATGAGGAACATGAGGTCCGACAGATCGAGACCACATCCAGGAGACCACAGGGACCAGAGAGGACCATCAGAGGAGAAGACATCTTTAAAGAACCACCTGGAGAAGATGGACCAATCAGAACAGTGATGACGAAGGGCATAGCTGGCATTGGTAAAACAGTCCTCACTCAGAAGTTCACCCTGGACTGGGCTGAAGACAAAGTCCACCAGGACATACACTTCATGTTTCCATTCACCTTCAGAGAGCTGAATCTGCTGAAGGAGCAGAAGTTCAGCTTGGTGGAGCTTGTTCATCACTTCTTCAGAGAAACCAAAGAAGCAGGAATCTGCAGGTTTGAGGAGTTCCAGGTCTTGTTCATCTTTGATGGTCTGGATGAGTGTCGGCCTCCTCTGGACTTCCACCAAACAAGAATCCTGACTGATGTCACAGAGTCCACCTCAGTGGATGTGCTGCTGATCAACCTCATCAGGGGGAACCTGCTCCCATCTGCTCTCCTCTGGATAACCACACGCCCTGCAGCAGCCAATCAGATCCCTCCTGGATGTGTTGACATGGTGACAGAGGTCAGAGGGTTCACTGACCAGCAGAAGGAGGAGTACTTCAGGAGACGGTTCAGAGATGAGGAGCAGGCCAACAGAATCATCTCCCACATCAAGAAGTCCAGAAGCCTTCACATCATGTGCCACATCCCGGTCTTCTGCTGGATCACTGCCACAGTCCTGGACCATGTGCAGGAGACCAGAGAGGGAGGGGAGCTGCCCAAGACCCTGACTGAGATGTACATCCACTTCCTGGTGGTTCAGTCCAAAGTGAAGATCACCAAGTATGATGGAGGAGCAGAGACTGATCCTCACTGGAGTCCAGAGAGCAGGGAGATGATCCAGTCTCTGGGTAAACTGGCTTTTGAGCAGCTGCAGAGAGGAAACCTGATCTTCTATGAAGCAGACCTGACAGAGTGTGGCATGGACATCACAGCAGCCTCAGTGTACTCTGGAGTGTTCACACAGATCTTTAAAGAGGAGAGGGGACTGTACCAGGACAAGGTGTTCTGCTTCATCCATCTGAGCGTTCAGGAGTTCCTGGCTGCTCTTCATGTCCACCTGACCTTCATCAACTCTGGAGTCAATCTGATGGCAGAAGAACGCAAAACATCCAAGGTCATTAAAATCTTTAAAGTCAAACCTGATCTGAAACACCTCCATCAGAGAGCTGTGGACCAGGCCTTACAGAGTCCAAACGGACACCTGGACCTGTTCCTGCGCTTCCTCCTGGGTCTTTCTCTGCAGACCAATCAAAACCTTCTAAGAGGTCTGATGACACAAACAGGAAGTAGCTCACAGACCAATCAGAGAACAGTTAAGTACATTAAGTCAAAGATCAGTGAGGACGTGTCTGCAGAGAAGAGCATCAATCTGTTCCACTGTCTGAATGAACTGAATCATCGTTCTCTGGTGGAGGAGATCCAACAGGCCCTGACATCAGGACGTCTCTCCACAGCTGAACTGTCTCCTGCTCAGTGGTCTGCTCTGGTCTTCATCTTACTGTCATCAGAGAAGGACCTGGACGAGTTTAACCTGAAGAAATACTCTGGTCCAGGGAAGTACCTGGATGAGATTGACCTGAAGAAATACTGTGGTTCAGAGGAGGCTCTTCTGAGGCTGCTGCCAGTGGTCAAAGCCTCCAGCAAAGCTCTGTGGGTGCTCCTACCTGCACAGGTTACATCAGATTTCTGTGATTTTACAAGAATAATCTTCATCTGTCTGCTCTTTATGTTCCTCTGATTTCTTTCTCAGGCTGAGTGGATGTAACCTGTCAGAGAGAAGCTGTGAAGCTCTGTCCTCGGTCCTCAGCTCACAGTCCTCTGCTCTGAGAGACCTGGACCTGAGTTACAACAACCTGCAGGATTCAGGAGTGAGCCGACTGTGTGATGGACTGAAGAGTCCAAACTGCAGACTGGAAGCTCTCAGGTGAGGAAACATCAGGTCTCTAACTCCAGGATATCTGAGCAGGGTTTAGTCAAAGCTCTGCAGTCCACACCTGAACCTTTAACACAGTAACAGGTCAGTGTTTGAGTCGAGTGGTGTCACTTTAAAAAGCATGATGGACAAAGAAACACAGAAATATCTGTAAATACTCACTGCTCTGTAACGTCTTTGTCTCAACCACTGATGCAGTAGAAGCTGTAGAAGGACACGTCCATCACTCAGCATCAGGAACATTTAGGCTGATTATAGATGATCCAGCACCATCTCATTTATTTAAAATATTTTAATCAAACTTTTTTCAAAACTAGTTCAAGGCTCCAGATATCTATTTTTATATACACACTAAATCACAGTGGTATTTACTGGGTACTGAAACTCTATTTTGCAACTCCCTCAATAACCTGAACTTTAAAAAAACTTAGAAGTATGTAATTTAAAAAATATAAAAACCTCAATTATAAAATATAAATTATTGAATGAATGAAACAGGAGAATTCGTTGTGCAAGTGTCAGTCACTGTTCAAAAATGACTCATATTACAGGTTGATGAAGTTAAGTTTTTGTCCAAAGAGTTCAGTTAAAGTCAAAGATTCAGGAGCCTGATGGTCTGGAGGTGAAAGCTGTTTGTGAGTCTTGTAGTCCTTGTTTTCACACACCTGTAGCGTCTGCCAGATGGTAGGAGTGTGGACAGTTTGTGTTGTGGGTGGGTTTGGTCTCTGATGATGTTGTGGACCTCTTGGTGACCCGGGTGTTGTAGATGTCCTGTAGTGGAGGGAGGTCTGCTCCACAGATGTACTGTGCTGTTTTAATGACAGCTGGAGAGCCTTTCTGTCCTGGACAGGGCAGTTCCCACACCACACTGTGATGGAGTTTGTCAGGACGCTCTCTGCTGTGCATTTGTAGAAGTTTCTGAGGAGTTTGGTGGACAGTCCAAATGTCCTCATCTTCCTGAAAAAGAGTCTCTGCTGAGCCTTCTCAGCCTTCTTCTTTGGGTTCATAATCATTTCCAGGAGACCAGCTGAGCCCCCTCCTCCCTGTAGGCTGTCTCTTCTCCACCGGTGATCAGCCCGGTGACAGTGGTGTCATCAGTGAACTTGATGATGGAGGTGTTTCTCTGGGAGGGGGTGCAGTCGTAGGTGAAGAGGGTATACAGTAGTGGACTGAGCACACAGCCTTGGGGAGTCCCTGTGGTCAGTGTCCTGGTGCTGGATATCCTGGTACCAGCTCTTCCTGCCTGGGGTCTGTCTGTGAGAAAGTCCAGGACCCAGCAGCAGAGGGAGGATGTCAGTGTGAGGTTGTAGAGTTTTTCAGTCAGTCTGCTGGGGCTGACGGTGTTAAAGCAGAACTGTAGTCCACAAACAGCTTTTGAACACAGGTGTCCCTGTGTTTGAGGTGTGGCAGGGCTGTGTGGATGGCTGCATTGACCTCATCAGTGGAGCGGTTATGATGATATGCAGATTAGAGGCTCTGTTGTGTCTGGGATGTTCTCTTTCTGTGTGACAGGACCATCCTCTCAAACTCTTCATTACAGCTGAAGTGAGTGCAGCTGGTGATGTCAATCAATCAATCTTTATTTTTATAGCGCCAATTCATAACAAGTGTTATCTCAAGACACTTTACAATAGAGCATAAAGCTCTTCATTTTATGGATACACATATATGCATAGATACATACAGAGGCGTAGCTTTCCATTAGGCAAGGCAGGCAATTGCTTGGGGCCCCCAAGCCAGTAGGGGCCCCCAGAGGGCCAACACATTTGACACAAACCATATATACTTCATATGAGCAGTGGCAGGTTGCAATGACAGTTTGCTGTCTCAAATCCCTTAAAGGGGCCCCTTGAGCCAAATTCGCCCCTCCCCCACCTGTTACGCTCCAGAGTCAGAGTGAGTGAGAGACGTGAGTGAGGAGGGAGCGTGTTGGCGCGTGCTCCTGCCTGATCGCCCAGGCTCTGTGGCCGTAGCGGAGCGGAGCTCTGCAGAATACGTCTAGAGACTGTCAGATAATTCATAATTAAATACAATTACAAGTAAAACAAAGTAAAGTTTCATAAAACATCATTATTGTTTCAGTCCTTTCTCCTGTTAAGGGGAGAGTTACCTTGTCACACAGGCACAGAGGTGAGTGCTCACACTGAGGACAAATGACCTGACAGCCCCCGATTGAACATTAAGGTGGGCTGTAAAAAAAAAAAAGCTAAAACTAGAGGAAAAAAAAATAAAGATAAAAAGTAATAAATGCTCTGCCCTTAAAGTCCTTTTCATAAATTAGTTTGAGAATCGTTTTTTATTATTTATCTTAGTTTCAGTTTCGTAAATATTGAGTGTAGTGAGTGAAGTCTTATTCTAGGTTCAAATTTATTAGAGAATAAGTCCATCCAGTTAAATATTATGTTGTTGGTTGTTAAAAAATGGTTATTTATTTCATTTTCAGCTCAGTATAGCACATTAGCTCTTAATATTTTGAAATATTTTATTTAACTTGAGATGTTTGAAATATCCAATTTCAGTTCAGTAAAGCACTTCAAGCACTTTTATTTGCAGATGTTTTATTCTGCTTAATGTTTTAGCTTGGATTTGTAAATTGTATTCAGTGAAGCACTTTAAACACTTTTTTTCTCCAAATGGATAATTTTGCTTCAAATAAAGACAAGTATTTCTTTACATCTTATTCTTGTTTAAAAAGCATTTACATCATACAAAAGTTATGGACAGTGATAAAATGGTGACCTATGGTGTGAAAAGGGGACACTGAAAAATTTGGGTGCACCTAATTTTTGTGCTGGAGCACCTTAAAAAATTCTTTTAGGTGCACCATTGCAACCAAGTTAGTCGAGAGCCCTGTTAGCAGTATTTATATTTTATTTTTGACTCAAAGTTTTGACTTTTGCAAAGAATTAAAGACAGCTGTAGTCATTGCATTTTATTTTTTAAATTTTTGTAAGCAATTTTATTGGTTTGAACAGCTTTAATATTGGATATATTTGTTTTAAGAATGTGCACTTTTGATTTGCCTACAGTGGACACAGAACTTCAAAGGAAACTATTTTTCATTTTTTCATACCTTTTTATACTTTTCAGTTGTGCACTTTTGATTACAATTTGAGATAACAGATGTTGCACTAAGGTAACCCATGGACATATTTTCTAGTAATCTTTCTACTATTTTATTACAGTGTTTTGTTTTAATAAAAGAGAGTTGATTGTTTTGCACAATTATTGTTGATTGTTTTTGATGAAGATAAAAATATAGATATTAACTTTTTTTTTAACCCCCCATGGGCCCCCAATCCAATCTTGCTTGGGGCCCCAGGGGACCCTTGCTACGCCACTGGATACATATATACATATAGAATACACATATACATATATATACAAATATATACATCCAACACAACACATGGATCCCTCCATCATGGCTCAAGAAAAACCTTCTGTTAAGCAGCAGGAAATCTTGAATGTGGATCCCAGTCTCATGATGAACAGCAAATCCACACCATGCTGTGTTGGTGTGAGGGCAAAAGAAGGGAGGTAAGAGGAGACAAGTGTACTAGAATAAGACCTAAAATTAGGGACAGGTTCATGTACCATCAACCTGTCGTCTGATTTATTAGAGGTTAGCCTCTTGAGATGCTACATCTCATTTTCAGGAGGGTCCTCATGTCTGAATGGTTGTGGTGATCATTTTATAGAAGTATAATCTTAGATATTCAAACTGAAAATAAGAATTTATGGTAGTGACGAACTCATGGGTGCCCAGACCACAAGTGCATCCCAACCATATTTGTCTCTGTTAAATATAAATGTGTTAAAGGCCTCTTGAGATGTGACATCCCATTTTCAGAGGGACCTCATGCCTATGTGGTAATAAAATATAGATACTGTAGATGTATCGATCATGGATATGGAGATCATGCTAATATCTGTATAAATAGCTATAATGATAATGGGAATGGAGTGTTCCTAATAAAATGGCCAACTATGTGTCATGTTTATAACTGTAGTTTTGAGGCTTCGTGACTCCACAGCAGCAGGCAGTCTCCACCAAGGATCCCAGACCACCTACAAGACCAGAGCCAGAGACGAGTACAGGAGCAAACAAAAGGGGCAAAAGCAGATGCTGAGGGAGAGAGAGAGAGAGAGAGAGAGAGAGAGAGAGTGATAGAGCCCATTGTGCCAGACTTCGGCAGTCTAGACCTGTTACATCTAAACTATGAGTCTAATTTATGAACTAATTTATTTATAACCTATAAGCTGGTCCTTAACTGAAAGCTTTATCAAAGAGGAATGTTTTAAGTCTAACCTTAAAGGTAGAGAGAGTGTCAGACTCCCGAACCGTGGTTGGTAAATTGTTCCAGAGAAGAGGAGCCTGATAACTGAAGGCTCTACCTCCCATACTACTTTTGGAGATTAATGGTACCACAAGTAGGCTGGCATTTTGGGAGCGTAATGTTCTAGAGGGGTTGTACGGTACTACAAGCTCTTTAAGATAGACTGGTGCCTGTCCACTGAGAGCTTTATAGGTGAGGAGAAGAATCTTGAATTCTATTCTATATTTAATGGGAAGCCAATGCAGAGAAGCTAAAACAGGAGTAATGTGGTCTCTTCTCCTAGTTCTAGTCAGCACACGTGCTGCAGCATTTTGGACCAGCTGAAGCGTCTTAAGTGACTTGCTGGGACAGCCTGAAAGCAGAGAATTACAATAGTCCAGTCTAGAGGTAACAAAAGCATGGACTAGCTTTTCAGCATCGCTCTGGGACAGGATAGGCCTGATTTTAGCGATGTGTTGTGGTTGCTGTGACCCTGCTGTTCCTCTGCTGAAAATCAGTGATGTGTTTCAGGCCCTGCCACATCCATCAGGGGTCTGAGGTGTGGTCGTACCCCACCAGCTTCAGTCTGTTCTGCCTTTTGGCTTCCCTGATGGACCTGTGTGGGTCATTTCTGGCCTTTTTGTATCCATCTGTGTCTCCAGAGGAAACTGCAGTGGAGTGTGCAGCAGCATGGAGCGTACTTCACTGTTTATCCAAGGTTTCTGATTTGGATATATTTTGCAGTGCTTGGTGTGGACAGTGTTATCAGAGCACCTGCTGATGTAGCTGCTCACTGATGCATTTTCCTCTAAGTCCACAGGACAGTCCTCCCTCAAAGCAGCAGTCTTAAACACATCCCAGTTTGTAGAGCTGAGGCAGTCCTGAAGAACCAGATCAGTCTCTTCATCCCAAACTTTGACAGTTTTACTCACAGGGGGCTCGTTTGAGGAGGGTCTTGTAAGCTGGATGGACAGGGGAGAAACAGCCTTGTACCTGTGCCTCACAAAGTTAAAACAGTAAAAGTAGGAGAATAAAATAAACTAAAAATTAAATGAACTCAAATCATTTAGAAACTTGCTTAAATGTTCAGTAAATAAACATTTAAGGAAGATTTGGATGACAAACACTTTATATAAATTATATTTTTTAATTTGATGGTATTTATGAAGTATGAAAAGGAAAAGTAGGGCTTCTCTTATTTTATGATTTCAATCAATCTTTATTTGCATAGCGCCAATTCATAACAAATGTTAAATCAAGACACCTTACAATAGAGCACAAGTCTCTGTATTTTTGGATACACATATTTGCATAGATACGTATAAACATAAATAAAATACACATATACATTTATATACATCCAACATCAACATGAATCCATATAACCAATCATGAATCCCTCCATCATGGCTCAAGAATAAAACCTTTTGTTAAGCAGCAGGAAATCTTGATTTAATGACAATATTTTATTAGTGCTCTTCAGTCACTTCATTTAAAGCTGTAGATGTAAAAATCCTCCCCAAATCACTTGCACACGTCCATCATCATCCTGATCAGAGCAGCTTCCTCAAAGGTAGACGTTCCTCCAATAACACAGGCAGACTTTTCAATGTGATGGACTCTTCTTCACACCATCAAACCAAATCCATCAGAGTCACATTAGACTCAGAAAAAGCCAGGATAGAGTCACCTGCTCATTTCTTCTGTCCACGATGCCAAACTTTGTCTTTGGGGAATCATTTCTGAATTGGGTTCAGATTTTCTCCAGCACACCTACAGCCACTGTGATCACAGACGGACTGAGCCCACAACCTTTCACACTGCACAGTCCAAAGAAATCCAAGTCTGGTAAATATCGGCTTTAAGGCCAGAGTTTAGGACATGGTGGGACGTGTCCCAGTAAAAAGAGAGGACACTTGTGTGAGCTGCAGACTGACAGCATGACAGGAGAAGAAGGAGATAAACATGTTGTTGTTTGTCCTCCTGAAAAGAAGGAGAAACAGAGTCAGAAACAGCAGCTCTGCAAAGACATGACAGTCATCAGTTTGAGTTTAGACACAAATCTGTTTAGAGCTAAAGTCAGACTTTGTGTTGAGCACAAACAGATTTGATTCCTGATTTAGTCTGTTTAGGAAGACTAATACTTCAAGTTTTAGCAGAGGCTGATGGGCAGCTGATTTCTGAAGAAGTGTGAATAAAACAGGCCAAAGCTGACAGAGACAGACGTGGTTTATATGAGGGCTTTATAGTTGATGATCTTCAGAGCAGTGAGGAGCACGCACAGACATGAGTGTGAAGTGAACAGAGTGAAATCATTGTGATGAAACAGCAGGGTGGTCCTCTGAGAACATCCTGACAAAGAGCTTCAAATAACATCCAAACACATTCTTCTCAAGTGGGACAGATGAAACTATCTGTAGTTTAGAGCTCAGACTTGAGTCTTTAGAGCACACTGGAGAGTTTAAAGGATGAGGATGAAGAAGTCAAAGTGTTGATGTGAGCAGGGGCATAGCCTTCATTTCAGAAGTGAGGGTGACAGGTTGTTCTGGAGCAGGATGATTTTTTAAAACTATTTATTGAAAGTTCCTCTCCCATTCAATTGCACCAAACAACTGGAAACACCTGATGACTAGGGAAAGCATTATAGAGTATTTTATGATAGGCGCAAGAATGAAGAAAATGTCAAATAAGTTGACCTAAAAATCTTTTCAACTCTCAAACCTTTAAAGTTGTATAATCCTATGGCTTCTCCAGACCCATTTACATTTGCCACAGCATGTGTCAGGTCACTACGACGGAGGATTTGGGCCACGTTGAAAACTAAAAAAAAAGAAGGTTACGAGAATAAAGTAAAAAATTATTAGAATAAAGTCATCTTTTTGATCAAACTAGGAAACATCTAATTAAAAATATAGCCACAGATTTGGACTTTGTGCCTCAATAACTCATCAATAAAAAGAACATAGTTCCAAACCCGACCCTCTTTTTGATCACTGTAATGAAGACTGTGAGCTTTAAACTCCTTTTCCTCCAAATGAGCCGTCATAAGAGCCAGAGGACTTCAACTGGTCTCAATACTCAGCCGCTGATGGCTCGGAGGTTTAGGGACCATCGGCACGTTACCATATCAGAGGAATAGTGTGAAAAAAAACTGAATAACTTTCCCATACTGAGAAGTAAAGTCTTCAAAATCACAGCAGATACAAAGGATCATATGTCATTCATACTACGCGGTCATAATTTCTTCAAGACTTATGAATTAAAATATTTTACAGGACTTTCTGATTGAAAATAAATCAAATGCCATCAAAGTAATGACATCTACCAACCAAGTCATAACAAAACATGAATGATGATCTCCTCTACTTTGAACTACAGCTCTTACTTCAGAAAAAATGTTCTGATTTGATTAAAATGATATTTTGCATATTTAATTGTAGTAATTAATATGCATAGAAAATAATAACTCCAATGATTTTATTGTTGGTGACTGTAGTGACACTAAAGTCACACTAATGATCAAACATCTCTTCAATATTATACTACATCTCCATTTTAAGAGTTGTTCTTAATTAAATTTATATGACTTTAAATATTGATGGATACTCATTTACAGGTAATGATGATCAAAACTAATAACTGTTTTTTGTTGCAGTGACACCAAACTCAGCCTGATGATCATACATCCCTCAGGTTCAGTTTGATGACACTGTAGCCAAAAACAGTTCAGTTTTTACAGTTTAATAGTCAGAACCTATTTATTAATATATGCTAATATTTCAAAAAATCATATAATATACAGGGACAAAAAGGGGCATGTGTGATCATCAGGCTGAATTTGGTGTCACCTCAGCCAGAAACACTTAAATTACAGATTTTATACCCATAACCTATTATTTAATATGGGGAAGTTATTAAATTTTCTTTCACATAATTCCTCCGATATGGTAATTTGATGATTGTCCCTAAGCCGCTGAGCCATCAGCTTCAGCGTGTTGACGGCTCGTTTGGAGGAAAACGAGTTTAAAGCTCACAGTCTTCATTACAGTGATCAAAAAGAGGGGTCAGGTTTGGAACTATGTTCTTTTGTAGATGAGTTATTGAGCCACAAAGTCCAAATCTGTGAAAATATTTTTAAGTATACCCATGTAGATGTTTCTTAGTTTGATCTAAAAGATGACTTAATTTTCTTAATTTTTCGACTTTATGCTTGTAATTTATGAGATTATTCTCATAATTTTATGACTTTATTCTCATAATTTATGAGATTATACTCGTAACCTTCCTTTTTTTAAAGTTTTCAACGTGGCCCTAATCCTCCGTTGTAGGTCTCTACACTTTCCCATGTGCCTTTCACCAGGTTTAGAGATGGGTATTGATTCTTGTTAAGAAACAATTAGGGACAGTTCAATCCAAGGATATCATAATCCTTTATGATGAACGATTCCCTTGTCGATTCTTTACATTACGCCTAAGCAGCTGAACCTTACTTTGACTTTCCTGCCCCAGCTACCTTGGTTTAGCAGATGGTTAACAGTTTCCCAAGAAAACTGTGAGTTAAGATCAGAAGCACTGAAAAACTAAACACACAAAATGTCAGGAGTTGTCAAAAGCTGTGGTTTGTTAGCCTTTCTATCTGCTGCTTGCCAAAGCATTGGGCTTTCTGATAAGTACAGCTGAAACTGAAGCTGCAGTGGACCAGTCAGACCAACAAGATCCTATGTTCTCCACAAAACACAAGAACCAGCTTCACACAAATCACCAAATAAAGACACAGTTATGGTATATTTTAAAAGGTTAAAGTCGTGTATGCGCAACAGTAATCTGTGAGCTCCAGTAAGGTGCGAGATTTGCTCTGATTAAGATGTTTTTATTAATGGTAGCATGAAAATGTGTAAGGAGATCTGCACACCAAAAGTAGCTCCCCTGAAGTTTTTTATTTTCAGACAGTGACGTTTCGAGCATAACCGCTCTTCCTCAGACTTTACATAGTGGTCAGTGAAAAGCCATTTAAATAGAAGTAAGTACACACATGACCCAACTCAGCTGGAACTCATCAACAATTATTTACAATCAACAAGGTACCCCCTCAGAAGAAGGGAGGCACGCTGAGAGGCCATCATGTAATGCTATCCAAAAATGTTACATATCACATGATGGCCTCTCAGCATGAATCCTTGTTTGGGAATACTAACTACTAAGTAATGTATTTTGTCTGCAGATATACATTGCCTGCACACATTTCTCCAATCATGTGTTCTTGAGATGTATATCAGCAGATAACTACATGATTTTCTACATAGCAACTTTTTGCATCATGTGATTTGTTCTTATCCCTTATTATGTGAATGTAGGGGGTTATGTATTTGTATGCATGCAGAAATGTTGTGTGTCGTTTTATGTATACGTTTATATCAGTATGCTAGTGGGTGTAGATTTATGTTATATGTCAATCAATCAATCAAACTTTATTTATAAAGCACTTTTCATACATGAGATGTATCACAAAGTGCTGTACATTAAAATAAACAAGCAGATCAGAGAGATACAGATTAAAATAGAGGATCCCACCCACCCTCCCAGCCCATAATTAACACAGACAACCACCAAAATTATGTACCCAAGCCCCCCCACACACACACACACACACACACACACACAGACAAGGACTGTAAGCCAGGACTCTTTAGAAATCCACAGAGGACTGAGGAAACGCCATCTTGAATTGAAAATGAGGAAACACTGGAGCTAAAACTAAACTGACTGAATAAATTAGTAAATAAAATAAATGAAACCATGATAAAATATGACAAAGGTAATAAAATACTAAAAATTGATTAAGATAGAATTCTTTTAAAACCAAACAATTAATAAATAAAAAGTGGTAAAACATTAAATAGTAACTCTGAAATTAAAATGGAGTAAATACCATTAGATGTAGATTAAAAGAGTATTCAGCTAAAAGCCAGATTAAAAAGGTAGGTCTTGAGTTTGCCTTTAAAAATATGAACAGTAGGTGCTGCCCTCAGGTCTTCTGGTAAACTGTTCCACAGACGGGGGCCGTAATAATGAAAGGAGGCTTCCCCGTATGTTTTAGATCTAACTTTGGGGACTATAAAAAGACCACTACCTTAAGACCTGAGGGCTCTAGTGGGCTCATATGGTAAAAGCAAAGCAATTTAAAAACCAAGAAAAGAACCTTAAAATCTGTTCTAAAAGATACAGGAAGCCAATGCAGAGACTTTAGAATCGGTGTAATGTGGGCTCTCCTTCTGGTCTTTGTCAGCATCCGTGCAGCTGAATTTTGAAGGAGCTGTAAATGTAAGATGTTCTTTTGGGGAAGACCAGAAGACCAGAGGAGAGCATTGCAGTAATCGATTCTGCAGGTAATAAAAGCATGAACAAGAGTCTCTGCATTGGCTTGAGAGAGAAACTGGCGCCTTCTGGAGATGTTCTTTAGGTGATAAAAAGCCTTCTTGGTGACATCTCAAATATGTGTCTTAAAACTAAGGTTAAAATCAAATGTTACACCCAAATTTTTAACTTGTTTGCAGGGATTAAAAGACAGTGCTTTGAGTTTGCTCTCCAGTTTCTCTCTCTCTGGACTTGTACCCATAACTAAAACCTGAGTTTTGTCCTGGTTGAGCTGTAAAAAGTTGTCTGCCATCCTGGACTGGACGTCTAAAATACAGTTAACAAGGGCATCGATCGGTCCTGTGTCATTAGGAGACACAGCAATGTAAAGCTGGGTGTCATCAGCATAGCTGTAAAAGTTGATGGCGTGTCTCCTGATGACATCTCCTAAAGGTAACATGTAAAGGTTAAAAAGTGTTGGACCTAAGATCGAGCCCTGGGGAACGCCATATTCCATTTCATAGATTCTTGATGAGCATTCCCCCGTGCTTACATAGAATTTCCTGCCATTGAGATATGTTTTGAACCAGTTAAGAGCAGTACCAGAGATGCCAATGAGGCTTTGGAGTCTGTTTAAAAGAATTGTGTGATCACCTGTGTCAAAGGCTGCACTCAGGTCCAGCAGAACTAAAACAGAGGCTAATTTCTTATCCATGTTGGACCTGAGGTCACTTACAACTTTGAGCAGTGCTGTCTCTGTACTGTGATTTTTTCTAAAACCAGATTGAAATGTGTCACCGGTATTTTTAGAAGAAATAAAATCATTTAACTGATTAAAAACAATGTTTTCTAAAATTTTACTTAAAAATGTCAGGTTGGATGCAGGTCTGTAATTGTCAGGCACTGCTGTATCCAAGTTGTTTCTCTTCAGAAGGGGTCTGACACAGGCTGTCTTAAAGGCAGTGGGAAACACCCCTGTCTGAAGAGAGTAATTAACAATATCAAGAACATCATCTTTAAAAACACTAAAAGAGGTTTTAAAAAGGGATGTTGGGATAGGGTCTAAAACACATGTCACTGGTCTAAGCTGGGAAACAACCTTTTCAAGCACTGCAGCATCAACCAGGACAAACCTCTCCAGTGTTTCCTCATTTAAAACCACAGACTCAGAGGAGTTAAAATTACCAGGCTTATGGTTTAAAATGTTTGACCTGATGAAATCAATTTTACTTCTGAAGTGGACTGCAAGGTCTTCGCAAGACAATTCAGAATTAAAAGGTTGGTTAAAAACGGGGTTGGTAACTTGGTCAATGGTACTGAAAAGGATTTTCGGGTTATTGATATTGTCAGTGATTAAATGATCCTGTTGTGCCTGTTTTACTGTCCTGTTGTATGTTGTCATTTTTTCCCGGAATGTTTGAAAATGTACTGTAAGTTTGCTTTTCCTCCATCTTCTCTCCGCAATTCTGCATTCTCTCTTTAATCTGAGAACATTGTTTGTTCTCCAAGGAGGTTTAGTGTTTGTTTTAATCTTTTTTATATTTATAGGTGCAACACTATCAAGTGTTGACCTAAGTTTCCAGTTAAAATGATCAACAATAAAATCACAGGAGGAGGGTAAAACAGATTTTGGGGCATCCTTTAAAATCTCACTAAAATTAGCAGCCACTTCAGAAGTAAGATAGCGTTTCCTGACAGTACGCTCTGGGATGTCCTGCTGGATAAAATCTTTCACTTTAAAAAACACAGAGTAATGGTCAGAGAGACCCACATCCACAACAGAGGACACAGAAGTCGATAAGCTGTATGTTATTAATAAATCCAACTAGGGTTGTAATCAACCAAAGAAATTGTTGGTCGACTAAAACACAGCAATTAATAAATTTAAAAATTCTCAACTGTCTTTATCAATAATATGGACAGTCACTGTCATATAGGACTACATTCGAAGAGACGTACACATCTGTAATCTTTATCTATTAACTTGGAAGCTTTTTCTTTTTTTCTCCCTCGTATTTTGCCGTTAATAATTATAATTATTAATAAATAATAATATTAATAATTGTGAGGCGCACTGGCACTGAATATCCAGAAAAACATTTGAACCTGGATATTCATGGGACTCTTTTAGTGTTCACACAGAGTTTCATATTAACCACGTTGTTCACTACAACAGACACTTTTTTTCTTTTTGAACTCTGAAAACATCGCCAACTTCATAGTCGCACAGCGATGTTTTTCCCCTGTGTTCGCACCTCCTTTATCTCTCTCAACACAAGACTCTTTGCTGTCCGGTCTTCATCAATGAAATGGGCAGTCACTGTCATATTCTGTCTGTTATCTTTATCTATTAACTCGGAAGCTTTCTCTTTTTCCTCCCTCGTATTTTGCCGTGAGCGCGTGCGTAATTGTCTGGCGCGCTGGCACTGAATATCCAGGTTTCAATGTTTTTCTTGGCCTTCCACGACACCAATGGGCCTCATATCCTCAGAAATAAAATAGTCAATTCCTTCTGTGATGTCGTTTTTGCATTTGGGTGTTTATATGAGGCATAAAATCCAGCGTGAGGATGAGGGATCCCGCTGCTGCAGTGTGCAGTTATAAAGCGAATCTTATTAGCCTAGAATATTGAAATGCTCTTAAATAAAAATATTGAAATGAAGGATAAATACATTAAAATGGTGTTCTGAGACATGATGGGGGTGCTCAGAAAATACCCCCATTTCACTTGATACATTTCTCCTGATGAAATGAACTGCAGGGGAAAAAATAAATTGACATATTTGGTCGACCAATCAGAATTTTGGTCGACTGAGCACGCATCGACAGATTAGTCGACCAGTCAACTTGGACTTTACAGCCCTAAATCCAACACATTTCCTCTGTTGTGGGTGGGGCTTGAAACATGCTGGGTAAAATTCATAAAATTAATAAGATTTAAAAATTCACAACTGAAAGAGAATGAATGAATGATGGACAGCAGTTCTGAAAATTCACTGATAAAAGAAGAGCATCTTTTAGGTGGCCTGTAGACAGTTAAACAAAATATTGGAGGACTGCTAAAAACAAAAGAATGATATTCAAATGAACTAAAATCACCAAATAAAACCTCTTTAAAACCATATGAAGCTAAAAGAATAGTTGCAGTCCCCCACCCTGTCTACCATTTCTACAGGAATATAAATAATTAAAACCAGGTGGAGATGCTTCATTTAGAGCTGCAGGTCCTTCGGTGCCAAGCCATGTCTCAGTTAAAAACATAAAGTCAATATTATTATCTAAAATCAAGTCATTGATTAAAAAAGTCTTATTTAAAAGAGAGCGAACATTTAAAAGTGCCATGTTGAGAGTCTTTTCTTGTCTCAGTGGGAGATGTGGGTATGTATGTATGTGAATGGATATGTGTGCATGTGTGATTGCTTGTATATGTATATATTTATGTATAACATTTGTATATATTGGGTGTACTGAATGTAGTTTGTGTATGGGGATGCATCGGTATATGGATTTGTATATTCATGGTGTTTGTAAGTGTACATATACGAGATAATGTGACAATTTAAAACACTGCCTCCCTTCTTCTGAGGGGGTACCTTGTTGATTGTAAATAATTGTCGATGAGTTCCAGCTGAGTTGGGTCACGTGTGTACTTACTTCTATTTAAATGGCTTTTCACTGACCACTATGTAAAGTCTGAGGAAGAGCGGTGACGCTCGAAACGTCACTACCTGAAAATAAAAAACTTCAGGGGAGCTACTTTTGGTGTGCGGATCTCCTTACACATTTTTCATGCTTGGAATCTTTTGGATCCAGCACCCTAAATAGGATGTGCGTGCCCACCCCGTCTGTTTTTCAACTTTATTAATGGTAGCGTCAGGAAATTAAAGCTGGGGTTGGCGATTTTGGAAAACGAGCATGAATTTGAAAATAGCACACACGCTCACACGCATGCGCTGGTGATATATCCTGAAGACTGATTCAACTCCAAACCCTCAGCACAATGCGTTTGTTTTACACTACACCAAGTCATGTCTCAGTCAGCGGTAAGAAAACACCGAACAAACATGTAAAGTTAGTTCGTACTCACATGTTGATCGGGGTATAGGTAGTTCCTCTGACATTCTCCACATAGCTGTCAAATCTCCCGTTTTGGCCGTTAAACTACCGTATTTTCCGTATATTATCCTCTTTTCCGCTGTCCTCCTGTATCAGTATTCTCCTGTAAATCTCCGGTGTGATGATATAATAATAAAAACATTCCTCTGCCTCTCCAAACTGAACTCTGTCTCTAGCCTGAAGGGGGCAGTAATGCTCCAAAATGATGGATGCCAACCGCCGTAAAACCAAGGAGAGGAAAAAACCTTGCGGGAACGTCCACCTGCAGTAGCCTGGGTGGCAGCTATCGCGAGATTAGAGCAGCAGAACAAACTTAGAAAAATAAAGAGTTTATTTCAGATTTCTGTACACCTGTCTTAAAATGTGAGGGATACTGGAGCTTGGTTGGGGTTGTGGGACGGCTCACAGCGGGCTTCCCTTATTTTTAAACACAAAACTTGACAGGTAAGCTTCTCCGGCGGACTCTGATACGTATGAGCTCGGCCACATGCACCGAGTCTGTGCACGCCGGGAAAATTTGATTTGATTTGATTTGATTTATTTATTTCGGTCATGTCAACACAGTTATACAGCATCACACATTGTCAATAGTTGATCAAATGTTCATGTCCGAGTAGACGGGAGAAGCAGAGCTTATCTAGTCCCATCCCCATTTTCTCAATATTTAGTATTTAGTCTCCTCTTTTCCACATATTAACAAGTTGTTATACATTTTTATTCTTTTACAGAGGTATGACATAATTCTTGACTCCCTTTTAGTGTCCGTATTTGACATATTCCATAATCATTTGTTCCACATAAGCCTTTTTGTTGTTGTTGTTAAAATGCACGCGCAGTAGGTGGGCAGAATGGCGACGGGATTTGATTGGTTTAAAAACAGGTGTCCCAGCATGATTATTGGTTGGGGTTTTCCTTGTTTTACTCCTGCTGTAGATAGCGGATATTTTTTGCTCTGTTTTAAAAACACATTATGAGTTGATTACCAACAGTAATCAAAAAAAAAGAAAAACTGATTATATTATATATTTTGGTATTAAAAGGCCAACCTTGTCTTTATGCATTAATTCATGCATTTCTAATTTATTTCTTTTTGTATTTCTATATTTATTCATTTCTGAATTTTCAAATTTATGTATTCATTCATACATTTATTAATTTATATCCACATTTATCTATTTATTGTTATTACCTCCGTCAAGGAGGTTATGTTTTCGGTAGAGTTTGTCTGTCTGTCTGTGAACAAAATAACTCAAAAAGTTATGGATGGATTTTGATAAAAATTTTAGGAATTGTTCAGCATGGGAAAAGGAAGAACTGATTCAATTTTGGTGTTGATCCGGATCACCGTCTGGATCGGCCATGATGAAAAATGCAATTTTCTTGAATGACTACTGAATTAAAATAGACATCATTTTGAATCCAGTTGCTAATGGTCTGTTTTCATGGTCAAGGAATCTAAATATTTACATACTTGACCAATCTGGCTTTAGACTGAGGTAGGACTGACTACCTTATTAAGATAGGTGCACAAAAATACAGAAATGAACTAAAAAAGCACTCGGAGAGCACAGACCTCCACCAGCACCACAGTTCTCAATCATATTTTCATTTTCACCAGAAATATTAGTCCTACCTTTATTTTATGTCAATATTTAGATTCCTTGACCATGAAAACATACCATAAGCAATTGGTTTCAAAATGATATCTATTTTAATTCAGTAGTTATTCACAAAAATCACATTTTTCATCATGGCCGATCCAGACGGTGATCCAGATCAACACCAAAATCGAATCACGTCTTCCTTTTCCCATGCCAAACATTTCCTGAAATTTTTATCAAAATCCATCCATAACTTCTATTTTGTTCACATACAGACAAAAAAAAACTCTCCTGAAAAGATAACCTCCTTGGTGGAGGTAATGAATGTAGATATACAGGAATGCATAAATGTGTAAGTACATTACCAAATGTCTGAATGAACAAATATTTATACTTGTGGAAATATAGAAACACATGAATAAAAATAGAAATTCATTCATTAATGCAAAAATACAACAACAGACCTTTTTTAATAAAAATATATTTAGACATTTAATTTGTTCATTTTATTTATTTACATATTTATTTATTTATCCTCATGTCATTTTTGGTTCTCCATATTGAAGATGATCTCCTTCCTGGTATAAATAAAAATGTGTGTGCCTGGAGCTCCACATGTCAGCTGGTGTGTCCAAATGGACTTGAAGCAGTTTGCTGCTCTTACTAACGTTGTTCCTCAGGTTCAGATTCTTGCTCGTGTTGTTCTGACTCTCAGATGGTCGTGGCTCTGGACAAAAGCGTCTGCTGAATGACTTTGAAACATTTCAACAAACTTTAAGACTTAATGAGCAGACAGTGACAGGTATATAATGATGTGTTCAATGACAGCTCAGAAAAATGATGATTAGACAAATATATAACATTTCATCATGATGTGTTCAAATGTTGACGACAACAGGAAAATTTAGTTTCAATCCAAAGATCAAGGATGTTTGTGAAAATATGTTTTTATATTATTTATCAAATTGTTTTATTTCCTCATATATTTCCTTATAAAGTAAAATAAATAAATGTTTTGTAGCTAAACTGGACCATGTGACAGCAGACTGTGACTGTGAGCTCAGATTGAAGTGTTTAGATGTGAAGGTTTGATCCTGACAGAAAAATCTGAGCTCTGCTGTTTACACTTTAGAGAAACAGGAGGAACGGATCAAGACGTGTGTGAAAGCAGCTGAGACAAACTGAAGTACAGGAGGCAGAGCAGCAGCTGATTGGCTCTGCTGAGCAGACTGTGTGATGTGGACACATCTGATTGGATCCTAAAGAGTTTTTCTCTTCATTCTCTCTTCTTTATTCAGACTGAGGAGCTGCAGTTTGTCAGAGATCAGCTGTTCTTCTTTAGCCTCAGCTCTGAAGTCCAACCCCTCCCATCTGAGAGAGCTGGACCTGAGCGGCAACAAACTTCATGATTCAGGAGTGAAGCTGCTGTGTGATTTTCTGCAGAGTCCAAACTGTAGACTGGAGATTCTGAGGTAAGTTCATGTGTTCTCTGTTTCTATTGTAGATCTTGTGTGTGTGATTATTAACTGAAGCATCTTCATGTCCAGATGTTTGACTGATCATATGTAGGGATGCATGATGGTGGATTTTTGCTGATATCTGATCTGCTGACATTTCAACCTTCTTTGAGCTCCTCCTGATATATCTCCACTCATCTTCTGTTGTAAATCAGACCAAGTGTGTCCTGTAGGAGAACTGATGTGTTCCTCTGATTGTGACAGTCTGTTTGTTTTAGAAACAGGAAACAAGACAAACAACATCTGATTCAACAATAAATGACAGATGTATTCTTTTCAATTACAGACATTTATTCATTAAAGCTGAAGGTCATTTCTTCTTCACATGTTCATTTAATGTCAGATTAAATTTTCACAGCAGAGTTAAACTTCTTCAATGGACAAAAAAATGATGTTGATGATGTATTGAAAACAAAACTGATTAAGGATAAATGAATAAGTTTATGATTAAAATAAATTAAATTTACTTTTACATAAAGACATGAAAAGTGAATAAATATATCAATATTTGGTTATAAAAATTCTCTTCCTGTACTTTTATATTTCTGTTTTTTATTTTTTTGCATTTCTGTATTTATTAATTTTTAAATTTCCACTTATTCTTTAATTTTACATTTATTTATTTCCTCTTTTATGTATTTTTTTATTCATACATTTATTTATTTCACCATTTTTTAAATTTATTTCCACATTGATTTATTTTTTCATCTATTTCTGCATTTATTTATATATATTTAAATTACTTATTTCCACATTCATTTATTTATGTATTTCTACATTCATCTATTCATATATCTGTTTACTCATCTATTTCCACATTTATTTATTCTTGAGCTCCTTTGTTTATGAGGTGGGCGGTCCTACCTCATTCTGAGTCCTGATTGGTTACATCGGTGTGATCAGATCTCCTCGTGCTGTCTTGACTTGACTGGTACCAAACAGCTGTTTCAGCTCCTCTGTGTCAGTACACAGGTTAGCCTTTAGCTCACTAGCAGCCTGTTAGCTGCTATATTTCTGTAGTCCTGTGATGGAAAGTTTTTTAGGAGCCATTGATTTAAGATCATTGGTGATCATCTTTGAAAACAAAGCACCCACAGACTATCTAGAGTTTGGTCTTGAAGGATTATGGAGGACTGACTTCAGCTCCCTGCTGATATGGATATTATAATGACTTCAGATCTATAAGCAAACTGCTTTACCACCTGACATGACTGCTCTGTAATGGCTCATGTTTGTTTTGTTGCTTTAACCTGGTATTTTTGTTCCACCATATTATATTGTCAGAATGAATTTAGAGCTAAAATGACAACAGTGGTGTGTTTACTTTGATAATATGGCTCATCAACAAAAATAACAGTTCATGTTAGCCTGTGTCATCACTGTTATTATTTTATTTGTCATTGTTGTTCCTCAGTTTTTTCCACAGGATCAGGTTTTACCTGCAGTGGGTAAATCATAAATATTTATTTAACATCATCAGGTGAGATGGGGGTCAGAGGGTCTTCCCCTCACATTTTTAAACTCAAATCATTTCTTTCCTGCATTCTGATCACTTTTTATGAACAGTTTTATAATAATCAGGAGCTAGTCTTGTGATCTTTGAGGTGCTTTTGTAAATCTCAGTGTTTTCTTAAACTTGTCTGACTTTAATAATGAATCAGTTTTTAGTTTGATGTGGTTGATGTGTGATGAACAGATGACACAATAACTGTCACACCTGAGTTTGTTACTGAATGACAGAGAGAGTGAAGGAGAGACTGACAGCTCTCACACACAGCAGACATGCTCATAAAAACATGATATCTTTCTGTAAAAATCCTCCACTTCAAAAACCAGCTCTGCTGTGTACGACGGAGGATTAGGGCCACGTTGAAAACTAAAAAAAAGGAAGTTTACAAGAAAAAAGTCATAAAGTTACAAGAATAATCTCATAAATTACGAGAGTAAAGTTGAAAAGTTATGAGAATTGAGTCATCTCAAACTAGGAAACATCTACTTGGCTTTATTTAGAAAGATATTCACAGATTTGGACTTTGCGGCTCAATAACTCATCTGCAAAGGAACGTAGTTCCAAACCCGACCCCTCTGTTTGATCACTGTAATGAAGACTGTGAGCTACAAACTCGTTTTCCTCCAAACGAGCCGTCAACACGCTGAAGCTGATGGCTCGGAGGCTTAGGGACCATCTGCAAATTACCATATCGGAGGAATAGTGAAAATGGAATAACTTCCCCAAACTGAGAAGTAAAGTCTTCAAAATCACAGCAGATACAAAGGATTGTATGTTTTTCATATTACGGGTCATAATTTCTTTAAGACTTATGAATTAAACTATTTCACAGGACTTTCTGATTGAAAATAAAGGAAATGCCATCAAAGTAATGACATCTACCAACCAAGTCATAACAAAACATGAATGGTGATCTCCTCTACTTTGAACTACAGCTCTTACTTCAGAAAGAATGTTCTGATTTGATTAAATGATGTTTTGTATATTTAATTGTGTTAATAAATAGGCATAGAAAATAATAACTGCAATGATTTTGTTGTTGGTGACTGTAGTGACACTAAAGTCACACTAATGATCAAACATCTCTTCAATATTATACTACATCTCCATTTTAAGAGTTGTTCTTGTTCTAAATGTAAAAATACAGGAAATTTTTAATTGCCAAAACATATTTATTGATTTATTGTCATACTTATGTATTTAGTTAGATACTAAGTATTTATCCATTTGTCATTTTTTGTTCTCCATATTGAAGATGATCTCCTTCTTAGTATAAATAAAAATGTGTGTGCCTGGAGCTCCACATGTCAGCTGGTGTGTCCAAACGGACTTGAAGCAGTTTGCTGCTCTTACTAACGTTGTTCCTCAGGTTCAGATTCTTGCTCGTGTTGTTCTGACTCTCAGATGGTCGTGGCTCTGGACAAAAGCGTCTGCTGAATGACTTTGAAACATTTCAACAAACTTTAAGACTTAATGAGCAGACAGTGACAGGTATATAATGATGTGTTCAATGACAGCTCAGAAAAATGAGGATTAGACAAAAATATAACACTTCATCATGATGTGTTCAAATGTTTACAACAAAAGGAAAATTTAGTTTCTGTCCAAAGATCAAGGATGTTTGTGGAAATATGTTTTTATATTATTTATCAAATTGTTTTATTTCCTCATATATTTCCTTATAAAGTAAAATAAATAATTCTTTTTGGAGCTAACCTGGACCATGTGACAGCAGACTGTGACTGTGAGCTCAGATTGAAGTGTTTAGATGTGAAGGTTTGATCCTGACAGAAAAATCTGAGCTCTGCTGTTTACACTTTAGAGAAACAGGAGGAACGGATCAAGACGTGTGTGAAAGCAGCTGAGACAAACTGAAGTACAGGAGGCAGAGCAGCAGCTGATTGGCTCTGCTGAGCAGACTGTGTGATGTGGACACATCTGATTGGATCCTAAATAGTTTTTCTCTTCATTCTCTCTTCTTTTTTCAGACTGTGGAGCTGCAGTTTGTCAGAGATCAGCTGTTCTTCTTTAGCCTCAGCTCTGAAGTCCAACCCCTCCCATCTGAGACAGCTGAACCTGAGCTACAACGATCTTCATGATTCAGGAGTGAAGCTGCTGAAGGATCTTCAGAAGAATCCAAACTACAGACTGGAGACTCTCGAGTAAGTGGAGAGTTGAATTTACCATAAATCCCAGAATATAAATCTCTCTGGTTTCTCAGCTGCTCTCTTTTTTGAGTCTCTCAGAGGGAAAATGAATTTCTCCGTCTTCCTGCCTGATGATTTCTGTGACGTTCAGCAAAACCTTCAATGTTCAGTTTGTGTCAAACTGTTGCTCTTTAGTCCACCTGCTGTGACCTGCTGAGCCTTTGCTTCTTATATTACGGTAGCTGAGCTCTCAGCTTGAAGGGGATTGTTGTGAAGCTCAAACACTAGAGGAGTCCAAAAAGACGGTTTTCCTTTGAGTTGTTTTACATTCAGAATCAGTGTAGACGTCCATGAATCTGTTTTTGTCTTTTGTTTCTAAAACAGGTCTAAAATGTGGTTTATACTCCAGACTTTACGGTAATCCGTGCTGATCTGTCCATCTTTGAGCTGAACTGGGTTCAGTCAGGAGAGACTTCATGATGACAGCAGTTTAAACTCATGAAACCTGTGAGACTCTGCAGGTGGTCCAGGTGAAAATCTGCCCTTCAAAGTGTCTTCAGTTTGTGCTGCTGTCTCTGAATCCTCTCAGAAAAGTCAAAGAAATGAGAAACAGCTGCTGCTGACGTGTGAACATGTGAATCCACTGATGAAAATCTCCCTTTATTCTCTTTTCCTTTCAAACAAACATTAACGCTGTGATCTGACAGAAGAGGCAGAAATCAAGCTCATGAAGCCGTCATGGTCCTGCTGAAGTTCAGCAGAAGAATCAATATGATCATGAAGAGCAGATGATTTCTTTGACTGGAACTGTGGCCCCAAAATTCCTCATGGTCCCATCCCTAGAGCTGGACCACTGCAGTCCAACATGTGACAGGCTTTGGTGTGCTGGACACAGAGCAGAGTGAAAACTCAGCAAACACATGAAGATCCAACAAAGCTGCAGCTTCAGCCTGAACTGAAGAGAGTCCTCACAACTTTGTGTGCTCTCAGACTGATGGAGCTCAGTTATTGGAGGGCTCCTGATTCATTCTTCTGCTCTGACCACAGATCAGCAGCTCAGCAGCTCTAATCTCTGCTCTCATTTTTACTACAACAGGTGGGACAGCGACAGCAGCAGCAGTGAGTCCATCGACAGTGAGTAAGTGATCCACTGGGACGTCCTGCAGCTGTTTCCTTCTGCAGACGTGTCCACACAGACTCTGTTCAGGTCCCTGCAGATCCTCCAACAGTCTGACAGAGTCTCACATTTGGTTTTTGAAACCTGAGGCCTTCAAAGTGTCAGCCGCTGCAGTTTGTGGTTTTCCTCTGAACTCAGGATCTTTACCAAAGCATGAACAGGTCCTGCAAGCTCACACTGACTCAAATGTAAAGAAATGCCTGATTAATAGAACTACAGATGATTAAAGCAAAGAAATAAACTGACATGTTATCTTATAAATCAAAGACAATGGTAAAAATATGATGTTGGATTTCTTTTGTTAGTGATTTAGTAAATCACTGATGGGGGCGGGGGGCACAGATATTATTTTTGGACTTTTATGTTTTTTAATCCACATCTATTGATCTGATTTTGAATTTATTGTAAATATCCAAAGTGTTTTTTTTTCTCTTTAATAAATGAATAAATGTTAAACCTTTAGGACAGTCTTGAGTGACCTTTGACCTTTAGGTGGTATTCAGTGATTTTTTTTCTCAGACAAAGACACACTGACCGACCCCTCAGGGCACATTTCACATCTTACAAACCCAGTGAAGTTGGCACATTGTGTAAATCGTAAATAAAAACAGAATACAATGATTTGCAAATCCTTTTCAACCTATATTCAACTGAATACACAGCAAAGACAAGATACTTAAGGTTCAAACTGGTAAACATTATTTTTTGCAATTATTAGCTCATTTGGAATTTGATGCCTGCAACACATTGCAAAAAAGTTGTTCTACAAAATAGGATCACTTCTTAGCGAGGCGAGTCTCCATGACAACGTACGCTGAATGGCCAGCCTGCTCCGGGGCAGGTTAGGTTCCAGATTGAACTCACGGACTATAAAAACCCCGCCCACTGACCAATGAGCTCTCTTGGCCAGCTCCTCTGCAGGAGTAAAATCTGGGGGAGGAATCCCCCCCAGTTCTTTTTGTGCCACTTTGATTGGTGCTGAAACGAGACTCAGATTTAGAGTCACTACACAGTACATGACACTTTCTACAGGTAGTTTAAGGGAATGAAGAACTCTCATTGCCGTAACAAGATCTTCAATGTTAACACTTCTGCTCCATGACAATATTTTATTGCCCGTCTTAAAATTGTGACAGGAATTCATGTAGGGCTCATGTGAGCTACATATCACACAAAAAATGTAAACACAATAGAAATAAACAAATGAATGAATTCATCTTGTAAATGAATGAGACATGTCTGGTGCATGTTACAGTAAAAGTGCATGTTGAACAGTGCTATTTCAGGATGATGATGGCACCAAAGATTTTTTGCTCTATACTTATGCATTGAGACTGTCAGCAATTTTCTGCCAGCACTCCTTCTGTGCTTTTGCAGCGGCGACGGTGTTGCTTTTGACGTTTATTACATGTTTTAATTCTTCATACTCTGTCATGATCACCTCCTGCTCCTCCTGTGTGAAGTATGCGGTCCTTCGCTCTCCGGCCTGCTCTGACGCTCCAGACTGGTCCATGTTCACGATTGGTCAGATGCAGCGGGCACACGCGTGCACACGCTCATTGCAAAGCTGGATCCACTTATGAGGTTGATAACCAGTGTCGTCGAACCGTTTAGCGAGACCGCCGGCTACCACGCTCAGTTTAGCGAGGTAGCTCCAAGGCTATCTCGCTAGGCTGAACTTGCTTCATAGAATAGGGCCCTGTTTGTAACTTTTTTGTTTGTCTATTTGTTTATGTGTTCGTTTGTTAGTTTGTCTGCCTGTCTGTCTTTCTGATTGTAACATTTGGTCCATCTGTCATCCAGAGGAAAGTTTCATCTCAGCAGAGCTGTGATCTGAGATGATTTGCATGTATGTTCTCAGGATTTTAACAGGGCAGTAAACTTCATCCATAAATAACAAATCTTTTCTAGAATGTGACTGATGTGGTGAGAAAAATAAAATAGTCTAGAGCGATGAATGAACACCTGCAGGCATCAATCATCCATGAGTCTGAGGTGGAGGATCTTCAAAGTCTGATTACAGGAACTTTCTGTAACTCATGAAGGTGTGAATCTTCTCAGGCTGAGTGTCTCTAACCTGTCAGAGAGGAGCTGTGGAGCTCTGTCCTCAGTCTGGGAAAGTCTATTTTCTATTCTGACCACCAGGTGTGGCTATTGCTTCAGTATTGCAGGCATACAGCCCGATCAGACACTCAGCATGAGGACCAGCTCCAGACTCTGATGGGACGGCAGCCCTTTGGCAGCTTGGAGCTCCAATTTTATCTTTACAAGCAGAAATGAATGAAAGCTGCAATATTCTCTACATCCTTATTATTCATACAGCATTTTATAAAGTCATCTAACACGGAAACTGGACTGGATTAAAGCAACAAAACAACTTCATACCAAACTGTATTATTTTAAATTCCCTTTCAGTTCTTTAGTGTTTTAATGATTAAACTTTTCTTCTGTTCCTGGTTTAAAAAGCATCAGTGTTCATCTTGAAGAGGCCACAGCTTGTCAAAAGCATGCGTATGAAGAGGAGACCCATGAAATATATCTGTTTTGGTTTACAATAAAAATACTGTTCTACTGTTGATCTGAAAAGACATTTAAATTATTTTCTAAAAAGTATCCTGATGAAGTAATAGAGATAATCAAGAACATGACTGAAGCGTTCCTGGGGTTGTGTGTATAAAGCGTTTTATTAAAGAATTCTCTCTAAATAAATGTTGGACTTAAGTGTGACATTCCCAAAATTGGCTTGAGGATGAGTGGAGTAATAAAATATTAACCCTTTAACTACCAGCTCAACTGTTTGGCAGAGGTCATCAATGAATTCAGTGATATTTAAAGTTTTAAAAAGATAGAACAAATCAGATCATTGTCTGACTGTAGTGTTCTCAGTCGTAGTGTGGAAACTCCGATTAAACACCAAGTTAACCCATGGCCAATGATGACAGAGTCGTAGCAAGTTTCAACATTTACTGTGGCTTCTGCTCCATTGACAATCACACCAGTGTGTGAGCACGGTGAAAACTGAAATCACAACAGTACAAAATAATCAATTTCTACATGTTGTTCTGAGCCAACAGATAACTAACAACTGATTTATAAGCTAGTCTTAATATGTTTGATTATACATTCATCAACTTACGGCATTAGAGGACCAAGACTCAAAAATAAAGAGATGGATTCATTCAGGATGCTAGCTTCTCTCATTAGCGCCTCACAGACTAAAACCGGAAGTGACATCAGCGGACCGGAAGTGACATCCGCGGTAAGAATTACGCTCAGAAAAATCGTACATAACTATGTATTATTGTTAAAGATCAAATAACGTGACCTTAGCTGAGGATATATGCAGTAACATGTAAACAAAAACAAAAAATAATTAAATCTTAATGCCTTAAGGGCAGCACACTCCCCGCCTGACCTCCATGAGGTCACTATCAACTAGGGCAAGAAGAAAACATGAGTCTACTATTTAGTCCTTGGGGAGAAGAAGTACAACTTCTACGACTGGTCTCAGGAAAGTCTTCTCATTTCCTTGATCAGCTGTTCTCACTTCCACCTTCCTGACAAGTCCATCCTTTCCTGGAAATGTAGCAGTTATTCTGGCCATGGGCCAGCAGTTCCGGGAAGTTTGCTTGTCTCTAAGCAGAACTAGATCTCCAACTTGGAGGTTCCGGTGAGTTGCAGACCACTTCTGCCTATGTTGCAGAGAGGGTAAGTATTCCCGGCTCCAACGGGTCCAGAACTGATCAGCAAGGGCCTGAACCTGTCTCCACTGCTTGGTATACAGATCTTTGTCACAGAAGTCTCCTGGTGGTGGTGGAACTCCTTGCTTCTGTGTAAGCAGAACTGCTGGTGACAATATGAAGGGTTTTTCAGGGTCCACAGATACAGGTACGAGTGGTCGTGAGTTCATGATACCCGTAATCTCTGCCATCAGTGTACAAAGTACTTCATGAGTGAGCCGAGTGTTATGTTGGAGCAGCATAGAGTCAAGAATCCTTCTGGCAATGCCAATCATGCGCTCCCAAGATCCTCCCATGTGCGAGCTGTGTGGTGGGTTAAACTCCCATGTACATCCTTGTTCACCAAGGAACCTTTGAACTGCTTTGTCCATCTTAAGTTCCTTGCATGCACCAATAAAGTTGGTACCACAGTCTGACATGAGCTGTTTTGCTGGACCTCTGAGTGCAAAAAAACGTCTGAGAGCATTTATACAGCTAGATGTGTCCAAACACTCGATGACCTCAATATGGACCGCTCTCGAACTCATACAACAGAAGAGGATTGCCCATCTCTTATTCTGTGCTTGCCCACCTCTAGTGCGTCGACTCACAATTAACCAGGGTCCAAAAACGTCGAGTCCAACATATGTGAAAGGAGGACAGGTTTTAAGGCGCTCAGGTGGCAAGTCCGCCATGCGCTGTCGTTCTTGTTTGCCACGGAGTCTTCGACAGGTTACGCATTTGTGAAGGACTGACTTGATGAGAGTCTTTCCTCCTAAGATCCATAGTCCTGCAGCTCTTACTGCTCCTTCTGTAAGATGACGCCCCTGGTGTTTCACTTGTTCGTGGTGATGTCGTGTTAAGAGCAGGGAGACATGGCTGTTTTTAGGTAGAAGCACAGGGTTCTTTTCTGCCGTGGTCAAGTCTGCATGGTGTAGTTGGCCTCCAACACGAATTAAGTCATCTTCCAAAACTGGACTAAGTTTGTGCAAGGGACTGTTCTTAGCGACTGCTTCATTACCATTAAGAGCTAACAGTTCTTTTCCGAAGGCTGCTCTTTGTACTGCTTTCAGGATAACATCCTTGGCTTGAGTCATCTCATCAGGAGTGCGAGGTATGTCACATGCATGCCAGTCTTTGCATGTAGCATTTTGGTTTGTTTGCTTGAAGGACTTCGCCATGTGGATCAGGAGGGCGATTCCCCTGACCAAAGAAGCATAGGTGGAGAAACGCTGGAAACGATCACAGGTAAGGTGAGAAGGAAGGTACATTTTTTCAAAATGAGTTACACAAGCTTGCAGTTGTGGTCTAATCTCTGCATCTTTCTCAGGCTGAATCAGCTGGAATTTATCTTGTGTTTGTGTTTTCTCCATAGGAAACTGGTGTAGAAAGGGAGGACCAGTGAACCAGGATGTTGCTGCCAACTGAGATGCATGCAATGATCTTGATGCGTGATCTGCTGGGTTTTCTTCTGTTTGTACATAGTTCCACTGTTCTGGTTTGGATGAATGGCGGATACGTAGAACTCTGTTGTGAACATAGGTGTAGAATCTCTTTGACTCATTGCAAATATAGCCTAAAACAACCTTACTGTCGGTAAAGAACTTGATAGCGTCTAATGTTAGGTCTAGTTCATTACATATCAGGTCAGCTAACTCCACTCCCAAGACAGCAGCACACAGTTCAAGCCTTGGTATGGTTGGTTCAGACAAAGGAGCCAGTTTTGCTTTTCCCATGAGAAAACCTACATCAACCTGTCCATCCTCTTGAACTGTTCTTAAATATGCCACAGCTCCAATGGCTTTTGTAGATGCATCGGAAAAGACGCATAGCTCTTTATACACAGCTTTCGTCAGCGATGATGTTGTGTATGTTCGAGGAACATGAACTTGCTTCAGGTCTCGAAGCGAGTCTCTCCAGGACTCCCACCTGCTTCGCTTATCTTCTGGTAAGGGCGTATCCCAGTCAGTCATTTCTAAAGTGAGGTCTCTGAGGAGAGCTCGTCCCTGGATTGTGACAGGTGTAAGCAGGCCGAGAGGGTCAAATACACTGTTAATGGTGGAGAGAACTCCACGCCGGGTAAAAGGTTTGTTGGAGGATGGTGTGGAGAAGGTGAATGTGTCAGAGGCGATCTCCCAAAGCAGACCTAGGCTTCGTTGTGTGGGGGAAGCTGCCTTGTGCAAATCCAGATCTTTTATTACTGGAGCACAATCTTCGAGAGGAAAAGCATCCATAACTACGTTGGAGTTGGACACAAACTTGTGTAAACGCAGGTTGGATTCGGCAAGTGAGGCTTGTGTTCTCTGAAGCAGGTCGATTGCCTCGGCTTCAGTGGGCACAGATATAAGGCCGTCATCCACGTAGAAGTGTCGTTCCACAAAGTTCACAGTGTCGGCACCATGCTGTGTTGCACCTTCGCTGATTGCTCTTCGTAGCCCATAGGTTGCTACAGCAGGAGATGGCCCGTTACCAAAGACGTGGACTTTCATTCTAAAGTCAATGACTTCCTCGTTGACATCATTGTCTTTGTGCCATAAGAATCGAAGGTAATTGCGATGATCTTCGCGAACCAAAAAACAGTGAAACATTTGTTGAATGTCTCCTAGGACTGCAATCTTTTCCTTTCTGAAGCGTAGCAGAACACCAACTAGGGAGTTATTCAGATCAGGACCAGTCAGGAGCACGTCATTCAAAGAGATACCAGAGAACTGAGCGCTGGCATCAAACACCACCCTGATTTGATTGGGTTTCTGTGGGTGATATACACCAAAGATTGGAAGATACCAGCATTCCTCATCTTCTGTTAGTGGTGGGGCTACTTCTGCATGTCCATTGGCAAATATCTTTGCCATGAATTCCACAAACTGATTCTGCATTTCAGGCTTTTTCCTGAGGGTTCGCTGCAGGGAAGATAACCGCTTCAAGGCCTGGTCTTTGTTATTTGGTAGTCGCTGGCGGGGTTCTTTAAAGGGCAGAGGGGCAACCCAACTGTTGCTGTCATCCTTGAAGAAGCCTGCATCCATTATTCTCAAGAACATGGTGTCTTCCACTGATGGAGCAGGTTTGTTGTCATTTTCATGTCTGTCAAATACTCTTTGTCCTACCTTTCGTTCAGGTGTTTCACCAGGCCATTCCGAGCTTTGTGTCTCTTTGATATGCATGAAGCTTGTGCAGGGTCTGAGGTTGGAGTGGCGACCATTTTTGAGCACTTCAGTCTTGAACGTTTTGACTGTGGGCTTGTGTGCATTTCCAAGGCACACTTCTCCTATCACGACCCAGCCTAGGTCCAACCGTTGGGCGAATGGAGCGTTATGTGGCCCGTTCACTTGCTGTCTGACCTTGTGCACTTGGAGTACATCCCTCCCAAGCAGTAAGAGTATTTCTGCTTCAGGGTCAAGTTCTGGGATGTGTTTAGCAATGTGGCGAAGATGAGGCTGGTGCAAAACTGCATTTGGTGTTGGAATTTCAGAGCGACTGTCAGGAACCTCATGGCACTCAATAAGTGGAGGGAGAGGGATAGTGATTTTACCATCTATTGACTCTATCTGGAAACCCTCTGCTCTTTTTCCTGATGTCTCAATGATGCCAGAACAAGTCTTGAGGTGGTAAGAGAATGACTCACCCTTCACATTGAACAACTCAAAGAATTCTGACTTGGCTAATGACCGGTTGCTCTGATCATCCAAAATAACATAGGCCTTCACAGCCATGTCTCTCAATCCTTTGGGATATATTCGAGCCAGACAGATTTTTGAACATGAGCGACTCCACTGACCTGAACCACATACTTCGGTGCAGTTTGCTCTGACAACCGACATGTCACATTGGACTTCTCCCTCCCCGCCGTTCTCCTGTAGCGTTGAGGGAGCCTTGGAATTCTGACGTGATGGGCCCGGGTGCATTGCTAAGTCATGCAAAGTACTGTCACATTCATAACATTTCACATTGGATTTACAGTCTTTAGCAAGATGAGAGGTGGAAGAGCAGCACTTGAAACATATTCCCTTTTCCTTCAGAAAGGCTCTTCTTTCATCAAGAGATTTGCTCCTGAATGCTCTGCACCGTTTGAGAGGATGACCTTTGTTATGCAAGGGGCAGATCTTGGCTGGGTCATTATTGTCTGCAGAAAGATTCATTTTGTGGACTGAAATTGCTCTGTTAATGTTGACATTTCTTCCAACAGGTCTGTCTAACTTTGGGAGCGTGGGGTAGCTTTGTGGATGGATAAAGCTTGGATCATTTCGTTTTTTGGCCTCATAACATATGAATTTACAAAAATATTCAAAAGGCGGGAAGTGACCATTGTTTTGCTCCTTGTACCAGGACCCAGATGACACCCACTTTTCCTGAAATCCATATGGAAGTTTATCCACAATTGGACTAATTCCTCGGGAGGTGTCAAGATAAGAGAGACCAGTTACATACCAGTCTTCCTTGGCACCTTGAATCTCCATCAACAAGTCACCGAGCTCGCGTAGCCTGATGTTATCTTTGGCTTGAATCTTGGGAAAAATCTCCAGGCGATGAAACAGTGACCTTTCGATGACCTCAGGGGCGGCGTAACACTCGTGTAGTCTCTCCCAAGCTTTCTGTAAGGCTAAACAGGGGTTATTAACATGCACCGAGCGTATGCGTTTCACATAGCCACCAGATTCTACTCCCAGCCATTTTGTCATGAGGTCCAATTCCTGTGTTGCACTGAGGTTTACGTCTCTAACTGTGTTGGTGAATGAGGAGTGCCATGCCCGATAATTCTCAGGTTTATCATCAAATTGGTACAGTCCTGATGTTAAAAGGTCTCGTCGTACTAGATACTGAGCTAAACTTTCTGTTGCAGGATGTGTGTTAAGCTGTGTGGGTCGCTGAGGAGTAAAGGGCTGTGCACAAATCCAGTAGGATGAGGTAAGTGCAGTGAAGGTGAGTGTATACAGTCAAAGTTTCCATTTTTTGATTCTTTATCAACAGGTGGTGAACCTTTATTATCAAACTGCTGGGGATCTTCTATTGGTAGGGACCATGTTACAAAGGTGCCGTGTAATTCTGAATGGACAGCAACTGGAGTGGGGCAAGAAGGTTTTTCAACATCAATCTGTGACTGCACATATTCACCAGTGCGTTTTAATTTAGTGCTTTCCATTTCAGATTTCTCATTTTCAACGTCATTTTGCATTGCTTCTGCATTTTCCAGGACCTGTGCAGCCACATCAGCTTCATCAGCCTCTCTTTGTAATGACAGTACTTCCATCTCTGTGTTTAGTCTCATTGTTTCCAAGTTATGCTGAGCATCTCTTGCAGCTTTTTCCATTTTAAGTTTAGCTTCTTTGGTAGCATATGATGCTTTCACCTTTGCAGCTTCTGCTTTAGCTCGAGCTTGTGTTGCACTCACCGATGAAGCAGACGTCCTAACGCTTTTGGCAGAGCTGCGGGAGGATACTGAAGACTTATCCGATGAAGCCATCGTTGTCACTCTGAGGTGTCCGAGCTGCCTTTTCACTGTAGTGTTCTCAGTCGTAGTGTGGAAACTCCGATTAAACACCAAGTTAAACCATGGCCAATGATGACAGAGTCGTAGCAAGTTTCAACATTTACTGTGGCTTCTGCTCCATTGACAATCACACCAGTGTGTGAGCATGGTGAAAACTGAAATCACAACAGTACAAAATAATCAATTTCTACATGTTGTTCTGAGCCAACAGATAACTAACCAGCACTTTTTGATGTCTCAAATGCAGCTGGAGGTCAGGGGCATTTTCATAAACAAAATACAAATTTGTTTTATATTTTACTCCAAACTAAAAGGAATAAACAATTGCGAAGTGTGCCGAAGAAAAGGTCCCCTAGCGTGTCTATTTTCATCCCCGCCTCTGCGCGCTGCGGCGTAGTGTAATTAATCGAGACGGCACTAAGCACGCTATAGCATGTTTAGGCTCTAAAAGCTCGATTAATTATGGACGCTAGAGGACACTATTACAGCAGTGCTATGAACGTCAGTGCTGCCCTGTTAGATGGACCTGCAGCTAATGCGTCCAGCTGCATTTGAGACATCAAAAAAGTGCTCCAGAGTGTTGCTCAGCATGAGGGTGAGTAGAAAATGAGGCCAAATCGTTGTTTGGGTGTAGTGTTCCTTTAATATGTTTGATTATACATTCATCAACTTACGGCATTAGAGGACCAAGACTCAAAAATAAAGAGATGGATTCATTCAGGATGCTAGCTTCTCTCATTAGCGCCTCACGGACTAAAACCGGAAGTGACATCAGCGGTAAGAATTACGCTCAGAAAAATCGTACATAACTATGTATTATTGTTAAAGATCAAATAACGTGACCTTAGCTGAGGATATATGCAGTAACATGTAAACAAAAACAAAAAATAATTAAATCTTAATGCCTTAAGGGCAGCACACTGACACTGTTAATATTTCAGGGAGCAGAGAAAACCACAAACAAAACAAAAAACAGATATTCTCTTGGTGTGGGATTTAAAGGTTTCAAAATAGATAATGACTTTGACAAGCATACATATCCATCATATTAGTAAATGGTTAAGTATTAAAAATGATTGTAATACTAATGACTTCTAAAATCCAACACAAAAGAAAATCTCAGGTATTTTGATTTGTTTGCATTTTTTTCTCGTAACCCAAAAAAGGGAGAGAATCAAATGATTATTTTTTCACACATTAAGTATTCCAGAATATATTGACCTCTGCCAAAAAAATGGGCAGGGAGTAAAAGGGTTAAACAGAAAATAGAAATAGGAAAAATGATTTTTTTATCTCAAACATTTAAAAAGGAAATAAAAATTACAAACAACCGAATCAATGCAGTAACATGTACACCAAACTGTAGATGTACTGTTACTGTACATTAAACAAATGAAGCATGTGAGCACAAACACATGCACAGCAACGAGTTTGAGAAGGAACAGAAAGAAGCAAAGAGCAAATCAGACACAAAACTGAATTATAGATCAATACCTGCTGTCATTATTCATGGAAACAATGTAAATTCATGGGTAAAACTAACTCCCTTCTTCATATGAATCACCAAGAGAACAAACAAAAACATCCTAATAATGAGTAAACACTTCAGAAAAGTCAGTATATACATTATATATCCATATCATACAAATACACAGATTATAAACAGTATATAGTGTTTATGTAATCAAGCTATCTAAATGTCAATAATATTCATAATCATCCATCTCTTAATAAGATAAACATACAGAATCAGGAGGGCATGACCGTGTGAATGCCTGACAGAAAATGAACTTTTTGAGCAGGTTTTGGTTTTAATAGCCTGTGGTCTTAAACTTTTGATCAGCTGAAAAACAGCCTATTTCAGTTTACTTGTTTTCAATAAATTACTTTTTCAAAGTGTTTTTTGCCACACTTCCCCTTCTTGTTTTTACATATTGTAGCTAGGGATGGGTATCGTTAGGATTTTTATGAATACGATTCCGATTCCGGTTCCAAACGATTCCTTATTTCGATTCCAAAATAGTAAAAAAAATAGAAGGTCAGTTGTTTATTTAACTAAAGTAACTTTATTCCTTTACCTTTAGGAAAATTGTAAACAAAAAATAAAATGTGCTAGAATGCTAAACTGCATTGCATTCACTGTAAGACAATAAATAAACATCAAGAAATAAAGTGCATTCAGTAAATAATAGCTACTTACTATTAGTAGAATTCCCTGAGAAATAAACTGTGAAATAAAAACTAAAGTGCATCTCGTGGTAGAGCTGCAGCTATCGATTCTTTTTGTTATTGATTACTCTATCAAATTTTTTTCGAGTAATCGGATAACAGTCACATTGCGCTCACTGCTACTTTTTTTTGTTACATTGAATCACTACACATTATTACTATTAGTAACACACAAAACAGAAAAGCCAGCTCACTCAAATTAAAAACTTATTTTTCTTATTTTGAACATTCTGAGCATAAATGGGATATCAAAATCAAAATCTATACTTTTATTTTTACTCTGGGCCATATCTTGTTTTTTTCTGTATTTTTTTTTAGTTTGGTTATTGTTATTTTATTTGTATTCATGCTTGTCTCTTTTTGCTAAATTATTGCCTTTACTACTGTACCATATTGATGATCTTAATTTGCTATATTTCTAGGGCCAAATAATATCATACTTACACACTAAGATCATTTAACTAGCTAATGTACATTTCTATAACATATGAAAGCATTCCCTACACCTGCTTCCTCTACTCACTGTCAGTGTTTCCTCTTCTACTCTCTGCAATCAAATTAAATGTAAAGTTATTGGATGTGAAAAGTATGTGAACAAAATACACATGATTCTGGGCAAGTAGCCTCCGCATAGATTTACGTTCTGAACCAGCCTTTACACGGAGCCATAATCAAAGTAGGTTATTTACTCGCCCATATCTCAGTTATTGATCACATTAGCTGCTTCTATTGATGTGTCGTGAGTGTCTCATCATGTTGTGTCGCTCTGCGGAGTGCGGACATGACGCGCACAGACCGGATGTTTATGTTGACGAGCAGTAGCAGTGACGATGTGCTATCACGCTAAGCTACGTGCTAAGCTAGCTCTGTTTGACATCAGACACACTGCACTGTGTTTTCTTTTCGTCCCTTCTTGTAGTGACCACACACTTGGGTCACTTTCTGCCATTTCTTCTGCGGACTCTCTCCTTTCTGTCCCTCTCTTTTCTCTTCCTTCATGATTTTACAAGCCGCGCAGCAGCGGAGGTAGCAGGCGCGCTGTGCCACAGAGATGACCGTCCGTGTCAAACACCATGTACTGTATAGTAGTCCAGATATTGATTTATATGTATAATTATATATTAGCAGTAATGAGGTTAACAGCTAACTAAAATAAAAGTAAAACATCCATATATAAGTCCGTCTAAGAACCGAAAAGCAGAACCGAAAGTAAATATTTTTTATGGGTACCCGGTACTCGCCGTTTTGGATTCGGTTCCTACTCAGAACCGAATTTCGGTACCCAACCCTAATTGTAGCTCTATTTAAAACCTCATTAAGGTCCAAATGTGCAAAATGAATATTCTAGCAATTTTTAAACTGGTCTTAAGATTTTGATCAAGTCTGTATATTTCCCTTTATTATTCTCTCTTTTTTTGTATGTATCTCCTTCCTGTCATTGACTTTGTTAATTCCACTCATGGCTGTATTCTATATTTTATTTTATATTTAAAAAATTCAAAATTTCAGAAAACTTTCAATCAATATTCCAAGAACAGAAACAAACTCTAATTCCACTGAAGATGGGACGCTGTGTGAATAACAACAGAACAGAATGACCTGCAAATCCTTTTCCACATTTATTCAACTGAAAACACTCCAAAGATATTTCAGATATTTATCGACCAAACATAGAAATATAAATATTATAAACTTGTTTTACTTAAAGGTGCAGTTTGTAGAAATTGGCATTTTAGCGACATCTAGTGTTCAGAAGCGTCAGGAGCTGTGAAGACCAAAACTTTGTAAACTTTCAGTAACACAAGCAAACAAAATCAAGTAGAATTGTGTTTTGCTCTTTTTTTCTCCCAAAACCGACCAGTAGACAACATGGTGGATCATTATGTCAGCCTCCACAGCCATCTAACAAGCACAAGATGTGATTTACAAAACACAGAGAGCAATCTTTACTGGCACAACAAAAATGACAAAATTCATAAAAAATAGGCAAGCAACTGTAATGTGGACCTCCTCCACCTGCCGAGACACCAACAAAAAGGCCTCTCCTGTTACCCACTGCAGACAGATCAACACAGGGCCAGACTCCTGGCTAAAGGCCCACCAATGAACACAGCACTCTGTCGCCCTCTACTGGAGGAACTGCAATTTACCCACATGGCTGGTTCACACAGCAACTCACACATGACGTCACCACTCAAGGTAAAAACCCTCCAGCTGCTCTGCACAGTTAGCAGTGTGTTCCCCCACTACACTTTTAACCTACCTATGATCAATAATGTTTTAAAACACACACATAAAGCTACAATATAAAATGTAAGTTCTAAGACTGCATTTTGTTAGCCAGAGCCATTATACCTGTTTGTGGTTTTATTTATGGTTGCTCTTGTCTCTCTTTAGAACAGTTTTTGTTAGCTTGTTTTCAATATTATTGAAGTTGTGTCGCTGTATTAAATTACCACTCATTACTACGGGCTCACTTGTCTTATTCTAAGTCACGTTCCAAATCATTACAATCACAGTCAATCTGAGGCTTCTGCATGTTATATTATTATTTTAATGTTTCATTTTGGTTCTGATTTCTGAGCATCTTACCTGCAGGAATGGTGACAAAAGCATGTTAGTATCAGACTAAACATCTGTGTTGCTTTCTTACTGTCTGATATTTAACTCTATTGGTGACTGGCATTCAATTTTTAATCCATAATGCACACAGCTCCATCTACTGACCAGGTACTGCAACTAAGTAAGATAAACCAAAAATGAAATACTAATACTGTAATTTTGACATGTTTAAAAGTCTTAAGCTGTTTTTACTAGTCCAGAATTTGTATGGGGGATAAGATATTTTAGTCCAGTTTACTTAATCAAGTCTTTTTAAAAACTGTTTGTGTCTCTGAAAACACTCAGTGCCGCACACACAAATAGGGAACAAAAAATTATCAGTTATTATCGTGGTATTGTTGCAGTGAGCTCAAAATGTTCAAAAAGTACTTTTACACACACTTGGAATCATTTAATCCCTGAATATTATAATTATAAAAAGTCTGTCTTTGTTGTCAATAAATGTGTCATGAAATGTCCTATAAGTAATTTTCACCCTTTTTTCATGAGGAATAGAAGTAAACAATTCTGGCAAGTATTTGTCATTATTATGTTATAAATGCTTAAACAGAGTGTAATTACAAGAAAAGAAAAAAAAGGTTCAAACTTTAAACAGGTTTCTCTTCATAAACAAATGTAATCGAACATGTTCAAAGTTTTGAGATGAACAAAAATAAATGTAACCTATTTTACAAACACTCACACATTTTAGTTTGCCTGCAGCATTAGTGTCCATGTTACAGCTCGTTATATTAAACCATGTCCAGGTGTTTTTTTTCACTAACCATAGTTGTTGAAGCAGTTCCTGTCCAGTTACTCCCCTTCATGACTCTCCTCTGGTCTCCCCTCTCCCTGGCAGATCTCCTCCACATTTCTTCTTCCAATATTTACAAATTAAGATCAATGAAGTCCATAAAACACAAACAAAGATGGACAAAGTTGAAAAATGTGAAATCATGATGAATAAATGGCAAAAGAATGTCAAGAACACACTCCAGGATGATACTACTACTGTTATTTACAGCATTTACACAGAAAATACTTATAAACAGCTGTAACTCACTCAGATATGACTCACTGAATCCTCTCTCTCTCTCTCCGGCTCAGTCAGCTCAATCACTCAAGAAATTGCAGCAATGTTCATCGTCTTTTTCTTTCACTGCAGCTTTGTGTTTTAGACAGGGTGACTGTCGTCTATCAGTTTTTAGGCATACTTGTAAAATCAAAAATTCTACCACGCTTCAGACTTTGTCCATTTGAGAGGAAATATCTGCACTATACAGTCTATCTGGACACCAACTTTCACTCTCAGAGGCCAAACATTGCAAACTGCACATGCTCGGCTCAGTCTGTGAGGGACCGCGGCTGCTTTACTGAGGAACAGATACATAGGTCCGGTTTTTCCAGGCAATGATCAGCACCACCAAGAGTTATTGACAGTGTGGTGATCAAACTCGGTTTAACGGGAATGTAACAGGGAATGATTACACTAACCATTGGAAATTTACCATTTTACTGGTAACCGTTACATCCCTCAACACAAATGGTCCTAAAGAGCTTAAAAAGCCTAAGACAGAAAACCAAAAAGAAATTAACTTACTGTGATGTGTTGTAGCAGGTCTTCAGTCCTTGCATGTCCAAGGAACTGTGATTCTGAGTATGATGACGTGACATCATCATCTTCCACACATGAACCGAGTCTGTGAAGATGTTTAGAAAAGCTTAGTTTGATTGAATACAGACCTGTTTAACCAGATTACACCTGTGAGTGTTGGCAGCTGCAGGTTGGGTTTACACACAAATGTGGATTTTTCTGTCAAAAGAGACAAAAATGATGTTTCCAACAAAAAGAAATCCTTATAACCAGAATTAAATTGATCTCTAATGTAGCTGTTCCTGTTTTCTCCAGAATAAAACTGTAGAGGATCAACATCAAACTTAAAAGCCTGACTTTGTCTGTTTGGTTACAAAAATCAAGGTTAGACTGTTTAGTGATAACAGAGTTATAAATAACAGAAGCTCCTCCCTTCACTGCTGTATAAAGAAAAGGATGTTCCACCTCCAAACTAAAAGATATTATAGAAGGAAATTAAGAGCCAAAAAAGACAAAAATATCAGTGTGAAATTGAAATGAAATGAAGATGAAAATTAAAGATTAGATTAAATTAGATGGAACTTCATTAATCTCCTATGAAAAAAGTCCCTTACAGTAGCAGTTGAGTATTGCAGATAAAAAAGACAAATATAAAAGGTTAATCTAAACAAATGTATAATTAAAAATAAAAATATATGGCTACTGCTCCTTCCCATCCTTTGTCTTCCTGTTACTCCTCATCCCCACCATTGAGGAGTTGTCCAGTCTGATGGAACAAATCATCAAATAAAACAATAAATAAATAAAACATGTAGATTTCTCTTTTAAAATAAAGTAATATATCACATTAGAAAAAAAATACCCACAGGTCTCTTCTTTTGGGCTTGTTTTTCTGGACCTGGTTGCTTATTTCTGTCAAAAATCTGGCAACCCTGGCTCCAGATCAACACGAGCAGAGGGTTCAGGCTTTAACTCTGTGTGTGGAGCATTAACTCAGAGTTTTGATGATAGAATAGACTCTGATTCTGATATTGAATGTGTTCAATGTGGCCCACTCTGCCTTTAAATCTAATGCTCTTTAGTTCCTCTCAGTCCCTGGTGGTTCCTCCTCTCTGCTCTCGTGGTATCTTTGACGTTTTAATATCACATGTTCATGTTTCCTCTCCACAGAAGTCACAGTATCCTGGTGGATGTTTGCTCTGAATGAACACAGTCTCATTTAGTCCTGGGAGTCCCAACAGCAGTCTTCAAATCATTCTTTCTTCTTTTCTTCATCTTCTTCTCATTGGATCATTTTCTCTGGATTCAGCCATCGTCCTGTTCTGTCCTCTTCCCTCCGTTTCTGCCGTCTTCCTCTCATCTTCTCTTTGATAATGTCCTTATCTGTGCTCTAATGTTTGCTGTCTTTCTCTCTGTGGCTTCACATTTCCTGCAGTCTCATGTCCTTTAATCCCGTGTGTGCTGGGATCATATCAATCTGAGCCGTAGTCCCATCATCTGAATTCTCTTTGTTTCATCTCTGTTCAAATGTCTGTCCTGCTCTCTGGGTGTAATGCTGTTACCCCCCATCACTTCATCCTGCTCCTGGGCTTCTTGCTCTTCTCTGCTGTGTTTCTGTGGATGGTATCTAACCTTTGTAAAGATGTTTTTCCTGCAGATCCAGAATCTAATACTAACCCTATTAGTCCACTGGAGATGGATTTAGACGGACCTCTCTGCTCCTCAATCATGTCCCACCAGGCATCTCATCACACTGACCACTTTACACATTTTAACATTTTATTTTAGCTTTGGACAAACAACTAAATACTCCTCAACCTTGGCAGAAAGATGGAGAAAGCAAAACAAACAAAAATCACAAACATGAACAAAACTGTAAGATGAATACTGAGAAAAAATTAAAATAATGAAATAAAACAATAAAGTGAGATGACAATACAATTATAAAATGATAAGCAGACCTTAGCAGTGTACAGCCATAGCACAGAATAAAAAAGAGAAAAATAATAACAGTAATAAAATAAATAAGTAATAATAATCAAACTCCATTGTTGTCATGCAGGGCAGTGGTTTTCCAAGAAGACCACATACAGACCCCATAAATAAGCACATTTCTCCTCCTTCTTTCTGACAATATCTGCACGTGGTTCCAAGGCAAGATTAGCAGCTGCTTTTTTCTCCACAATCCAACAGAGGAGAGTCCACACTTTTCCACTAAAGTGCAATTATCCGTCTGGCTTGTAAAAGTCCAAAGTCAGTGAGCAGTGACTGCTGCAAGGTCCCAGCTAAATCCTCAGGATACATGCCCAGGACACAGAGTTTGGCACAGCAGGGACTTCTTACCCAACTACAAGTCTGATCCAATCAACTCCAGCTTTACACAATCGTTGGCATTTTTCACTCTCCCAAAAACAGACAATCAAAGGACCTTTTTCCGCCTACATTTCACACAAAAATCTGGAATATTGGGGAACATGTGACTCCGCCTACTCGCTGTGAGAGAGAAGTTCCCATCAGCCACTTGGACTGTAACAGTCTAGATTTAGTGTTAACAGATTGGCTCTGGGCTTTAGAACGAGCAGTTTCCCATTCTGCTTCCTGGATATCTTCATGGAAATCACGTTTCCAGGCCTGGAGTTTGAGAAGAGTTGAATCTTTAAAGGAAGTCTGGAATAAATTAGAGCACAGTGACAGTTGGCCCCGACCACACATATGGGACAGAGTCAACTCCACTTTCTTACATTTATCTTTCATTTATGGATATGGACGCTTTATTTTCATCCAGACAAACTGATGAGGATTTAGAATGTTTAACTCTTTACAACTGTTGATTGGATAAGAATAACTTTAACATGTCCACCTTTTTCTGATCAAAAATATTTTTGTTTTATCAACAGAAAATTAGAATCCTCACACGTCAGACTAATTTTCTATTTTCACAGCAGCTCCCTGCAGCTTTTTCACTGTAAACTCTGAAGTTCTTCCTCTTTTCCACATTTCTCCATCGTCCACAAAGATGAAAAACCCAGTCCTCTGTCTAAACTGACAAAAGAGTGACATTTGCTTGTTGTAACTCTTCAAAATTAAACTTCATTTTTCATTCCATTTCAATATAGAATTTAGTAATAAACACATTTACTCATTTAAAATGAGTACTGGTCAATCTCAGGCTACTTTATTTAATTTATTTCAACTTTCCACAGTTTATTATCATTGCAATTTTTTCTCTGCTGTTACCAAAACTCAAATGTCATTTTAAAACCATGTTTAAAAGAATATCATCCACATACAATGTTTTCCCTTAGAAAAAGAGTTCATTTAGAAGAAATGATTGGTTACATGATGAAAATACTCATATTTATGACAGAAAATGACTTTTTTTCAATGAGGGTAACAGGACTGAGTTTTTAGATGGACCATCTCTAAAACAGCTAATATATTATTAAATTTAAGGACAAATAAAAGAGAGAACTAACTTTTGGTCTTCCCATGACTTGCAGAAGACCTAAATGATGTCACTTCCTGCAGAACATGTCACTGGTGGAATGTTCCAACATTTTAAAGGGGGGAATGTGTTAATTTAAACCAAAATATAATCACTTTTTTGTGAAACTTTTGTTTAAAAGTGTAGATAGAATATGGAGTCACACTTAAATGCAAAAGAAAATTTGCTTTGGAAGGATTTTGTTGATGATGCGTTGTAGTAAAGTGTAGCGTTTGGCTGTGGGACAGGCAAGAAATGCTATGTAGAAGTGTTTGGATGACATTTTAAAATATTAAAAAAGATATAGAATGAATTTCTACAAAGATTAATGTGTATGGTGTGTAGTATAATAATAAAATATAATTTGTAATATATTATTACTTGTGTTTATACATTTAATATACAATAATATGTTGGGGACAGAAAATTCACTCTTTTGGTGGAATCGCCCAAAAACATCATTTATCATGATGGAGAATAACAGAGGACTCACATTACTGCCCTGAGGTACTCCATTTTCAACCTTCAAACTGTCTGATACACTTTGAAGAATTGTAAAGCGTGAAATAATGTAAATGTTTAGATCTATGGTTAGATGAGAGATTGACGTGGGCTGTACACATTCAGAAAGTTATAAACAAATGTAAAAATGATGAGCAGATGTAAATGCTGATTTGACACTCTGAGACAAAAATATCAATAGAAATGTTGGTTTAGTCAAAAACTGGATCTCAGAGCAGAGGAGGAGACAGGCAGGTTTCAACAGAAAAACCTGTCAGGCTGTGGAAGCAGCTTTAACCCATTCATCACCACAGTTTTTATGAGCTGTAAGGCATATCATTTTATCTGTGAGTCCCTCTGAATCATGTTGTGTATTTCTTTTTTCCATTTTGTCCTTTGTTTTAAAGAAAATCTCATTTTTCTGACTGTAGTCCCACAGCTTGTCTCTGGGTCACTGTTTCAGAGTCCTGCAGCATGGCCAGGACCTCTGTTACAGAGTACCCAAGGAAACAACCACACACACAAGACATTTGGATTTTGGACTGTTAGTTTGGGAAAACTCTGTGTGTGTGTGTGTGTGTGTGTGCATGTGTGTCTGTGTGTGTGTGTGTGAGTGTGTGTGGGGGGTCTATGATAAGTACTTATGTGTCAAGAAAGGTGCACCTCCAACTGCACATCAACATTTTTTTACCTCAGTGAAACACAAGCTAATGTACAGAAGACCTTTACAAAAAGAACTTAGGGAACTTATGAAATAAAAAATAAATACTAAGTCATAATAATGAGAAATAAAATCATAATTATGAGAAAAAGAGTCACATGTATGAGATAACAAAGTTAAAATTATAAAATAAAATGTCAGAATTGTGAGAAAAAGAGTCATTTTAATGAAATAAGTTGTTATTTTTAATGAAAAGTCATAATAATGGGATTAAAAATCAAAATTTTGAGATAAAGTCATATTAAAGAGATAAAAGTCATTATTATAAAAAAAAGTCATAATTATGAGAACAAAAGTCAAAATTATGGGATAAAGAGTCATAATTATGAAAAAAGAAAGTACCAATAATGAGATAAAAACTCATTATTTTGAGATAAAAAGTGGTATTCATGAGATAAAAGTCAAAATAACAAAATATAAAGTCTTAACTATTATAAAAAAGTCAAAATCACAGGATAAAAATCATAATTATGAGGTAGAAAGTCATAATTATGAGAAAGAAACTCAAAATTAGGGGATAAAAATCATAATTATTTGATAAAAGTTATTATAAATTATGAGATAAAATCTCATTAGTATGAGATAAAAGTCAGAATGATAAAATAAAAAGTCATATTATGAGAAACAAAGTCATAATTATGAGAAAAAAGGCAAGATTATGGGATAAAAAGTCATAATTGTGAGGAAAAAAAGTCGTAATAATGAGATTAAAAGTCATAATCCTGAAATAAAAAGTCAAAATTTTGAGATAACAAGTCATTGTTATGAGAAAAACATCAAATTTATGGGATTAAAAGTCCTAATTGTGAAATAAAAATTCATTATTATGAGAAAAAAAGTCATTATAATGAGATAAAACTCAAATGTTTTGTTTTAAAGGCATAATTATAAAATAAAAAGTTATAATTATGGGGAAAAAGTCACAATTATCGCATAAGAAAGTCATAATTATGAGAAGAAAACTCATTATTATCAGAAAAAACATCAAATTCATGAGCTAAAGTCCTAATCATGATAAAGGTGTGCTGCTATAGGACGGTCCATGCACGTGGGGCACGTGCACAAATGGGATCAGCACTTGTGTCCAAATGAACATTAAACAGTGTGAGAAGAGAGTTAAGCAGAAAAACACAACTTTCAGTCCACATCCATCAGTTTGATAAATAGAACAGACTTTGTTTCCATTATTGTCTTTGTTTGAAATGTGTTGTTCTTGCTGTTATTTGTCTGAGCTTGTTGTTGCTTTTGTTGCTAAATATGTTGATGGCTTTGACCTGAAGAGGCTTCAGGGTGAATTTAGCTCAGACATTTTGAAAATGAAAAAGGGCTGGGACTAGATAAGTTTGGTACTTCTTCCTTCACCCTTTTCAAACTCAATCTGTTTGATTTTCTTACAAAGATTAATGAGAGTAGAAAAAATGCTGTAATTGCTGTTTGCCTTTGCTTACCTTTTATATTTTATTTTTGTTGGATTTGTATGGAGATATACATATGTACGTTTTCCATTTTGGGTTTGAAATAAACACATTCATTCATTCAATTTGAGTTATTTTCTGCAGAAGATTTAAAAAAATAAAAATCCAGATTTTTTTTGTCTTGCCTTAGTCCAATTGTAAGTAGATGCAATTTTTGAAAATATGACAATTTTCATGATGGTCAGCCTTGTAGGGTTTACACAAGCACTTTTATAGGCTTGTATTTGTTATTTAAGTAGATTAAATATTGATCAGAGAGTTTCATGCTAATACTGTAAAAATAGCTCAGCCTTTTAGTGTTTATGTAGACAAACCTGCCTACGTTTATACTACATAATCAACCTTTTATGAGCCAGACTTTGACTTTAAGAGGGAAACGTTTAGACAACATAAAGGCAAAACTTGATTTGTTTCATTTTTATGTCACTGGGAGTTTTGTTTCTTTTAGGGAGGGAAAAATGAATTAAAATCATAAATCGAGTGTTGTGGAAAAAAAATGGTGGATTTTATTTGTAGTCCAAATGGCCCAGCCCTAATCAAAGTATGAAAAGGCTCAGTGAGGGGGAATGATGTCAATATTGTTGAGGTTACACTGGGTAGGAAATCAAAGCTCTGAAACAAGCTGTGTCTAATTTTGTATGTCAGTCTAACGGCTTCAGTGTGTTGGGGCTCCATCCAGAAACTGTCCACTGTAAGCACATCTATGTTTGACATTTCTATGATTTAGCGCAGACATAAGACATCTGTGTCTGCTTTCTTAGTGCAACATCTACTCACATCTGCACGTGCAGCCGTGTGCTATGGGCATGGTGCAATATTCTAGTCAACATGCCTCTATATTATCTTGGGCAGTAGTTTTAGTATTCCTGTTATGGATGTCTGTTTTGTTTTATGTGTTGACATCAACCTGCTCATGGGACTGGGATGGAAATTAGACACTGGTTTATAATCCCATAGATTTACATGTCAGTGTTTATTAATGCATACTGTCACATTTGAATAAATACATATATAAAGTTCATTTTGTCAGGCTGCAGTTGATCATGATCCACTTCACAGTTCAGTCATTCAGAAGGTAGAAAAGACATTCTCATAGAAATACAACAAGAACTTTCCAGAATTCAGATGATGGGCCTGTCTGTAGTTTTTCTATGGGTACCAGCTCACAGTGGAATAAGAGGAAATGAATCTACAGACAAGAAAGTAAAAGAGGCCTAAAAGTCTATTAGAAATAAAGTGATCAGAACAGAAGTGAAGGATATGATCAAAGAGAATAAAGGAAAGGTGGAGGAAGCAGTGAGAGGAGGAGAGGAGAGGAAGGTGGTGTCAGAGCATCCAAAGGAAAGATGGTGAAATGAGGAGAGCAGGAAGAAAGAGAAGAAAGAAGAAGATCAAGAATGAGATTTGGACTCACAGGGCTGAACTTTCTTTAAGACAGGGGAGCATGAAATGGGGAGTTGGAGTTCAGGGAAATCTGAAACAGTGGAGCAGCTCTTTTTTTGACTGGGAGAAGTAAGAAGCAGACAAAAATCATTTGGTCCAAAAACTGAAAAGAAGAAAAAGAAGATTTAATTTAGAAATTTGAGACAAAATTCAGAAGGAAAAGATTTTAACATACTTTTTCAATATTTGAGGAAAATAAATATTCTGAACATTATATAGATTTAGTTTATTTTTTATTTATTTGTTTTGTTTTTGATAAGAATGAGTCCATATCATGATCCACACTCCACATCAGTTGTTGGTGATAAAACAACAATTTGATGTCGAAATAATCCACAGAAGAAGAAGAAGAAGAAGAAGAAGAAGTTGAGGGTAAGAGCAGAGGAAGAGGAAGTGGTGTGAGTTGCTGTTCATCTGTTCTCTGCTGCGTCACAGATCTGTCCTCTCCGTCGGAGTTTGGTGAGAAACTTTTTCCTGTTTTTCAAACTTTAAAGTTCAGTCAGACAGATCAGTTCGGGGAGGGGGCTCAGGCTTCGTTTAAACATGACAACAGTGTTAATGTGAACGGGACTGAAGACAAAAAGACGTGAAGATTTACCACAGAGACTGGTTGGGCGTTTCAGACTGTCAGTGTCAGGATGTCCCAGAATCCAGGAGAAATGATTTAAAAGTACTAAAATAAAAATATCTTAGTGATCCAGTGGTGTAGTCTACCTGATACTCGAGTATAGGCCGCATTTCCTCTCAAAAATGCCCCGACAAAAAGCTCAAAGATATGGAGCACATGGTTGTAAGCAGTGTTGCTAACTCCTCAGCATCGGAAGTAGCTATAGGCCCGCCCAAAAGTAGCTAGAAGTCGCCATTTTTTAAATTTCTTTCAGCAGATCAGACATACACCCCTATGTGGTGCGTAGGGGGGACTCCTGCGAAATTATGAGGTCCCCCCCCCCCCGCGATGTAAAAATGAGTTATTTAGTTTAATCATTCAATAAATTTAATGATTAATTACTATCATGGTATGGGGTATATTGCTGAATGACAAAAGCAGAACAGTTTTCAGTCAGATAGTGTGAAATAAGACAAGAAGAGAGAGGAAATGCACTGAAGAATGAGAGGGATATGCACGAGACGAGAGGATAGAGGAAATGTACAGAAACAGAGAGAGGAATGAACCGAGGTGATCTGAGGGGAGGAGAGCACAGAGGAGGCTGACAAACTGTTGTGTGTGTGTGTGTGTGAGAAAAAACAACAAGGAAGTGACAGCCGCGCTGTTCTCAACTCCGCCCCCCCTCCCTCCATCTGCTGTTCTCTCCCCCCCCCCTCTGAACGGGGAAAAACAGCGCTTTTTTAAAAAGTTTTTCTCCCGTGATCTTGGAGCCTCTGACCACCAAAAAAGTGCTAGATTTGTCATTAGTCGCTTTTATTCTTTCGTATGTAGCAACATCGAACTATGAACTGAACTTAATAAAAAACATTCATTTTTGTTCCTGGTGTGATTTCACATTTAACACCCTGTAATTCAAGTCCTCTGTAAGGACTTCATATACATCAATGTCCAAAATAACTGTAGTTGTGTTTGTTTATGTATTTGGAGGGCTTTTTTTCTAAGTATTTTAGACTTTCTGACACTACTCTATAATACGGAGTCCCTACGGTGCCACGGAGTATGAGATACTTATTCGTGTGCACGAAATATTAAAACATGCGCACAACATATTTATTCATGCACATGTTTAAGGTAAAACATGCGCTCCAAATAAAGTTATCAACCACGTTTTGACTTGTCCTTGTTCTTGTCCGCTACGGCTTCCCGTAATGATGTCAGATATTTACAAACACACAACGGAGAGAAGAAGTGAGCCTGTTAACTTTTACTTCCACCTCTGACTGTCATATAATGACATTCATGCTGCTCTTGTCATGAGAGATGGAATAATCTTAAGTAGGAGAACTTTGCTGCTTATACTAAAAGACAACAGGCTAAGCCAATGAACTGTATTAAATTAACTGGTGACAGTCAGTTCAGACGTGAGGGGGGATGTCTGAAGGACCCTTTTGTTAACAACCTAACACCTCCCAAATCCATTTTATACACAAAACTGAGCTCTTTACACCCATTTACTTAGTGACGGAAGTTACTTCACAACATTTAGCGTGACGACGAAAGATTTTGAAGAATTACAGACTTATTTGACTGTGTAAATATATCCAAGGTATTATATAGGTAACTATCTTAGATGCCTGATCAAAATGACAAATTTTCGACAGTGTCAACCTGTGATAGCCCTGAAACCCTCATTTTACCGTCACTTCGGCGTATCAACAAACAATTTGTTCATGTTCAACGTATAACGGAGTCGGGAGGACTTGAAAATAAATATTTTGTGCGCGCAAGTTATATATTTATTTCACCGTGGCACCTTCGGGGCTCCGTACTATAACCCCTGTTATTATGAACAGGTTTCTTTTCATCTACACAAAGATATGAGAGATACAAAGTATTACCTCTGCCAAGGAGGTTATGTTTTCAGCAGAGTTTGTCTATCTGTCTGTCTGTGAACAGAATCAATCAAAAAGTAATAGATGGATTTTGATGAAAATTTCAGGAAATGTTCAGCATGGGATTTGGTGTTGATGCGGATCAGCGTCTGGCCGCCATGTTGAAAAATGTGATTTCTGTGAATAACTACTGAACTAAAATAGATATCATGATGAATCCAATAGCTAATGGTATGTTTTCATGGTCAAGGAATCTAAATATTTAGATGAAATAAAGGTAGGACTAATGTTTATGGTGAAAATCACAGTATGGCTGAGGACTGTGGCGCTGGCGGAGGTCTGCGCTCTCCGAGTGCTTTTCTGGTTTCAGACTGTTTTTCACCTCTGCCAAAATTACTGTTTTTATATTATTATTATTTATTATTGTTGCAACACCTCCTAGATACTTACAACACCAAAACACTGAATTATAATAATAATTTACTTGGATGAAATCAAGAGCGTTCCTGTGGCTCCACCTTCATTGCATGCATGCGCGCTCCCGCGGCCAGTGGAAACCGTTTCTGAGTACATTGACACACCTGACAGTTTCCTGACCCTCCGACCTGACGTCTGATGGTTTCCTCTGGCTTCACTCCTCCTGCTCTGACTCTGATCAGACATTCAGCAGAATAAACCCTGCCCTCAGTTAAACAGAGCTGAACATGAATGAAACGTGGACTGATTTCAGAAACACTCTCCCACAGAGCAGAGAGAGGAAGGAAAAGCTGCAGAGAGATCTGAATGGTCGTCATGTCTGAAGTGAAGCAGCCACCATCCGCTCCATATTCTTCATTTAAACTGAGGCTGTTCAGCTGCTGTCTGTCAGTTATGTCCTTTTGTTATTCAGCCCATGGACATGTCAACATTTTCTCAAAACAACTAAACCGCTCTGCGTCTCCGTGCGCGCGCTCCTCTGCGTTAACAGCACAGGTCCAGTTCTACAGGGGTCATCAGTCACTTTTTGGTTTTTGTGATTCAAACGATGTCTCGTTGGCTCTTGTGCTCGGTTTAACACAAAGACTTAACAAATGAAGAGTCAGACTCTTGATTAATCAAAACTCCACATCCTTCAGCAGTCCAGCTCTTTTTTTACTTCCTTTTTCTAAATGATAAATCCATCCTGAGGTATCCTGCATCACTTATTCTCCATGATAGAAGAACAAACCCAAAGTGGGTCAGAGCTGTTTTCAGTGGACGGTGTCTAAAGCAGGTCAAAATGAGAAATGTCTTCAGTGTACAGAGGCCCTAAGCAGACAAACATCCATCTTAATTTTACTCTGTTGGGCTATAACAAGTGAATATTAGCTGTTCTCTCAGGATCTCAACATATCCCATCATCTTAGGATAGAAATGGCCTTTTCTGTGATAACCTTTGGACTTGGGGTGTCTAGAAAATAACTAACATATAAATGTTATGATGGAAACAAAGTGATTAGGGTTAATGAATGTATGATCTCCCAGGGCTCTTATTATTATTTAATGTTTAAAACCTTTTTTTCATGTTCATTTGCTCAAAAATATGTTTTATTCTATCTGTGGTTGAAACTGCAACATTTTGTCATTAAACAAACTGGAAAAGCACTCAGAGAGCCAGCACCACAGTCCTCACCCATTTTGTGATTTTTAGCATAAATATTAGTCCTACCTTTATTTCATCTAAATATTTAGATACATTGACCATGTAAACATAACATTAACAACTGAATTTATATTGATATCTATTTTAGTTCAGTAGTTATTCATGAAAATCACATTTTTTGTCATGGCAGATCCTGACGGTGATCCGGATCACTTCCAAACTCTAATCATTTTTTCCTTGTCCAAATCTGGACATATTCTGAATATTTTATCAAAATCCATCCATAACTTTTAGAGTTATGTTGCTAAGAGAGAAACAAACAAACAGATGTTGTCAATAACAGAAGCTCCTTGGTGGAGATAATTAAAGTGGCTGATCTTTGACATTTGGCTCATGATGAATGTTTCTCCGGACAGAGCTGTAAGAGCCACTGCTTCAGTGTATGTTTATCTAAAAAGAGCCAAATATCAATGTTTCTTTCCACTTTGCACTTTAATTAATATTAAAAAAATATTTAAACATTTCCAGCAGAAGGACAGAGTCTACCTCCAACCATCAGTGACCCCAGAACATGATCAAATTAAAGATATGAGGGGGGTTAGTTTGAGTTTTAAAAGTATCTAGCTGTAACCCCAACCCCTGAAACTCCTGGAGTCTGTTTCAGCGGAATCCACCCGTCAGCCATTATTAGCCAACATCCAGCCAGGAACATGCCGTCTGTCAGTCAAACCCAGTGAAGGACAGCAGGACAGTGTCGTCAAACATGTTGAGCTGCTTACAGTACATTTGCATTTACATTAAACATATCTGAGATTAAACCATGAGAGCCTCAGGGCACCTGGTTAAACAGAGAAAAACCAATCAGCTGATGTTTCTGTGGCCCACATGTTTAATAAGCCCCATCTCAAGGGCTTAACTCTGACAACTTTATATTCAGCAGAGACAAATATGAGGAGGACAGATTTATGGTCCAGGCGTCCATCAATCATCACTGTCATGAGTTCTCATTATAGTCCCTTTGTCTCTGCACACCTCTTTATCTTTCTCCTTCTCTGTACAAAACTAATAAAATCAATAAATACAAATTCAAATGAAAAATGAGAACAGAAAATAAATGACTAAGAAATGATCCACTCTACTCAGAAAAGTCTGATCCACATTCTCATGAAGGACTGTCGACACTTTTCCAACATAGTGCAACAAAGTTCAATAAAAGTCTCAAAGCTTGGTCTGTTGGCTCTTACTGTAGTTAAATTAGGGGTGGGAGAAAAAAAATGATTCACATATGTATCAGGATTGTTTATTTTATGATTTTTAAATCAATTTTTTCCCAAATTTAATTTTAATCTGTGTTAATAATCCACTTTTAAATACAGTCCAGTCTTTTGAAGAGAGAGTATAAACAGCTGGTTAAAATATATTGCTGAATAAATCCTAAAAACAGACTCACATGTGATGTGTATTTTTCCTGGTATAGTCTGTCATTGTTCATCTTTTTCACTGGTGTAAAAAAGTGAAAAGTTAAAAAAAAGTAAACTAAAGATTGCAAAAATCAGCAATATTGTAGAATAACAAATTAAATCGAATCGGTACCTTTGAAAATCAAATAAAATCAAATCAGGAGAAAAGTGAATTGTCCCAGCCCTACTTATTATAGTCCCTTTGTCTCTGCACACCTCTTTAAATTTCTACTTCTCTGGACAAAACTAATAAAATCAGTAAAAACATCAAAGAAAAATGATAAAAGTAAGAAAATGAAGGAAAAACCTAAAATATAAATATAAATAATATTCTTTTGTAAAGCATAATGAGACATTTGTGTGGATTTGCTGCTGTACAATAACAGATCATCAATGAAAGACCATAGAAATATGACCATAGATATGAGTCCATGCCTTCAGCCCATCAGAGTCTGTTGTTGACGCTCTGCTCTCTGACTCCTTCATCACAGCTGACAGACAGCAGGGGGCGCTCTGCTGTGGATCAGACTGAAGAACCAGAGGAGACCAGACCATCTAAAACCTCTGTGAGTGAAGAAGACCAGGGTCTGAGGTGAGATGAAGATCTGCAGCCATCACACTCTGACACCATCATCATCTTCATCTTCATCAGTCTTTATTACAATAGAGTCAAACCATGACAGGTGTTAGCTGAAGACACTTTACAGAAGAGCAGCTCACTGACAAACTCTTCATCATCATCATCATCTCTTCTAGGACTGTAACAGTTAGCGGTAAAATGGTAAATCTTGGTCATATTTCAGATGGTTAGTGTTACCGTTCTCTATTTTAATGACCAGTAAACCGTGTCTGATGACCTCACTGTGTGGATGCTGCTCATCACCTGGAAAAGTCTGAACTGTGTGTCTGCTCCTCGGTAAAGCAGCCGCGCTCCCTCAGACGAGGCGTGAATGAACAGTTTGTAATGTTCGGCCTCTGAAAGTGAAAGTATGGCAGGTGGTGCTGAGGACGGTCAACATGTCTGAAGAAAATTCAGGAAAGTCACCGTTAGGCAGGAGGCAGAATTCATCTTACTGTTTAAGTAAATAAAATTTGATAAGATACCAAGCTTCCGCCGATGAAATAAAAAGACAAAACTACCTTCAGTCCTCAAGTTACCACACTCCAAATAATCCAAATGGATTCTGAAAGCAGAGAAGCTTTACAGTGAAACATGGTACATCATCATAAAGGGTTTGGGGGGGGGGGGGGGGGCTGCTTCAGGGACGATCATCAGTAAAAACACCTGGACATGGTCTGATAAATAAAAACTAGAACATGGACACTAAATGATGTGGGGAAACAAAAACTGTCCAAGTCTATGAAAAAATGGTTTGGTTTATTTTTGATCATGTCAAACACTTTGAACATGTCCATTTACAATTGTTATAAAGAGAAACCTGTTAAAGTTCAGATGTTTTCTTTTCATTTCTTGTTTTTACTCAGTGTTTGAGCATTTCTAACATAATCATGAAAAATACCGGCCAAAATTGCTGATTTTTACTTTATTAGGGCTCGAGCCAACATTTAGGCGAAGGACGTTTTTGACACATTTATTTATGAAAAACTAAATGATTAAACCTGGTTTAATCATAGTATCAAAGAGTGAAATGATTTCAGTGTGAGTAAAAGTACTTTTTGACCATTTTGTGACACTGGACTAATAAAGTTATAATGATGATAACTTTGATAGTTTTGGTCAGGATAACTGATCTGAAATGTTCATAATGTCACATCTCTAATCACTGCATTGTCATCTGTAATGATCGCCTCTGTGTGTATGGTGTCTAAATGCTTTTGGGTCACTATGGTGATGCCCGCAGACGTAATGACGTAACCTTTTTTTCTTTTCAGGATCGATATGCTATTCATTGTTAGAAGTTTGGACTCTGACTCTCAGCCCTTATTTCACTTGTTTGACCCTTACAAAAATGTGCTTAGAAGATCTCATAAGGATGTCTGAGCTCTCCTGCAAACAATGAACATGCAGTGTGACGGCAACCTCCTGTTTTGAGTCATGTTTAAAACCCTTCTGACCTGGGGAGACCACCCTCATCACTACACATCTCTCTCTGTCTGTATCTTCATCCTGTAGGAACAGCTCACAGTATCTGATGATGATGATGTTTGTTTTATCAGGATGAAGAGATCAGACCCTCCTGAGCCCAGCGGTGTGTCCATGAAGAGTGACTGGTCTATGGGTCGTCTCGTTGACTTTAAGATGGACAGACCTGCTGAGTCCAGGTGAGAGTTCATCGTAATGACCTTTGACCTCCATGTGTGAGTCCCTCAGAGGTGATGAAGGTGTCTGTCTGATGGACCTGCTGAGGTCAGGTCAGCTCCCTTTGCCCTCAGACTGTCTTAACCCTTTAGCTCCCGGCTCAGCTGTTTGGTAGACCACTCTCTGAGCCCTCAGTGTGCTGAAGGTGGAGCAGCCTGATGGTTCTTCTCCTCCACGTGTCTGTGCTCCATCATGCTGAGATGAACCATCATCTGTCCCTTTATCTAAGAAAGTGGAGTGAGGGTCACAGTGTCCCTCCAATCAGGAGCTCAGAAATGTAAACATGTCTGTGAACATGTGGCTCTGACCTGCTGACCTTTGACAGGTGAGACCAGGGGCCCGTCGCTCCAAACCAAGATCAGGGATTAAGCCTTTCATGCATGGTGTTCACTTCAATAGACATTTATTTGGGATAAATTTTCTGACCTTTGGATCACAATATCACTTCCAACCACCAGGTGGTAAATTCCCAAACCTTTGTCTTAATATTCATAAAAATATATAATTTTTGCATATTTTTACCACACTGAGTTATTGCATCATAAATCAAAAATAGCCAACAAATGGGGATTAAGTCTATAGTTAGATTTCACATAATTTTGTATGTTTATGTTAACTTTGGTGTAATTCACAAGTGAATAGTTTGAGTAAATAGCAAAAATACATATACTTCAGAAATTGCTCTTTCTTTTGTTTACTCTTACCAAGTGTTTTTCAAAGATATGGGGTTGTGGATCTTTATTAAGTTCCACGAAGTAGCTGTTTGTCTGCTGATGAATGATGTTCGCTGTAGTGGACAGATGCACAACTCTCTCAAAGTGTAACACTGAAAAAAAGTAAACAGGATTTTTATCTTATTTGAAAGTACAAAAAAAAACATTTTAAATAATTCCCTTCTGATTGAATAACTCATGCATGAAAGAGTAAAGCTGAGATATCTTGGTTATCCTGGATCAACTTATCCATGATCTGGTAACAAAAGTTGGACAAGGTGAAGTGGGATATGTTTGGACTTTGGTCACCATGAAGGTTTATTCTGTGGAGTGAGCCTGCTCCAGACCAGGCTAAATCAGGATTAATGAATCTCATCTCTTTTCTCAGTCTGCAGTCCCCACAAACACAAACCAAAATATTTATTCACTGCCCACAAACACATGGTTATCACATTCAACACTTTATTAAACATTAGTGATTATTAATTGACATCATTTCAGACTGATTCTTGCCAGAATTATTAATTGTTATTTATCATGAAACATGGGGGACACAAGTAACATTTTCTGACACTTAGAAAATATAAAACAATCAAGTGACCTGGTATAATGATAGTATTAAAGAGTTAAATGATTTGAGTTTGTGTTTAAGGAGCCCTTATTATGCATTACCACTTCATTTCTTTTAGTGAAATTTTAGTGTCTGTGGCTTTCTCCCAGCCCACAAAATGTGATATTTAGTGACAAAACCTGTGTTTAGTAGTGTTTCTGAAAGTGAAATGATGTTCGTTGTAGTGGACAGACGCACAACTCCTTAAATGTGTAACACTGAAAAAAAGTTAACAGGATTTTTATCTTGTTTGAAAGTTAAAAAAAAAAAAAAAAAAAAAAAAAATTCCCTTCTGATGAATAATTAATGCATGAAAGAGTTAAGCTGGGATATCTTGGTTATCCTGGATCAACTTATTTAATTAACCTTTATTTAACCAGATAATAAAAACCCATTGAGATCATGATTTCTTTCACAAGGGCGAGCTGGCCAAGAGGTCAGCAACACACGCCAAGGTGAATATATATTGATAGAAACAGTATGCAACACAACAACGATTTAGAAAATACATTTTTTGTGAATGAGAGAAGCACAGTAAAAGGCCAAAGATTATTAAACATATATATCTATTCAGAAACACAGGCACTGTTTAATGGTTTCATGCTGTTTATCCATCAGCAAGGATTGAAAGGCTCCAAGTGTGATGAGCTCTGAGAGCTTCAGTTCAGTCTGTAGAGAGTTCCACGCTGTTGGAGCAGCAAAACTGAACGCTTTCTTCCCCAGTTCAGTTCTTACACGAGGAACAGAAAGATGGAAGACATCACAGGACCATAAGGCATAGTGGCTTGTAGTTCTCTGAACAAGAGAGCATAAGCAATAATAATAAGTGTATTTATATAGCACCTTTCAAGAACAGCAAAGTCACAAAGTGCTTCACAAAACAAATAAAAACAATACAAGCAATTTTTAAAGGTACAAATATAAGTATAAGTAAGATAGAACCAAGCCAAGGATTGCTTTATATACAAGTGTCAGCCAGTGCGTGTACCTTCATGCACTTAAAGAGGGCAACCCAGAGTAAATGCACAGGTCACAATGATGTGAGGCGGCCATCACCCGTGACAAACCTCTGAGACATTTTAGAGGAGCACCAAAATACAGCACATCTTCATAATCAGGGGAAGAAATGTTGCTGATACAAGCAGTTTCTGGTCTCTGAGTGAAAAACAAGATTTGTTTCTCTAGAAGAAACCAAGCTTGACCCTGAGTTTGTTGACTAAGCCAGCAATGTGTGCTTTAAAAGAAAGCTCATGATCCAAAAGAAAACCCAGGTACTTATAATTGGAGACCAGCTCTACTGGGTTTCCTTGATGAGTTACCACTGCCGGGACATTTGCTGGTAACTCACTTGAGTTAGAAAAGACCATGACCTTGGTCTTTTCAGTGTTTAAAACCAGTTTCAGACATTTCAGACGAGACTGAACAACATCAAAAGTAGCTTGTAACTACTCAAAAGCCTGAGTGAGTGAGGATGAACAGCAATAAATAATGGTATCATCTGCATAAAAGAGATAAATGCATTTGACACAGTAGAGCACAAACTGTTGATATCTATCTATCTATCTATCTATCTATCTATCTATCTATCTATCTATCTATCTATCTATCTATCTATCTATCTATCTATCTATATATATATATATCTATATATACATATATATCTATATATATCTATATATCTATAGATAGATAGATAGATAGATAGATAGATAGATAGATAGATAGATAGATAGATATAGATATATATATATATATGTGATGTGGTTGCACAAAAGTGGGATCATGTGAAGTGGGATATGTTTGGACTTTAGTCATCATGGAGGTTTATTCTGTGGAGTGAGCCTGCTCCAGACCAGGCTAAATCAGGATTATTGAATCTCATCCCTTTTCTCAGTCTGCAGTCCCCACAAACACAAACCAAAATATGTTTTCACTGCCCACAAACACATGGTTATCACATTCAACACTTTATTAAACATTAGTGATTATTTATTGACATCATTTCAGATTGATTCTTGCCAGAATTATTTATTGTTATTTATCATGAAACATGGGGGAAACAAGTAACATTGACACTTTACTGACACTTAGAAAATATAAAAACAATCAGGTGACCTGGTATAATGATAGTATTAAAGAGTTAAATGATTTGAGTTTGTGTTTAAAGGTGCTGTGAGGAGAATCTATTACCGGCAACATAAAAGACTCAGCTACCCATGAGCACGCGCGGCGACTCTCGTTCCAGTAACCTCAGAACTGGGAGTGACATCATCTCAGAGTTATCAGTGTTCCAGTTGCAAAGTGGGAAAACATGCTCATCTACCAGGCTATTGTTAGCTGTTGTTAGCATGCCTGCGTTGTTATTCACAAATATCACACGAAGAATGTGATTATCACTATGGCAGCATTTTTGTAAATATAAGTCTAACAATACTATGTACACAGCTGATCTAGAGCGACACACCCCAGTCAGAAGTGTAAATAAATGGATTATTATAGGAGCTAAATAACTGTTCACACTGGGGGCATCCATCTTCCATTGTCAACTCGGGGGTGGTGAGGTTTCACCGAGTTCCCTGGAGGAAATTCAGACTCTGAGGGACGTTCCAGTTGCAGTTTCCTACTCGGAGCTCAAAATTCCTACTTCTGACTACAACTGGAACGCACCGCAGACGTTTACATCCACAGCGTGTGTTTGTTTTGAGGCTAATGGATGCAATAAGGACCTTTATCAGAACTCTGCATTGCTTTACAACTTCTTTTTTTCAACAACTTACAGGATGCAAAGTGACGTGGTAATGTATGTCTTTCTAGTTACGTAGCGGTAGTTTTTGATGTGTGACAACAAGCAGTTTTTGGAAAACTTGTTGTAGTTGTAGCCGGCTATTTATCGCTACTTACTGCCCTGTGCTCTAAGACGTGTAACATAAATAATAAAATAATAAAAAATTTGCTCTAGTTTTAATTTTCTTGTTTCTCCTTGTCGGAACAGAAGGCTAAGGAATAGCATTTGTAGACAACCTATTTTGATGATAACTGTGATATGGAATGTTCATACCATTAAATCCCTGATCACTACATCTTCATCTTGTTGGAACAGCCCAAAGTATCTGATGATGATGATGTTTGTTTTATCAGGATGAAGAGATCTGACCCTCCTGAGCCCAGCGGTGTGTCCATGAAGAGTGACCGGTCTATGGGTCATCTCGTTGACTTTAAGATGGACAGACCTGCTGAGTCCAGGTGAGAGTCCAGCATAATGACCTTTGACCTCTATGTGTTAGTCCCTCAGAGGTGTAAACCCAGATCAAGGATTCACCCTTCATGCATGGTGTCCACTGCAATAGACAGATATTTGGGATACATTTTTTAACCTTTTGATTACAGTATCATTTCCAACTCCCAGGTTTGTACCTTTGTCTTAAATTTCGTAAAAAAAAAACATTATTGTTGCATATTTTTACCACACTGAGATTTTGCACCATGAATCAAGAATAGCCAAGTCTGGCTGTGCACTCTGGGTCTGCAGTTGTGCACTTTAGGTCGGACCTCAAGATCTTCTCGGGGTAGGGAGAAGATCTTGAGGTACCCTGATCACTACATCTTCATTCTGTAGGAACAGCTCACAGCATCTGATGATGATGATGTTTATCAGGATGAAGAGATCAGACCCTCCTGAGCCCAGCGGTGTGTCCATGAAGAGTGACTGGTCTATAGGTCTTCACATTAACTTTAAGAAGGACAGACCTGCGAAGAAGAGGTAAGAATTCAGAAAAATGACCTCTGACCTCCATGTCTGAGTCCCTCAGAGGTGATGAAGGTGTCTGTCTGATGGACCTGCTGAGGTCAGGTCAGCTCCCTTTGCCCTCAGACTGTCTTAACCCTTTAGCTCCCGGCTCAGCTGTTTGGTAGACCACTCTCTGAGCCCTCAGTGTGCTGAAGGTGGAGCAGCCTGATGGTTCTTCTCCTCCACGTGTCTGTGCTCCATCATGCTGAGATGAACCATCATCTGTCCCTTTATCTAAGAAAGTGGAGTGAGGGTCACAGTGTCCCTCCAATCAGGAGCTCAGAAATGTAAACATGTCTGTGAACATGTGGCTCTGACCTGCTGACCTTTGACAGGTGAGACCAGGTGTTCAGCAGAGACCCTCCTCAGTGTGGGGAAGTATCTGAAGGCCAGAAGAACCAGGACTTTGGTTTAGCAGCCAGAAGATGAGCCACATGACACCAGAGCTCCATGACCCCCTAAAAACTGTCCAACACTTTAAAACAGCTTCAATTAATGCTGAGTCATCCTGATGATAATTAATGCTGAGTCATCCTGATGATAATTAATGCTGAGTCATCCTTGATGATAATTAACGCTGAGTCATCCTGATGATAATTAATGCTGAGTCATTGATCTCTTATATTTGTCCTATTCTAATCTACAGAGATCAGATGGAAACATCTAGACTCCTCAGTATCTTCTCCAAACAGGCTGAATCAGAGCTGGACTCCATATTTCTGGTGAGAACATCACACTTTAACAGTGAAGTCCATGATCTACAAGTCTGATGCTCCACCATGATCCAGATGTTCTTCTCTTTCTCTTTGAATCTCCACTGTCTTCTGTTCTCCAGCTGCTGGAGGAGAACATCATCACCTTTGTGAAGGACCAGCTGAAGAGGATCAAGAGAGGGTTAGGTCAAGATTACCCAGAATGCTTAGAGGCTCAGAGCGAGGATGAGGAGCAGAGGAACATCAGAGAGGGACTTCTGAAGATGACAGTGGGCTTCCTGAGGAGGATGGATCAGGACGAGCTGGCTGAGTGTGTAAGGAGAGGTAAGAGCTTTGTTCTGAAGGTAAGATATTGATATTTGGATGGATCTCCTTATGTGATTTGCTCATTCAAATCTTGATAACAGGAGGGTGAAGTTGTGTTTTTGTGGTGGATGTGGATGTTTCCACAAACACGCAGACTTGTTGTTCAGTCCTCTTATGGAATAAAAACCCTATCTGTACTCAAGAGCATGTTCTTCTGTTTGAGAGCAAAATTTCAAGTTTTGAGAGCGAAGCATTTTCGTTTTGAGACCATTTTTCATCTTTAAGAGCAGATCATGTTTTGAAAGCTGGGCTTTGTCATTTTGTGCTCAGATTTTCCTTTAATACCTTGTTTGTGCACTCAAATCTCATTTCTGCTGCCAGCCAATAGGAATTGAGTATCCTCACCTCTTATAAGTAAAATTGTGAGCTGGGTAAGCTATTGTGGCAAGATAGCAGCTTACACTCCTTTACCCCGGCCACAAGTATTCTTATTTAGGCACAGATTTTTTTCTTTTAACTTGTTAGAAATCAAATCAAAGACTGAAAAAATAATCCCACTTTTTGCGTGTTAATTATACTAGTGTGGCAAGGGCAAGAGGAGTGGGACATGCACACTGCCCCTCCCCCAGATGTGTACTTTTGGTTTCAATGCAATTTTATTTTTAACCAGAGAAAGGGAACCAGGCAACGCCACCCTGGGAGTTTCACCCAGGGAAATATTCAAATACAACACTTAAGGCACTCAGGTCTGTTCCACAAAGGAGAGCATGAGACGTGGTTCTTATAAAAATACAAAAATACTTTATTTTCAAAGGTTATTAAAATTGATTTCTCTCTGAAAGAATCTCACTCGTGCAAAGGGCAGAAAAGGGGCCTAGCAGGGCTGGAGCTTACCAGTGGGAGGACTGGGGATCATAAGGAGGAGGAGAACCTCAAAAAGGGGAGCACCCGGGTCTGTGACACTCGCACACACACACTCACTAGTGAAGGACAAAAAGAAAACTCAAAGCCACGGGATCCATGGCACAGGGAAAGGCACCGCCACCAGGACACCAGAACCACCACCATATAGCTCCAGTCCTGCAAGAAGAGGGAAAGTCAGTGGGGTTGGACACAAGTCAAAATATGCAATCCCAAAAAATTACAGAAATAGAAATATTTAACTAAGGCCACATGTGGCAGGAAAACAAAAGAAATGATTAACCCAAAATTAAGCCTGTGAAAATAGCAAGTAACCACAGGAACAGTTTAGAAATAAATCCACACTATTACAAATTACTTCAAGAAAGAAAGTACCAGAACTCAACTTGCCAAAAATAACAATTATTAAACAAGACAATTTACCAAAAGTGTATTGCAAACAAAAATCCCAAAGTCTAAACAAACAAGAGAATTCTAATTGTAATTAATTGCAAGTTGATAACCAAACAAACAAACAAAAAATAAATCAAACAGAAAGAAAACTAAGGAAATAAATCCTAATGTTAAATCAGGCTGTAAAGGTAACAGAAAATTAGGGTTGGCCAACCCTGCTACGTGCAAACAATTAAAATGAACGCAGGCCCATCACATGACAGCACATACACAATTACCAAAGGCTACACTAAATATCTGCAGCTAAGCCACACCACGCAGGGCACCGCTGAGCCAAGGAAAGCTAAGCAAAGCGGAGTAATGCAGGGTGAAGCCAAACAAAGAGGAGCGATGTAAGGCAGGCACAGCAAAACAAAAGCCAAGATAAGGTGAAATACAGCGAAGCAAAGCAAAGCAGCAGTGTTTCAATTGTGCCCACGATCCAGCAGTCTTTAATGGCAGAATAGATCACAGCATGGACGCGGACAGAAGAGCAGCCTGCTCATGTAGCTTAGCCGCAAAACCCAACCAGAGTATTACCGTAGATCGAAGCGGCGAGTACCGCTTGAGCTGCTGCGGCGCGAGCCGAACTGTAAACAAGAAAAAAAGACAAATAAATCAGATAAAATCACTGCCTATTAACTGGCACCTCCACCTAGCAGCTAGTGCTACATTACCTGCATTATTGCGGTGATAGGTCAATCTACCTGTCCCGCAGGATCACATGCAAGGAGACGTCGGAGGGGCAGAGCTTCAGCTCCACAGATTCAGCGACCAAACACAGCTAGCGACAGCAAGAGCGTCCAAACGGTATACCCCGCGAGCTGTAGCAGAGACTCGCGGATCTATAAACAAGCCAAAGGCCCAATAAATGACTCACATGCGGTGTCTAAGGATTAACACACAGACGGAGGCAGCTGCTGCTACGTCACCTGCACCGGTGCGGCTTGAGGGCGGAAGTGAGGCGGCCGAGGAATGGGCAGACCCCAGAGCCAGAGAGAGAGGACGACCAGCAGGATGGTGCCTGACTATATAGAGTCCCCTCATGCGCTGATAGGCTAACGAGCAGAGGCAAAAACAGTCACACAGGAGCAGAGGTGAGAAAGCACCTCCTGCCACACTAGACCAAGACTGAAATTTCTGCTTTAATGAACTGTCAAGATGTTAGAGAACTGGACTAGCTGTCATATTACAATTAGGACATTTTTTATTACATGTCATGAAAACCTGTCACTGAAATGTAATATTTATCATTCCATGTGCTGCTGACCTCTAGGTCCTGGAAAAGAAATCTCGATTTCAATGTTTTGTTTTGTTTTTTTTTGGTAAATTAAAGCTGGGGTTGGCGATTTTGGAGAACTAGCTGTCTGTCTCTAGCCTGAAGGGGGCGGTAATGCTCCAAAATGATGGATGCCAACCACCGAAGAAGAAGAAGTCTCGCGAGAACTGCCACCTGCAGTGCATGGATGGCAGTTCTCGCGAGATTAGAGCCAACAGCGGAACAAACTTAGAAAAACAGAGTTTATTTTAGATTTCTTGTACATCTGTCTTAAATGTGAGGGATACTGGAGCTTGGTTGGGGTTGTGGGACAGCTCACAGCGGACTTCCCTTATTTTCAAAGACAAAACTTGAAAGGTAAGCATTCTCCAGCGGAGTCTGTTCCCTACATGCTACATGCTACACGCACTGTCGGTGCACGCCGGGAAAATGGACGCGCAGCAGGCACGCAGAATGGCGACGGGATTTGATTGGTGTAAAAGAAGGTATCTCGGCAAGATTATTGGTTGGGGTTTTCCCTGTTTTACTCCTGCTGTAGATAGCGGATATTTTTCGCTCTGTTTGAAGAACACATTATGAGTTTATTACCATCGGGTCATAAAGACCATTTTAACCAGTATTACAAAAAGTGTATCTAAATCAGATCGCAGACCCCAGCTTTAAGGTTAAAAAGATATATATATATATTTTTTTTAAAGTCCTTGATTTCCCTCTCCTATTAACTAAAAAGTAAAGAAAACTTAGACTTATGTGACCGGGGGTTCAGGCATTTAGGATGATCAATTACCACAATAGTTTACCTAGCTCACAGTTTTCCTAATAAAGAGGTGAGGCTCCTGAAAGTTGATGCCATTATTAGCGCTCTCTCATTAATTTACTTCATGTCTTTGACTCTGGTCTTCGTCCATTTTGCCAATGAGTTGTCCTGAAGAGCGGGATGGTTATGTCGAGACATTGGAAAGGAGCCGCCTGTGCGGGAAACACGGCTCAATCTAGCTAATCCCTCTAGCAACCATGTAGCATTAACGTAATTGACTGAACAGATGCTCACTTCCTATTGGCTGGGAGCAGTTTTGTTTCATGTGTGAGCACAAAAACTCTGAGAGGAGAAACGAGATTGGAGTTTACAAGCAAGGTATTAAAGGAAAATCTGAGAACGCTATAACAATGTCCATTATTTCCATTATTGTCCATTTATTCCATATCCTCTGATCATAGTAAAGTCAGATAGAAGGACATGAATTTGATTGATTTATGATTCAGAGTGTTTTGTCTCTTTGGATATGATGATGGAACAGATCTATGAGAGATTTAAACTTTGTTGTAGTTTCTGATTAAACTTGATGGACCTGGATGGTGAGGTGGTTCACTGGGCAACAGGAACATTTAAAAATGGATCTTCACAGCACAAAGGTCATGACCCCTGATTTATGACATCTCCTCTAATATGATATTCATAACCACAATGTTTGAATAAAAATATACTTTTGGTAAAATGAGAAGATGTGAGCAGCCCCTCTGTGACAGCAGGACTTTGTCTAGGATCCAGACTTTAATGTCATTTGTTGGTCTTCCCTCAGGATCTGACCCCTCAGTGTGCCAACGCAAACTCAAGTCCAACCTGAAGCAGAAGTTCCAGACCGTGTTTGAGGGGATCGCTGAAGCAGGAACCCAGACCCTGCTGAACCAGATCTATACAGAGCTCTACATCACAGAGGGAGAGGCTGGAGGGGTCAATGAGGAACATGAGGTCCGACAGATCGAGACCACATCCAGGAGACCACATGGACCAGAGAAGACCATCAGAGGAGAAGACATCTTTAAAGAACCACCTGGAGAAGATGGACCAATCAGAACAGTGATGACGAAGGGCGTGGCTGGCATTGGTAAAACAGTCCTGACTCAGAAGTTCACCCTGGACTGGGCTGAAGACAAAGTCCACCAGGACATACAGTTCATGTTTCCATTCACCTTCAGAGAGCTGAATCTGCTGAAGGAGCAGAAGTTCAGCTTGGTGGAGCTTGTTCATCACTTCTTCAGTGAAACCAAAGAAGCAGGAATCTGCAGGTTTGAGGAGTTCCAGGTCTTGTTCATCTTTGATGGTCTGGATGAGTGTCGGCCTCCTCTGGACTTCCACCAAACAAGAATCCTGACTGATGTCACAGAGTCCACCTCAGTGGATGTTCTGCTGACCAACCTCATCAGGGGGAACCTGCTCCCATCTGCTCAACTCTGGATAACCACACGCCCTGCAGCAGCCAATCAGATCCCTCCTGGATGTGTTGACATGGTGACAGAGGTCAGAGGGTTCACTGACCAGCAGAAGGAGGAGTACTTCAGGAAACGGTTCAGAGATGAGGAGCAGGCCAACAGAATCATCTCCCACATCAAGAAGTCCAGAAGCCTTCACATCATGTGCCACATCCCGGTCTTCTGCTGGATCACTGCCACAGTCCTGGACCATGTGCAGGAGACCAGAGAGGAAGGAGAGCTGCCCAAGACCCTGACTGAGATGTACATCCACTTCCTGGTGGTTCAGTCCAAAGTGAAGAGCATCAAGTATGATGGAGGAGCAGAGACTGATCCTCACTGGAGTCCAGAGAGCAGGGAGATGATCCGGTCTCTGGGTAAACTGGCTTTTGAGCAGCTGCAGAGAGGAAACCTGATCTTCTATGAAGCAGACCTGACAGAGTGTGGCATGGACATCAGAGCAGCCTCAGTGTACTCTGGAGTGTTCACACAGATCTTTAAAGAGGAGAGGGGACTGTACCATGACAAGGTGTTCTGCTTCATCCATCTGAGCGTTCAGGAGTTCCTGGCTGCTCTTCATGTCCATCTGACCTTCATCAACTCTGGAGTCAATCTGATGGCAGAAGAACCATCAACCTCCAACACATCCTCAATCACACAGCTGTACCAGAGAGCTGTGGACCAGACCTTACAGAGCCCAAATGGACACCTGGACCTGTTCCTGCGCTTCCTCCTGGGTCTTTCTCTGCAGACCAATCAAAACCTTCTACGAGGTCTATTGACACAAACAGGAAGTAGCTCACAGACCAATCAGGACACAGTTAAGTACATTAAGTCAAAGATCAGTGAGGACGTGTCTGCAGAGAAGAGCATCAATCTGTTCCACTGTCTGAATGAACTGAATGATCGTTCTCTGGTGGAGGAGATCCAACAGGCCCTGAGATCAGGACGTCTCTCCACAGATAGACTGTCTCCTGCTCAGTGGTCTGCTCTGGGCTTCATCTTACTGTCATCAGAGAAGGACGTGGACGAGTTTGACCTGAAGAAATACTCTGGTTCAGAGGAGGCTCTTCTGAGGCTGCTGCCAGTGGTCAAAGCCTCCAGCAAAGCTCTGTAGGTGCTCCTACCTGCACAGGTTACATCAGATTTCTGTGATTTTACATGAATGATCATCATCTGTCTGCTCTTTATGTTCCTCTGATTTCTTTCTCAGGCTGAGAGAATGTAGACTGTCAGAGAGAAGCTGTGAAGCTCTGTCCTCAGTCCTCAGCTCACAGTCCTCTGCTCTGAGACTCCTGGACCTGAGTAAGAACCACCTGCAGGATTCAGGAGTGAGCCGACTATGTGCTGGACTGAAGAGTCCAAACTGCAGACTGGAAGCTCTCAGGTGAGGAAACATCAGGTCTTTTACTCCAGGATATCTGAGCAGGGTTTTGTCAAAGCTCTGCAGTCCACACCTGAACCTTTAACACAGTAACAGGTCAGTGTTTGAGTCCAGTGGTGTCACTTTAAAAAGCATGATGGACAAAGAAACGCAGAAATATCTGCAAATACTCACTGCTCTGTAACGTCTTTGTCTCAACCTCTGATGCAGTAGAAGCTGCAGAAGGACACGTCCATCACTCAGCATCAGGGACATTTAGACTGATTATAGATGAACCAACACCATCTTGATGATTTATGTAAAATATTTTTGTCAAGATTTTGTGTCCAGATATTTGTTTTCCAATAGACACTAAAAAAACAGTGGTCATTAATGGGAAATGAAACTCTTATTTGCGATTTCATACCACCAAATTACCTGAAATATAAAAACCTAAAAATGTAGAATTTAAAAAATATAAAAATCTGAACTACAAAATAAAAATTGTACACATAGAATCAAACAGGACAGTTCAACATGTGTCAGACACTGTGCAAAAATGACTCATATTGCAGATGGATGAAGTTAAGTAACTGTCCAAAGAGTTCAGTTAAAGTCAAAGATTCAGGAGCCTGATGGTCTGGAGGTTAAAGCTGTTTGTGAGTCTTGTAGTTTTCACACACCTGTAGCGTCTGCCAGATGGTAGGAGTGAGAACAGTTTGTGTGGTGGTGTAATGATCAAACATCTCTTCAATATTATACTATATCTCCATTTCAAGAGAAATTGTTCTTAATTAAATTTATATGACTTTAAATATTGATGGATACTCATTTACGGGTAATGATGATCAAAACTAATAACTGTTTTTTGTTGCAGTGGCACCAAACTCAGCCTGATGATCACACATCCCTCAGGCTGAGTTTGATGAAACTGTAGCCAAAAACAGTTAAGTTCTTACAGTTCAATAATCATAACCTATTTATTAATATATGCTAATATTTCAAAAAATCATATAATATACAGGAAAAAAAGGGGCATGTGTGATCATCAGGCTGAATTTGGTGTCACCTCAGCCAGAAGCACTTAAATTACAGATTTTATACCCATAACCTATTATTTAATATGGGGAAGTTATTGAATTTTCTTTCACACCATTCCTCCAGTATGGTAATTTGCAGATGGTCCCTAAGCCGCCGAGCCATCAGCTTCAGCGTGTTGACGGCTCGTTTGGAGGAAAACGAGTTTAAAGCTCACAGTCTTCATTATAGTGATCAAAAGGAGGGTCGGGTTTGGAACTCTGTTCTTTTGTAGATGAGTTATTGAGCCGCAAAGTCCAAATCTGTGAAAATATTTTTAAGTATACCCATGTAGATGTTTCCTAGTTTGATCTAAAAGATGACTTAATTTTCGTAATTTTTCAACTTAATTCTCGTAAATTTATGAGATTATTCTCATAATTTTACGACTTTGTTCTCTTAAATATATGAGATTATTCTCGTAACTTCACAACTTTGTTCTCTTAAATATATGAGATTATTCTCATAATTTTACGACTTTATTCTCATAGTTTATGAGATTATTCTTGTAACCTTCCTTTTTTCTAGTTTTCAACATGGCCCTAATCCTCCGTTGTAGGTCTCCACACTTTCCCATGTGCCTTTCACCAGGTTTAGAGATGGGTATCAGTTCTTGTTAAGAATCAATTAGGAACAGTTCAATCCATGGATATCATAATCCTTTATGCTAAACGATTCCCCCGTCGATTTTTTACCATACCCCTAAGCAGCTGAACCTCACTTTGACTTTCCTGCCCCAGCTACCTTAGGGGCCGTTTACATGGAAACTCCTGACTTGAAGCCGCAAAGATTCTCCCTTTCCGTTTTCGAATTCTTCTGCGTTTACATGACAACGCTCAGAGACGAGTTAATCCCCTGTAAATCCGCTGTAGTGTGCATGCCGGTTCAGTAGATGGCGGTGTAGGTCTGCAGAGATGCAGCGCTGCTACAACACACGAACGAAGAAGAAAACCTTTCACAAACAACAATGGCGAACAGACGCACAGAGAAGCAGGAGTTTCTTTTTTGGACAACAAATCAGTTCGGACAACAAATCTGTCTGGATAGTTTTGTCTGGATAACAAACCGAGCACGGTAAGAGGCTCACACGTTACTCGGCGGACGGAGGAAGCTGCTGTTGTTCCTGGTATGCGCGCGCAGCCTCCATCTGAACAAGTACTGCGCATGCGGTGACGTCAGCGTTTCCCCCTGAAACGCTCTGCTCTGTGTTTACACGAGGCCGGATAGAGGAGCGGAATCAAATCTTTCCGCTCTGGGGAGCGGTTTCAAAAGTTTCCGTTTTCACTGGAAACGCAACGTGGTCTCATCTAAACGGAAGGCCAAAACGCAACGAAATGTTTGCGGAATCGATCGTTTTCGGCGTCATGTAAACGGCCCCTTAGTTTAGCAGATGGTTAACAGTTTCCCAAGAAAACTCTGATTCAAGATCAGAAGCACTGTAGAACTAAACACACAAAATGTCAGGAGTTGTCAAAAGCTGTTGTTTGTTAGCCTTTCTATCTGCTGCTTGCCAATGCATTGGGCTTTCTGATAAGTACAGCTGAAGCTGAGGCTGCAGTGGACCAGTCAGACCAACAAGATCCTATGTTCTCCACAAAACACGAGAACCAGTTTTACACAAATCACCAAATAAAGTCACAGTTATGTTGTATTTTAACGAGTTTAAAGTCGTGTATGCACAACAGTAATCTGTGAGCTCCAGTAAGGTGCAAGATTTGCTCTGATTAAGATGTTTTTATTAATGGTGGCATAAAAATGTGTAAGGGGATCTGCACACCAAAAGTAGCTCCGCTGAAGTTTTTTATTTTTAGACAGTGACGTTTCGAGCGTCACCGCTCTTCCTCAGACTTTACATAGTGGTCAGTGAAAAGCCATTTAAATAGAAGTAAGTGCACACGTGACCCAACTCAGCTGGAACTCATCGACAATTATTTACAATCAACAAGGTACCCCCTCAGAAGAAGGGAGGCAGGGTGAGAGGCCATCATGTAATACTATCCAAAAATATTACATATCACATGATGGCCTCTCAGCTTGAATCCTTGTTTGGGAATACTAACTACTAAGTAATGTATTTTGTCTGCAGATATACATTGCCAGCACACATTTCTCCAATCATGTGTTCTTGAGATGTATATCAGCAGATAACTACATGATTTTCTACATAGCAACTTTTGTGTATATAATGTACATAGGGTGTAAGATTTTGTTATTCTATCCTTGTTGCATCATGTGATTTGTTCTTATCCCTTATTGACACATTACTTTGCACTGTAACGATCACAACGATTTGAAATGATATATGGACTTTTACACCTTATAATTTCTATTCCATTATGTTGCTGACTACTCAGCATGTCATATCTACATACATGTAGAGTGAATGTAGGGGGTTATGTATTTGTATGCATGCAGAAATGTTGTGTGTGTCGTTTTATGTATACATTTATATAACTATGCTAGTGGGTGTAGATTTATGTTATATGTATGTGGGTATGTATGTATGTGAATGGATATGTGTGCATGTGTGATTTGCTTGTATATGTATATATTTATGTATAACATTTGTATATATTGGGTGTACTGAATGTAGTTTGTGTATAGGGATGCATCGGTATATGGATTTGTATATTCACGGTGTTCGTAAGTGTACTTATACAAGATAATGTGACAGTTTTAAACACTGCCTCCCTTCTTCTGAGGGGGTACCTTGTTGATTGTAAATAATTGTCGATGAGTTCCAGCTGAGTTGGGTCACGTGTGTACTTACATCTATTTAAATGGCTTCTCACTGACCACTATGTAAAGTCTGAGGAAGAGCGGTGACGCTCGAAACGTCACTGTCTGAAAATAAAAAACTTCAGGGGAGCTACTTTTGGTGTGCGGATCTCCTTACACATTTTTCATGCTTGGAATCTTTTGGATCCAGCACCCTAAATAGGATGTGCGTGCCCACCAAGGTCTATTTTTTTTAACTTTATTTATAGCATCAGAAAATTAACAAATTGTCCAATAGACCAGTATTTCATAATGCTCCCCAGCGTAGGATGAGTCATTGAAATTTTTAATTCATTCCAGGAAAGTGAGCAAACTCCAAATGGCTATTAAAATCAGTGAAAAACAGGTTTTGTGCTGTTTGGGCTTGATATTTTTGCGCAGGTAGAAGGTATGAAGCAGGAAATCTGGGAAGAACAATAGCTACTTGGACTTCAGTGGGTCTAGAACATTGCTTTTGTTCATCTAGCTCGAATCCTCCCCGTGGCAACTAGTCAGGTTACCTGTCTCACGTGCTCGCTTCTCATTGAAAGACATGCAGCGCTGCAGCGTACACTCCGTGGTGCATTCATGGCAACTCAGAAATATCAGCGCCAACTTGTTAAAATGAATTTAACGTAATCAAAGTCGGTAGAGCTGAAACGATTCCTTGAATATTCGCGAGTACTCGAGTACAAAATATCCTCAAATTGAATTTTGTGCCTCGAAGCCCTGTTTAATATATAATTATACATATAAATATATATCTGGACTACTATACAGTGCACGGTGTTTGACACGGACGGTCATTTCTGTGGCACAACGCACCTGCTACCTCCGCTGCTGCTCGACTTGTAAAATGATGAAGGAAGAAACGGCAGAGAGTGTCCCAAGTGCGTGGTCACTACAAGAAGGGCAAAAGAAAACACAGTGCAGTGTGTCTGATGTCAAACAGAGTTAGCTTAGCACGTAGCTTAGCATGATAGCACGTCTTGAGGGCTGCAACTATTACTATAACAGCATTTTAAATATGCTCATCACAGACATACGTCCTCTTTCCATGGTGGAGGACACAGGATTTAAGAACATGATCAAGGATTTCAATCCAAACTACACAATGCCCTCCAGAACACACTTCACAAATATAACTGCAGAATTATTTTACTGCTTTGTAAATCAGTATTGTATAGCTGGGTTTCACGTGACGTCACATTGTTGCATAGCGACAGCGGGCAATTCAGATGGAGGGCAAGAAGTAAAGTAACGTTAGAACTTGCAGTGAGAAGCATTTAAGATGCCAATGTTTTGTGTTGTTTACGGGTGCTCCAACAGCTCAAACAGCAAGGACAAGGGTCTTTACAGAGTACCGAAGGTCGTTGTTCACAAAGGTGAGAAATGTAAAAAGCTCACAGAACAATGTCGAAAAAAATGGATTTTGAACCTGCGTTTGCGGTCCGGAGGAGCAGAGTCTGCTAATGCCCATGTCTGTCGTGACCACTTCAATCGAGGTATGTAAGCCAGCTTGGTTTTTGTGGCTTTGCTAATATCATTGGGTTGTCGTGTTTGTTTCCATGGTTTGTGTACATCATAACCGCGACTGCCAGCTGCTATAACCTTAACACATAAAAAAGAAGAAAGACTCACCCTGGCCAAGACCAAACAATAACCATCCTGTAGCCGTTTGGTGCCGAAGTTGTGGACCCATCCACTGACAAAAAGTTGTATGCCTCCATACTTTCATAGGCTTTCATCTGCTGTTTGGTAATGTACGACGTTTGAATTAGCAGATATTTAGCGATGTCGATGCCCTCAGCTGCCGGTAAATCTTTTGTCTCTGCTGAAAACTCACTCGTCTTCATGAGATACGGATCACGCCCAACGTATCTGTTGATTAGCTGATTATATCTTTATCTTGCAACTGGATCTAGATCCGAACAATATAAACTTTCGCCGGTCTCCTTCATAGACTCCATGTTTACTTCCTGCCCTCCATCTGAAACCACGCCCTCTTCATACGTCATAATAATTACATGACTGAAACCCTCCTATTGGCTTTGATTTAAGCCAGTACTGGTTTAAACTTTGAAAGTTGTTCAAATAAAAACCCTTTTCTGAGGAATAAACGGCATTTAGTTGCTCATTTTGAAAGCCCTAACATGTTGCATTGTATACAATTGATTTATTTATTTAAAAACAAAAAAGTACATTTTGTTAGAGTACTCGAGTACTCGAAAAAATAATCGACAGAGTACTCGATTTGGAAGAAGGAGCAGGGACAGGAAGTGCAGGGGACGTGTCCCACATGTACCCCCCGTCCGCTATGCCCATGGATGTGAGGAAGGTCTGATGGTTCTGATTCAAACTTCATCATCTTCATGATTCAGCTCCTTCACATCCTGTTGAGATGTCCGGCTGATATATGGGCCCAACATTTAGGCAGAAATGTTCAGATCTGTGATCCTGATGATGAAATCTTGAGCTCAGATCTGCCAACACCAACATGATGAAGATATTGTACAATACCCAAAACCAGTGAAGTTGGCACGTTGTGTAAATCGTAAATAAAAACAGAATACAATGATTTGCAAATTCCTTTCAACCTATATTCAAATGAATACACAGCAAAGACAAGATACTTAATGTTCCAACTGAGAAACTGTATTATTTTTTGCAAATATTAGCTCATTTAGAATTTGATGCCTGCAACATGTTTCAAAAAAGCTGCACAAGTGTCAAAAAAGACTGAGAAAGTTGAGAAATGCTCATCAAACACTTATTTGGAACATCCCACAGGTGAACAGGCTCATTGGGAACAGGTGGGTGCCATGATTGGGTATAAAAGCAGCTTCCCTGAAATGCTCAGTCATTCACAAACAAGGATGGGGCGAGGGTCACCACTTTGTGAACAAATGGGTGAGCAAATTGATCAAAACTTTAAGAACAACATTTCTCAACCAGCTATTGCAAGGAATTCAGGGATTTCATCATCTACGGTCCGTAATATCATCAAAAGGTTCAGAGAATCTGAAGAAATTACTGCACGTAAGCAACAAGGCCCAAAAACCAACAATGAATGCCTGTGACCTTCGATCCCTCAGGCGGTACTGCATCACTGTGTAAAGGATATCAGCACATGGGCTCAGGAACACTTCAGAAAACCACTGTCAGTAACTACAGTTCATCTACATCTGTAAGTGCAAGTTAAAACTCTACTATGCAAAGCCAAAGCCATTTATCAACAACACCCAGAAACACCACTGGCTTCTCTGGGCCGAGCTCATCTAAGATGGACTGATGCAAAGTGGAAAAGTGTTCTGTGGTCTGACCAGTCCACATTTCAAATTGTTTTTGGAAACTGTGGTCGTCGTGTCCTCCAGACCAAAGAGGAAAAGAACCATCCGGACTGTTATAGGCGCAAAGTTCAAAAGCCAGCATCTGTGATGGTATGGGGGTGTATTAGTGCCCAAGGCATGGGTAACTTACACATCTGTGAAGGCACCATTAATGCTGAAAGGTACATACAGGTTTTGGAGCAACATATGTTGTCATCCAAGCAACGACTTTTTCATGGACGCCCCTGCTTATTTCAGCAAGACAATGCCAAGCCACATTCTGCACGTGTTACAACAGCGTGGCTTCGTAGTAAAAGAGTGCAGGTACTAGACTGGCCTGCCTGTAGTCCAGACCTGTCCCCCATTGAAAATGTGTGATCATTATGAAGCGTAAAATACAACAACAGAGACCCCGGACTGTTGAATAACTTAAGCTGTACATCAAGCAAGAATGGGAAAGAATTCCACCTGAAAAGCTTCAAAAATTGCTCTCTTCAGTTCCCAAACGTTTACTGAATGTTGTTAAAAGGAAAGGCGATGTAACACAGAGGTAAAAATGCAAATGTCCCAACTTCTTTGCAACGTGTTGCTGCCGTTAAATTCTAAGTTGATGATTATTTGCAAAAGAAAATAAAGTTTCTCAGTTAGAACATTAAGTATCTTGTCTTTGCTGTGTATTCAATTGAACATAAGTTGAAAATGATTTGCAAATCATTGTATTCTGTTTTTATTTAAGATTTACACAATGTGCCAACTTCACTGGTTTTGGGTATTGTACATCCCTACTTATGTGTAATGTTATGACAGGAGGCAGAGCAGCAGCTGATTGGCTCTGCTGAGCAGACTGTGTGATGTGGACACATCTGATTGGATCCTAAATAGTTTTTCTCTTCATTCTCTCTTCTTTATTCAGACTGAGGAGCTGCAGTTTGTCAGAGATCAGCTGTTCTTCTTTAGCCTCAGCTCTGAAGTCCAACCCCTCCCCTCTGAGACAGCTGGACCTGAGCAGGAACAATCTTCGTGATTCAGGAGTGAAGCTGCTGTGTGATTTTCTGCAGAGTCCAAACTGTAGACTGGAGATTCTGAGGTAAGTTCATGTTTTCTTTGTTTCTATTGTAGATCTTGTGTGTGTGATTATGAACTGAAGCATCTTCATGCCCAGATGTTTGACTGATCATATGTAGGGATGTATGATGGTGGATTTTTGCTGATATCTGATCTGCTGACATTTCAACCTTCTTTGAGCTCCTCCTGATATATCTCCACTCATCTTCTGTTGTAAATCAGACCAAGTGTGTCCTGTAGGAGAACTGATGTGTTCCTCTGATTGTGACAGTCTGTTTGTTTTAGAAACAGGAAACAAGACAAACAACATGTGATTCAACAATAAATGACAGATGTGTTCTTTTCAAATACAGACATTTATTCATGAAAACTGAAGGTCATTTCTTCTTCACATGTTCATTTATTGTCAGATTTAATTGTCCCAGCTGAGTTAAACTACTTCAGTTGTACAAACTGTGATGTTGATGATGATGTATGGAGAACAATAATTGACAGAAGGAAAGGTAAATAAAAAAAATCTCAATTAAACAAAAAATAATTGATACCAAATAAATAGAAAAACTGAATATATTATGTATTTTGGTAATACAAGGCCATCCTAGTCTTTATGCATTAATTCATGCATTTCTAATTTATTTATTTTTTTATTTCTATATTTATCTATTTCTAAATTTTCAAATCATTCTGAAACCAGTTGCTAATGGTCTGTTTTCATAATCAAGGAATCTAAATATTCACATATTTGACCAATCTGGCTTTAGACTGAGGTAGGACTGACTACCTTATTTACATAGGTGCACAGAAATACAGAAATGAAGTGAAAAAGCACTCTGAGAGCAGAGACCTCCAGAGCACCACAGTTCTCAGTCATATTGTGATTTTCACCATAAATATTAGTCCTACCTTTATTTTATATCAATATTTAGATTCCTTGACCATGAAAACATACCATTAGCAATTGGTTTCAAAATTATATCTGTTTAAGTTCAGTAGTTATTCACGAAAATCACATTTTTCATCATGACGGATCCAGGCGCTGATCCTGATCAACACCAAAAACGAATCACTTCTTCCTTTTCCCATGCTGATGTAGCGATTATTTCTGGATATTACTGGATATTAATTAAAGTAATTAATATTCATTTAATAACCAGGTTTGCTCTCATTAATAAAAGGGGCACTTTTTTATACAAAAAAGGCAAAATTAACTTAATTAGCTGATTTATTAATTTATTTCATTTAAATCAGATCAATCAATTAAGTCAAACTTATCAGTTTAATCAATTAAGTCAAACTTTATCAGTTTAATCAATTAAAGGCCCAATATGTAGGATTCCATTTATTCTGCTCTCGAGCTCCCTCTGTGGTCGTTGGTGTAACTGCACCGTCGTAAAACCGAGCGCCGCACAACAGCGTGCATTTGTTTACATGAAGAGGAAGAAGCAGCGAGCCGAAAGGACCTCCAGAGAGACATATAAACCATGTGGACTGATCAGGTACAGTCTGAGCACGTTTCTTTCCTAATATATCGTTTTTCAAGCATCAGTAGTCAGTAGTTAGCTCAGTGTTTGCATGTGTATTGTGTAAGTTTGCCCGCAGCTTTTAGCCTGGGGATAATGATAATGGCGACCCAGTAGGGACTCGCTTTGTTACCGCTAACAGAGAAAACTTTCGTGTTACAAACTTTGTAAACTAAGTTGAGGCCCTCTGAGACATGACTTTGTAGGATGACTCTATGCTCTCTGCAAAGCTGCTAAATATGAGACACAGAAAGTGCTGATAATGACGGAGCAGAGTGATGACACAGCTGAGCTAGACCATCATCTACAGTTTAAACATGTCAAGAATAAACTCCATCAGCTGTGAAAAACTTGAACACGTCTGAGTTAGACAGTGGGCATTTGGCAAAAAGTAACGCGTTGTAAGCGTTACGTCTGTTCATTTGTGTAATTTTCTGCTTCCATGTGTATGTTAGACACAGGACTGAGCCTCCACTTCAGACCCTGAGAAGAAGAAGAATCAGAGATGTGGAGGTCTGGAGGAGCAGCAGAGATCCAGCTGACCAGAGGAGACCTTCTAATGTGTTTTATGTTATGATGTGCTAAACTCACAGATGTAATACTGTGTAACTCATTTTATTAACATTATTAAAGTATGTTTAACATAAACTGCAGACCTACTCATTTCAATAACAAAAAACTTTATTTGTCCATTAAAGGCAGTTCAGGTCTTGGGAGCAGGTTGGTTCAGGGCGTTGAATATCGAGTTATTAGGAAATCTGGTTTATGTCGTGGTGTTTGCTGAAGTACAAAATAAAACTACTTACCATTATACAATTAGAACAAATACAGAAAAAATAGTTGATAGTAAAACTGAGTGTAGGGCTAAAATAATACAACAGAGATAAAGATCGAATTGGAAAATATAAAAATGCCTGAAAGACAAGAGAAAAAGTGCTACTACACTGAATATCAACTTATAGAAGCATGTAGAAATGTTTTTATTCAGAGTAAATATGCAGGATATCAGACATGATTGAAGAATATTCTCTTGTGTAAATACTTCAGTGTTTGCTAACTTCCAAAATAAAACTGCCCCAAATCTCCCCCTTATTTACTGTATTATACAGAGAAAGAGCTGAAGTGGAAATGAAAGAACTGCAGCAGGTTTCTGGATCATTGAAGGCTCGGTCCATTTTGAATCCTCATCAGAATAACGGCTTTCTGAAGGTCTTGATGTAACTATGTTCTTCTGTGTCTTTAAAATCCTATAAACTCCAGCTCTGGGATATTTCTGATTGTAGTTCTGTTGATACCTTGAAAAAGAAAAGAAATTTATTTTACGGTTTTTTATTTCACATCTGTTTAGTTTGTAGTTGTCAAATACCAAGTATTTGGAGTACATTTTGTTGTGTATGAAGATTAGATGGATTGCAATGAGTAAACCTGTTTGTTATTTCACCATGAAAGAATAAATCTTTATGAATCCACACACACACACACACACACACACACAAAAAAAAACATTGTTACTGTAAATATGGCAGGTATAGAAGAGAGATCAGAAATAAAATACAGTATTTATTACACTATTTGATTTACAGGTTTACAGAAGCACACTGCATTGTACCTAATAATCATTTAATACAGACTGACAATAATAATAATACTAATAATAACCTTCACACAGTTCTTTTTTAACTATTTGTCCAGTGAACTGGACAGAATATATAATCTTCATCTCATGCATCTGCGTTATGTTTTCTACGTAATCATCTCCAATATTACAGAATAACAGGACATGAGCTAACTTCAGATCATCTGATTGTTGGTTGACAGCCTCTGAAGTGTTCAACACTCAGCATCACTGCTGTACTAATCATAATAATATTTTTAGATTCTAAATCTAATCGATCATAACTCATAACAATAGCATGTGAGGCTAACACACATGCTAACAGTAACGACGGAGCCTCGTTACAGTAAGGGCGTATTTCTTTCTTATTTCTTTGATCAGTAAAGTGACAGAATAAAACCCCAGCAGCTCAAATCAAGTAACAAACATATAAAGACTTTAATCACCCTCTGCCAGCAGCATAAGAGCTCACAGTCTGACTGCAGCCTGCTGATTCACGTAGTTCAAAACATCGCTTAAAGTCCGTCCAGTCTTCTCTCTGGTCCGGCTTTTTACTCGTTTTTTCGTCCTCTTTCTTTTCCAGTCCTCATCCGTCACAGTCCTCTTTCATATCATAGCCTCAGCTTTCATAAAAACAGGACACACGCGTCTGTGATCCTCTGTTTAGATCGGCCAAAAGCTGAACTCCTCCGGAGCCGTACAGCAGTTGAACCGCTTAACGGCAGTAAGCCCCGGCTCGCGCCCCAGACTTACATAGCGCTAGTGAACCTGTCAGGGCTGCACAGGGGGAGAGAGGGAGTGACTATTCGCATTATTTACTGACTCTTCACTGTTAGAAGGCCTTGAAAACAGTTAAGATAAGGTGTTAAAGTTACATATTGTTACTTTAAGTTAAACTTTATCAGTTTAATCAATTAAGTCAAACTTCAGTTGTTTAATCAATCTCAAATCTAAAGACAGAACTCTCATGCAGTGATGTCAATCTTCCAAATAGAATACCAACAGACAGAACTTTAAATATAAGGGTGATTTATTAAAATGAATATATAAGACAAAATAAAATAAAATAAACACTAAAGAAGGAACAAATGTCAGAGTTATACTAAATCAATGATGCTGTCAATCAGGAAAGAAGACATGAACCCTTAAAGAACATTTAAGCATATGGAGTGGTTATAGTGGATTAATTTCCGAATTAACCTACTTGTAAAAGGTCAAATAAAGGGAAACTATTAGAAAATTGAACCAAGACACACTCAAGCCCATCTGAAAGAAGATAGAACCGCCTCTTACGAATCGGGCCTCATCTGGTCCTGGGGCTACTGGAGAGAAGAACTGGTTCTGGTTCTGGGTGTTGTCCAGAGGGCTGAAGTTCACACTCTCTACCCAGCGCAATGGATCCAAAGAGGTTGTTCCGATGTAAGCTGATCTGTCCCAGGTTTCCCGGGAGAGAAGTCTTAGATTGGACTGGCAGGTTCTGTTCGAGGTGAAGCTGGAGCTTGGGCATTGGTGTCTCGATTGCATAAAAAGTTGATTTGAAACTAATTCCAAAAAATCAAGTATTCATTGGCCAAACGAATACTATTCTGAAATTAATAAGAAAAGTCCATTTACTATGAAGCAAATCTTTGAAGTCTTACTGGTTTATAAAGAAAGAATCGGCGGGCATGTCACAAAACTTAGACAAAAGAGTCAAGGAAAAATATGTGAGCCAAAATCAAAAGTGGTGACGAGGATGAGGAGGAAGAAAAAGAGGAGAAGAGTAAGCAGAGAAGAGCTTACAAGAGAAGAGACAGCAAGACCGCATGTCTCTCTGTTTTAACTCCTGATGGAGGAGGAGGGCCTTCTGTGGTGATCAAAACTTTTATCAACTAATATTTGGCCAATATTAAGTTGTATTTTTATTAAACATCCAATATAAGCACTCCAACAGGATAGGAAATCTCATGGTGATCAATTTGATACCAAATACTATAGGAATTAAGAAGAATTAAACAATTCAAATCCTATTAAACAGTCAATCAAACAAAATAGAGGTGGTTAACTTAAGACATATAAGTTAACATGCCTTTGGGAATAGTATGCAACCAAAGTATAGTGTAGAAATCCTATTATAAGCATTCTTTAATAAAACAGAGTGATAACCCAACTTTCTCCTAACTTCGGATTTTTATGGCTAAAAACACACAAGTCACATCATTAGAAAGCGTTTGTCATGACAGAACAAAATATTACATTATTACACATGTCCATTACTTCATTTAAACAGTTTGAAAGTTTTGTGGTTTTCTGTGCAAGACAGAGACCACATCTGGAGTGGATGAGGGGTCCAGAATGGCCAGGGAGGTCAAAGGTCAACTTAGGTGTCATCTAAGAATTGTTTATGACTTTGAGAACGGACTCTCTTCGAACATACTATTTCGTCTCAGCCAATCACTGTTTTAGGAAGAAAAGTAAACATCCACACTGATGTCTGTTTTCTTGTTGTGGTCCTCAGGAGAAAAACACAGGCTTCATGGCGCTACAGGCCTCTTGAAGATTTATGGTGTAGTCATGGTGTAGGGAGGCACAGCCATGGAAGACTGAAAGGTTTTGAAGAGCTTTTATGTTCTTTCAGAGTTTCCTTGAAGTTGATCAGTTTGATATCGCTACACTGAACATTTCTGGAAAACTTTTATCAAAAACCATCCATAACTTTTTGAGTTATTTTGTTCACATACAGACAAACAAACTCTCCTGAAAAGATAACCTCCTTGGCGGAGGTAATAAATGTAGAAATACAGGAATGCATAAATGTGTAATTACATTACCAAATGTCTAATTGAATAGTTATACTTGTAGAAATAATGAAATACTTGAATAAAAAAATAGAAATTCATTAATAAATGCAAAAATACAGCAGAAGACCATTTTTTTAACCAAAATATATTTGGATATTTATTAATTTTTTCACGTTGTTATTTATTTAAATATTTATTTATCCTCATGTTATTTTTGTTTTCCATATTGAAGATGATCTCCTTCTTGGTATAAATAAAAATGTGTGTGCCTGGAGCTCCACATGTCAGCTGGTGTGTCCAAACAAACTTGAAGCAGTTTGCTGCTCTTACTAACGTTGTTCCTCAGGTTCAGATTCTTGCTCGTGTTGTTCTGACTCTCAGATGGTCGTGGCTCTGGACAAAAAGCGTCTGCTGAATGACTTTGAAACATTTCAACAAACTTTAAGACTTAATGAGCAGACAGTGACAGGTATATAATGATGTGTTCAATGACAGCTCAGAAATATGATGATTAGGCAAAAATACAGTGGGTACGGAAATTTTTCAGACCCCCTTAAATCACATTTTGTAATACTGCAGCCATTACCTAAAATCAAACCTTAAATTCATTTTCCCCATGAATGTACATAAAGCACCCAATATTGACAACAAAACAACATAATTGTATTTCAGTCAGTCAACTCACGTTCAATTGTTTTATTGTAGCTGCAAATACATGTTACAGGTTTGGCGTCCAGGCTCCAGTTTCATCACTCCTTGCAGAAATGTTTACATGAAGTCATGGAGGAGAGATGAACAAAACATATGAACACCCCTGGAGCCTGCAGGTGGATGCTGGGGTGGAGGTGGGGGTGAAAGAACACACAGCAATCAGCGTCTGGCAGCATAGACGTTTTCCGAGCAGAGGGAGAGATGGGTAAACTCCCAGTTTAAATACACCGCCAAAATGAGAGGTGGAGAGTGTGATTGGAGGATTGATGTAAGGAGCGTGACGTATGACATGTGAATGTGACATGTGAATAGCAGCGCTGCTCGAGTTGTCTGCCTGAACTAGCTCGCAGGCTTCGCTTCATAAATTTTGAAGATTTATTAAAAAAGAAAAACTGAAATATCACATGGTCATTAGTATTCAGACCCTTTACTGTGACACTTGTTTTTTAACTGAGGCATTGTCCATTTCTTCTTATCATCATTGAGATGGGTCGACACTTTCATTGGAATCAAGCTGTGTTTAATTGTATTGATTGGACTTGATTAGGAAAATCTCACACCTGTCTCTATAAGACTATTCAGCTCACAGTGCACGTCAGAAGAAATGAGAAGCATGAGGTCAAAGGAACTGCCTGAAGAACTCAGAAACTGAACTGTGGAAAGGCTCAGATCTGGACAAGGCTACAAAAGAGTTTCTGCTGCACTTAAGGTTCCTCAGAGCACAGTGGCCTCCATAAACCTGAAGTGGAAGAAGTTTGGGACAACAGGAACTCTTCCTAGAGCTGAGCAATCAGGGGAGAAGAGCCTTGGTGAGAGAGGTAAAGAAGAACCCAAAAATCACTGTAGCTGAGCTCCAGAGATCCAGTGGGGAGATGGAGAAAGTTCATGTAAGTCAACCATCACTGCAGCCTCCACCACCTGACACCTGAAAGCCCACATAGAGTTCACCTTAAGGACTCCCAGACTATGAGAAATAAGATTCTCTGGTCTGATGAGACTGTTACGGTCTCCTTACCACTGAAATTATTGGCTCGAATTTGACCACAAAGGAAAACCAAAACATATTAAAAGGACGCCACACAAAAGACAAGTTTGATTGTTTTATTGTTATTATTTTAAAGTAAAAATTTCAAAAGAGGAACAAACTCAATAAACTAAAAGGGCTGGGGTTGTTGGGCAAAATGAACAAAAGAGGAAAGAATGAGAGGTCCGACCCATAAAGGCCGTCGCACCTCTCACCTCTCCCTAACTGCCTGACAAAAAAACTAACTAAAACAAACAAACAAAAAAAAAACAATCAAAGCCAAAAACATGACTACCGACAACCACCAGCCTAAACTAAAACAACAAAACCCAGCAACCTAATGTTGCTGAGGAAATAGGGAGCAAAAAAGAGACACAAAATAAAATACCTGCTAATCCAGGAAACAAACAAAGAAGGAACAGCATGGACCTCCTGCTCCTCAGGTCTGTGTGTGTGCCAACCTTGCTCCTCTCTCAGCTCCCCCAAATACCCCCCCTCCTCTCCTCACTGCGTGCAGATTGCTCTCAGGTGTGCACCATGAGGAGGAGGAGGAGGACCCGTGAGAGAGAAAGAGGAGCGAGGGAGGAGGAAGACCAGGGAGGAACAGAGGAGAAACAGGGCCACACGTAACAGAGACCAAGATCAAACTTTTTGGTTAATTCTCAGAGGTATGTTTGGAGGAAACCAGGCCCTGCTCATCACCTGCCCAATATAACCCCACAGTGAGGCATGGTGATGCAGCATCATGCTGTGGGGTGTTATTCAGCTGCAGGACCACTGGTTGACATTAAAGGAAAGATGAATGGGCCAAATACAGAGATATCCTGGACAAAAACCTTTTCCAGAGTGCTCAGGATCTCAGACTGGGCCAAGGATTCACATTCCAACAAGACAATGACCCTGAACACAGCTAAAATAACAAAGGAGCGGCTTCAGAACAACTCTGTGACTGTTCTCCAATGGCCCAGCCAGAGCCCTGACTTAAACCCAACAGAGCATCTCTGGAGAGACCTGAAAATGGCGGTCCACCAACGCTCACCATCCAACCTGACAGAACTGGAGAGGATCTGCAGGAGGAATGGCAGAGGATCCCCAAATCCAGGTGTGACAAACTTGTTGCATCACTCCAAAGAAGACTCATGGCTGTATGGGCTCAAAAGGCTCCTACTCAGTACTGAGAAAAATCTGAATACTTATGACCATGGGATATTTCAGTTTTTCTTTTTTAATTAATCTTCAAAAATGGATACAATTCTGTTGTTTTTTGTCAATATGGGGTGCTTTGTGTACATTAATGAGGAAAAAAAATGAATTTAATTGATTTTAGGTAATGACTGGAATGTTACAAAATGTGAAAAATTAAGGGTCTGAAAACTTTCCGTACTCACTGTACAACATCTCATCATCTCCACGTCGTCTCCACGTCTTCTCCTGCTTATCCATGGTCGGGATCGTGGGGGCAGCAGCCTAAGCAGGGAAGCCCAGACTTCCCTCTCCCAAGCCACCTCGTCCAGCTCTTCCCGGGGGATCCCGAGGCGTTCCCAGGCCAGCTGAGAGACATAGTCTCTCCAGCGTGTCCTGGAGTCTACCCAGGCCGCCTTCCGGTGGGGCGTGCCTGGAACACCTCACCAGGAGGCGTCCAGGAGGCATATGGACCAGATGCCCGAACCACCTCATCTGGCTCCTCTCAACGCCAGAGGGGCAGCGGCTCTACTCGAGCTCCTCCCGAAGACCGAACTTCTCACCCCTATCTCTAAGGAGAGCCCAGCCACCCCTGAAGGAAACCCATTTCGCCACTTGTACATCTCATCATGATGTGTTCAAATGTTTGACAACAGGAAAAATTAGTTTCAATCCAAAGATCAAGGATGTTTGTAGAACAGTGTTTTTATATTATTTATCACATTGTTTTATTCCCTCATGTATTTCCTTATAAAGTAAAATAAATAATAGTTTTTGGAGCTAAACTGGACCATGTGACAGCAGACTGTGACTGTGAGCTCAGATTGAAGTGTTTAGATGTGAAGGTTTGATCCTGACAGAAAAATCTGAGCTCTGCTGTTTACACTTTAGAGAAACAGGAGGAACGGATCAAGACGTGTGTGAAAGCAGCTGAGACAAACTGAAGTACAGGAGGCAGAGCAGCAGCTGATTGGCTCTGCTGAGCAGACTGTGTGATGTGGACACATCTGATTGGATCCTAAAGAGTTTTTCTCTTCATTCTCTCTTCTTTATTCAGACTGGAAGACTGCAGTTTGTCAGAGATCAGCTGTTCTTCTTTAGTCTCAGCTCTGAAGTCCAACCCCTCCCATCTGAGACAGCTGAACCTGAGCGACAACAAACTTCACGATTCAGGAGTGAAGCTGCTGTGTGATTTTCTGCAGAGTCCAAACTGTAGACTGGAGACTCTGATGTAAGTTCATGTTTTCTCTGTTTCTATTGTAGATCTTGTGTGTGTGATTATTAACTGAAGCATCTTCATGTCCAGATGTTTGACTGATCATATGTAGGGATGCATGATGGTGGATTTTTGCTGATATCTGATCTGCTGACATTTCAACCTTCTTTGAGCTCCTCCTGATATATCTCCACTCATCTTCTGTTGTAAATCAGACCAAGTGTGTCCTGTAGGAGAACTGATGTGTTCCTCTGATTGTGACAGTCTGTTTGTTTTAGAAACAGGAAACAAGACAAACAACATCTGATTCAACAATAAATGACAGATGTGTTCTTTTCAAATACAGACATTTATTCATGAAACCTGAAGGTCATTTCTTCTTCACATGTTCATTTAATGTCAGATTTAATTTTTATAGTTGAGTTAAACTACTTCAGATGTACAAAAAATGATGTTGATGATGATGAAGTATTGAGAAAAATAACTGACATAAGAAAAAATAAATAAAAAATACAAAACTCTCAGTTAAACAAAAATAAATAATTGATATCAGATAAATAGAAAACTGTATATTTTATATAATTTGGTAATAAAAGGCCATCCTTGTCTTTATGCATTAATTTATGCATTTCCAGTTTTATTTCTTTTTGTTTTTCCATACTCATTAATTACTAAATTTTCACATTTATATATTCATTCATACATTTATTCATTTATATACACATTTATTTGTTCAATGTCATTACATCCGCCAAGGAGGTTGTTTTTCGGAAAGTTTGTTCAGAACAAAATAACTCAAAAAGTTATGGATGGATTTTGATGAAATTTTCAGCATGGGAAAAGGAAGAACTGATTCAACTTTGGTGTTGATCCGGATCAGCGTCTGGATCCGCTTTTGACGAAAAATGTGGTTTTGTGAATAACTACTGAACTAAAATAGATATCATTATGAAACCAGTTGCTAAAGGTCTGTTTCAATGGTCAAGGAATCTAAATTTTTTCATACTTGACTAATCTGGCTTTAGACTGAGGTAGGACCGACTACCTTATTAACATAGGTGCACAGAAAAAAATAAATGTAGAAATAAAGGAATGCATAAATGTGTAATTACATTACCAAATGTCTAATTGAATAAATAATTATACTTGTAGAAATAATGAAATACTTAAGTAAAAAAATAGAAATTCACTAATAAATGCAAAAATACAGCAGAAGACCGTATTTTTAACCTAAATATATTTGGATATTTATTAATTTTTTCATGTTATTATTTATTTACATATTTATCTATCATGTCATTTTTTGTTTTCCAAATTGAAGATGATCACCTTCTTGGTATAAATAAAAATGTCTGTGCCTGGAGCTCCACATGTCAGCTGGTGTGTCCAAACGGACTTGAAGCAGTTTGCTGCTCTTACTAACGTTGTTCCTCAGGTTCAGATTCTTGCTCGTGTTGTTCTGACTCTCAGATGGTCCTGGCTCTGGACAAAAGCGTCTGCTGAATGACTTTGAAACATTTCAACAAACTTTAAGACTTAATGAGCAGACAGTGACAGGTATATAATGATGTGTTCAATGACAGCTCAGAAAAATGATGATTAGACAAAAATAGAACATTTCATCATGATGTGTTCAAATGTTGATGACAAAAGGAAAATTTAGTTTCAGTCCAAAGATCAAGGATGTTTGTAGAAATTTGTTTTAATATTATTTATCACATTGTTTTATTTCCTCATATATTTCCTTATAAAGTAAAATAAATGATTGCTTTTGGAGCTAAACTGGACCATGTGACAGCAGACTGTGACTGTGAGCTCAGATTGAAGTGTTTAGATGTGAAGGTTTGATCCTGACAGAAAAATCTGAGCTCTGCTGTTTACACTTTAGAGAAACAGGAGGAACGGATCAAGACGTGTGTGAAAGCAGCTGAGACAAACTGAAGTACAGGAGGCAGAGCAGCAGCTGATTGGCTCTGCTCAGCAGACTTTGTGATGTGGACACATCTGATTGGATCCTAAATATTTTCTCTTCATTCGCTCTTCTTTATTCAGACTGTATAACTGCAGTTTGTCAGAGATCAGCTGTTCTTCTTTAGCCTCAGCTCTGAAGTCCAACCCCTCCCATCTGAGACAGCTGGACCTGAGCAGGAACAATCTTCATGATTCAGGAGTGAAGCTGCTGTGTGATTTTCTGCAGAGTCCAAACTGTAGACTGGAGATTCTGAGGTAAGTTCATGTTTTCTCTGTTTCTATTGTAGATCTTGTGTGTGTGATTATTAACTGAAGCATCTTCATGTCCAGATGTTTGACTGATCATAAGTAGGGATGCATGATGGTGGATTTTTGCTGAGATCTGATCTGCTGACATTTCAACCTTCTTTGAGCTCCTCCTGATATATCTCCACTCATCTTCTGTTGTAAATCAGACCAAGTGTGTCCTGTAGGAGAACTGATGTGTTCCTCTGATTGTGACAGTCTGTTTGTTTTAGAAACAGGAAACAAGACAAACAACATCTGATTCAACAATAAATGACAGATGTAGTCTTTTCAAATACAGACAGTTATTCATGAAACCTGAAGGTCATTTCTTCTTCACATGTTCACTTAATGTCACATTTAATTTTCATAGCAGAGTTAAAATTCTTCAGATGTACCAAAAAATGAAGTTGTTGATGATGAAGATGATGAAGTCTTGAGAAAAATAACTGACATAAGAAAAAATAAATAAAAAATAAAAAATCTCAATTAATCTAAAAATAATATGAAATAAATACAAAAACTGAATTCATTATATATTTTGGTAATAAAAGGCCATCCTTGTCTTTATACATTACTTTATGCGTTTCTAATTTATTTCTTTTTGTATTTCTATATTTATTTCTAATTTTTCACATTTATATATTCATTCATACATTTATGTATTAATTCATTACTTTATTCATTTATATCCACATTTATTTTTTTATTGTTATTACTTTCGCCAAGGAGGTTATGTTTTTGGGAGAGTTTGTTTGTCCATTTACCTGTGAACAAAATAACTCAAAAAGTTTTGGATGGATTTTCATAACATTTTCAGGAAATGTTCAGCATGGGAAAAGGAAGAACTGATTCAACTTTGGTGTTGATCCGGATCACTGTCTGGATCCGCCATGACAAAAATGCCATTTTTGTGAATAACTACTGAACTAAAATAGATATCATTATGAAACCAGTTGCTAATGGTCTGTTTTCAAGATCAAGGACTCTAAATATTTACATACTTGACTAATCTGGCTTTAGACTGAGGTAGGACAGAATACCTTATAAACATAGGTGCAAAGAAATGCATAAATAAATAAATAAATGTAGAAATACAGGAATACATAAATGTGTAATTACATTACCAAATGTCTAATTGAATAAATAATAATACGTGTAGAAATAATGAAATACATGATTAAAGAAATAGAAATTCATTAATAAATGCAAAAATACATCAGAAGACCGTTTTTTAACCAAAATATATTTAGATATTTATCAATTTTTTCATGTTCTTATTTATTTAAATATTTATGTATTTATCCTTGTGTCATTTTTTGTTGTCCATATTGAAGATGATGTCCTTCTTGGTCTAAATAAAAATGTGTGTGCCTGGAGCTCCACATGTCAGCTGGTGTGTCCAAACGGACTTGAAGCAGTTTGCTGCTCTTACTAACGTTGTTCCTCAGGTTCAGATTCTTGCTCGTGTTGTTCTGACTCTCAGATGGTCGTGGCTCTGGACAAAAGCGTCTGCTGAATGACTTTGAAACATTTCAACAAACTTTAAGACTTAATGAGCAGACAGTGACAGGTATATAATGATGTGTTCAATGACAGCTCAGAAAAATGATGATTAGACAAAAATATAACATTTCATCATGATGTGTTCAAATGTTGACGACAAAAGGAAAATTTAGTTTCAATCCAAAGATCAAGGATGTTTGTAGAACAATGTTTTAATATTATTTATCATATTGCTTTATTTCCTCATATACTTCCTTATAAAATAAAATAAAGGTTCTGGAGCTAAACTGGACCATGTGACAGCAGACTGTGACTGTGAGCTCAGATTGAAGTGTTTGGATGTGAAGGTTTGATCCTGACAGAAAAATCTGAGCTCTGCTGTTTACACTTTAGAGAAACAGGAGGAACGGATCAAGACGTGTGTGAAAGCAGCTGAGACAAACTGAAGTACAGGAGGCAGAGCAGCAGCTGATTGGCTCTGCTCAGCAGACTGTGTGATGTGGACACATCTGATTGGATCCTAAATAGTTTTTCTCTTCATTCTCTCTTCTTTATTCAGACTGAGGTACTGCAGTTTGTCAGAGATCAGCTGTTCTTCTTTAGCCTCAGCTCTGAAGTCCAACCCCTCCCATCTGAGACAGCTGGACCTGAGCAGGAACTATCTTCATGATTCAGGAGTGAAGCTGCTGTGTGATTTTCTGCAGAGTCCAAACTGTAGACTGGAGATTCTGAGGTAAGTTCATGTTTTCTCTGTTTCTATTGTAGATCTTGTGTGTGTGATTATTAACTGAAGCATCTTCATGTCCAGATGTTTGACTGATCATATGTAGGGATGCATGATGGTGGATTTTTGCTGATATCTGATCTGCTGACATTTCAACCTTCTTTGAGCTCCTCCTGATATATCTCCACTCATCTTCTGTTGTAAATCAGACCAAGTGTGTCCTGTAGGAGAACTGATGTGTTCCTCTGATTGTGACAGTCTGTTTGTTTTAGAAACAGGAAACAAGACAAACAACATCTGATTCAACAATAAATGACAGATGTATTCTTTTCAAATACAGACATTTATTCATGAAAGCTGAAGGTCATTTCTTCTTCACATGTTCATTTAATGTCAGATTTTATTTTCACAGCAGAGTTAAAATTCTTCAGATGTACCAAAAAATGAAGTTGATGATGATGAAGTATGGAGAACAATAATTAACATAATGAAAGGTAAATTAAAAAAATAAAAAAATCTCAATTAATCTAAAAATAATTGATATCAAATAAATAGAACAACTGTTTATAATTTGGTTATAAAAGGCCATCCTTGTCTTTATGCATTAATTTATGCATTTCTAGTTTATGTCCTTTTGTACTTCCATACTCATTTATTTTCTAATTTTTCAAAGTTATGTATTCATTCATACATTTATTCATTTATATCCACATCTATTTATTTATTGTTATTACATCCACCAAGGAGGTTATGTTTTTGGGAGAATTTGTTTGTCTGTCTGTGAAGAAAATAACTCAAAAGTTCTGGATGGATTTGATGAAGTTTTCAGGAAATGTTCAGCATGGGAAAAGGAAGGCGTGATTCAACTTTGGTGTTGATCCGGATCAGTGTCTGGCCACCATGGCAAAAATGTGATTTTTGTGAATAACTACTGAACTAAAATAGATATCATTATGAAACCAGTTGCTAATGGTCTGTTTTCAAGATCAAGGACTCTAAATATTTACATACTTGACTAATCTGGCTTTAGACTGAGGTAGGACAGAATACCTTATAAACATAGGTGCAAAGAAATGCATAAATAAATAAATAAATGTAGAAATACAGGAATACATAAATGTGTAATTACATTACCAAATGTCTAATTGAATAAATAATAATACGTGTAGAAATAATGAAATACATGATTAAAGAAATAGAAATTCATTAATAAATGCAAAAATACATCAGAAGACCGTTTTTTAACCAAAATATATTTAGATATTTATCAATTTTTTCATGTTCTTATTTATTTAAATATTTATGTATTTATCCTTGTGTCATTTTTGTTTTCCATATTGGAGATGATCTCCTTCTTGTTATAAATAAAAATGTCTGTGCCAGGAGCTCCACATGTCAGCTGGTGTGTCCAAAGCGGACTTGAAGCAGTTTGCTAATGTTAGTACTTTCAGACTTAAAGCTGGGGTTGGCGATTTTGGAAAACTAGCATGAATTTGAAAGTAACATCTCCTCAGGGCTCCGCCTCTGCTGTCCCAGGACTTACAGTCATGATAAAGGTAATATCAAGCTGGGGCCCTGTGAGACATCATTTTCCCCTAGTGCCATATCTACAGTCACACCACATAGACTAGATTATATAAGGACAGTTAGATTGTCCAATCAGAGAAATTTAATCCATATCCCTTGTAAGAAGATAATATCCAGTCCTACTGCAACAAATCTGAAACTTGCTGTGCTCAATGTTAGATCCCTGTCCAACAAAACATTTTTAATTAATAATTTGATCACTTCTTATAAACTTGATTTTATGTTTTTACCTGAAACATTGCTTAACAAAAACACAGGTAATGCAGTTTTAATGGAATCAACCGCACCCAACTTCAAATTTGAATCTGAAACACGAGAAAACAAAAAGGGTGGAGGTGTCTGTGCAGTATTTAGAGATCATATGGTTACGCACAGGTTGTCATTTGGGGTGTTTTCATCATTTGAGTATGTGTCCTTTAAAATGGAGATAAGACTATCCCGTCCATACTCTATATAGTCCTATACAAGCCCCTGCAACACCATAAAAATTTTATTGATGATTTTACCGGGATGCTTTCAATTGTATGCACTGATTTTGATAGTTTGGTCATTACAGGTGATTTTAATATACATGTGGATAATGTCTGTGACAGAAATGCTAAAGAGCTCAGTGCTGTCCTTGAAACCTTTGGCCTGACTCAGCATGTGTGTGAGCCCACCCATAACAGAGCACAACACACTCTGGACCTGCTCATTACAAAAGGGGTTAATATTTCAAATGTCAATGTGGTTGATGTTGCCCTGTCTAATAATTTCTGTGTCTTCTTTGACCTGTCTGTTTCTCCCACACCACCTGCTGGTCCTGCAGTTGTACAGAGGAGACACATAAATAACAGCACAGGTGCTCTGTTCCTGGAAATGATAAACTTTGAAAATGTCTCATTTTCTAATGTTGATGATTTGTTGAGCTCTGTTACTTCAAGTGTTTTGAATGTTCTGGACACCATTGCCCCTGTGAAAGTTAAAATGGTTAAAAATAAGCAGAAGTCACCATGGAGGAATGACGACTCGGTCAGGGCACAGAAAAGGGAGTGCCGGAGGGCCGAGCGGAAATGGCGAAAGTCAAAACTCCATGTTCATTACGAAATTTATAAAGAAAAGTTGCACATGTTCAATCAGATCTTACATAGAACAAGGGAGATGTACTTTTCTGAAATTATTGGAAACTGCAGTAACAACTCGCGTGTCTTATTTGCAACAGTGAACAGATTAACAAATCCTCCAGCTCAACTGCCATTGGAATTAATCTCCACATCTAAGTGTAATGAGTTTGCAATCTTCTTTTGCAACAAGGTTCAGACTATTAAAAATTCCATCAATTCCACAGCACCAATAACTACCCTGCAGCCACCTAAACACTTCGAGCTGACACATTTTACACCTGTAACTGACAAAACTGTCCAAGAGATTATCACAAGTCTGAGTTCATCCACATGCTGCCTCGATGTGTTACCTACTAGATTTCTAAAGTCCGTACTGAGCAGTTTGTTACCTCCACTCACTCAGATAGTTAACATGTCACTACAATCTGGAACATTCCCAAAGGCCTAGAAAACTGCGGTCAGAAAGCCTCTCCTAAAGAAGAGTAGTCTTGATGCCACAGTACTGAACAACTACCGGCCCATCTCAAATCTGCCGTTCTTAGGCAAAGTCCTTGAAAAAGTTGTTTACCAACAGCTCACTGACTTTCTCCTGATGAACAACTCATTCGATGTTTTCCAGTCAGGTTTTAGACCACATCACAGCACTGAGACCGCTCTTATTAAGGTGACAAATGACATCCGCCTGAACACTGACGCAGGCAAAGTCTCCGTCTTAGTCCTACTAGATCTGAGCGCTGCTTTTGACACTGTTGATCATGAGATCCTTTTACAGAGACTAATGGACTGGGTGGGCATCTCGGGGACTGCCCTACATTGGTTGAAGTCCTATCTAGAAGACAGGAAGTACTTTGTAGAAATTGGTAACTGTGTCTCAGACCACATGGCCTTGACTTGTGGGGTGCCCCAGGGGTCAATCCTGGGACCCCTCCTGTTCAATCTCTACATGCTGCCTTTAGGCCAGCTAATACAAAGTACTAATGTGTCCTACCACAATTATGCAGATGACACTCAGATCTATGTGTCACTGACAGCAGGTGAATATGGACAAGTGGATTCACTCTGTCACTGCATCCATCAGGTCAGTGTGTGGATGCAAAACAACTTTCTCCAGCTAAATTCAGACAAGACTGAAGTCATCGTGTTTGGTCCACAGAAACAAAGAGAAAGTGTCAGCAGTCACCTCCAGTCTCTCTCCCTAAAACCTCCAAATCAGGTTAGAAATCTCAGGGTAATAATGGACTCAGACTTGAACTTTGGCAGCCATATAAAATCAATAACATCAGCAGCCTTTTACCATCTAAAAAACATCGGCAAAATTGGAGGTATAGTGTCTAAACCTGACCTAGAGATACTTATCCATGCATTTGTCTCTAGTAGGTTAGATTACTGTAACGGCCTGCTCACGGCCTCTCCAAAGCGAGCCATAAGACAGCTGCAGTACATCCAGAACTCTGCTGCTCGGGTCCTGACCAGAACCAGGAAGCAGAACACATTAGTCCTGTGCTCAGGTCCCTACACTGGCTTCCTGTGGCTCAGAGAATAGACTTTAAAGCAGCTCTGCTTGTGTACAAATCTCTCCATGGCCTAGCACAAAAGTACATCTCTGACATGTTAGTGCCATATGAACCATCTCGGACTCTGAGGACCTCAGGGCCGGCCTTCTCCTGGTGCCTAGAGTCAGGACTAAACATGGAGAATCAGGGTTCGGTTTTATGCAGCTAAAATCTGGAACAGTCTTTCTGAAGATGTGAGACAGGCCTCTACTCTGACAATGTTCAAATCTAGGCTTAAAACAGCTCTATTTAACTGTGCATATGACTGAAAGTATCTTATCTGCACTCTTTTTTAAATTTATTTTATAATGATCAATATTGATTTTATTTTGTATTGTGATTTTTTAAAGTCATTTTATAATGATTAATGTTGACTCTGTTTTGTATTGTGATTTTAATGCATTTTTCTTGTTCTGTAAAGCACTTTGAATTACCTTGTGTATGAATTGTGCTCTACAAATAAACTTGCCTTGCCTATTTTAATTTGCGAGTCTTACAAATTGCTACTCGTGTAAAGCCCACCTAAATCAGATCGCCAACCCCAGCTTGAATGAGCAGACGGTGACAGGTATATAATGATGTGTTCAATGAAAGCTCAGAAAAATGATTAGACAAAAATACAAACATTTTATCATGATGTATTCAAATGTTGACGACAAAAGGAAAAATTTTGTTTCAATCCAAAGATCAAGGATGTCTGTGGAAATATGTTTTTATATTATTTATCAAATTGTTTCATCTCCCCATATATTTCCTTATAAAGTAAAATAAATAATTGTTTTTGGAGCTAAACTGGACCATGTGACAGCAGACTGTGACTGTGAGCTCAGATTGAAGTGTTTTGATGTGAAGGTTTGATCCTGACAGAAAAATCTGAGCTCTGCTGTTTACACTTTAGAGAAACAGGAGAAACGAATCAAGACGTGTGTGAAAGCAGCTGAGACAAACTGAAGTACAGGAGGCAGAGTAGCAGCTGATTGGCTCTGCTGAGCAGACTGTGTGATGTGGACACATCTGATTGGATCCTCAATAGTTTTCCTATTCATTCTCTCTTCTTTATTCAGACTGGAGTACTGCAGTTTGTCAGAGATCAGCTGTTCTTCTTTAGCCTCAGCTCTGAAGTCCAACCCCTCCCATCTGAGAGAGCTGGACCTGAGCGACAACTATCTTCATGATTCAGGAGTGAAGCTGCTGTGTGATTTTCTGCAGAGATCAAACTGTAGACTGGAGATTCTGAGGTAAGTTCATGTTTTCTCTGTTTCTACTGTAGATCTTGTGTGTGTGATTATTAAAGGGATAGTTCAGTATTTTTGAAGTGGGGTTGTATGACCTCCATATGGTCACTAAGGACATAGATACAGTAGAAAGTTCTCTCCTCTCCACCAGAAAGCCACAGCCTGTAAGAGTCTGTGACGAAGAAAAGATGCAAATGGAAAAGTACCGTACCGGAGTTAAAGGCTATTTTCTCTGCCTACAAGAACTCAAATCAAAAAGTAATGCCACAGTTTAAGAGTACGCTACATATGAATTTTTTTAACTCAAAAAGTTATGGATGGATTTTGATGAAGTTTTCAGGAAATGCTCAGCATGGGAAAAGGAAGAACTGATTCAACTTTGGTGTTGATCCGGATCAGCGTCTGGATCTGCTATGATGAAAGATGTGATTTTTGTGAATAACTACTGACTAAAATAGATATCATTATGAAACAATTGCTAATGGTCTGTTTTCATGATCAAGGAATCTAAATATTTACATACTTGACCAATCTGGCTTTAGACTGAGGTAGGACAGACTACCTTATTAACATAGGTGCACAGAAATACAGAAATAAATAAATGTAGAAATAAAGGAATGCATAAATGTGTAATTACATAAACAAATGTCTGAAAAAATAAATATTTATACTTGTAGGAATATAGAAATACATGAATAAATAAAAAATAGAATTTCATTAATAAATGCAAAAATACAGCAACAGACCTTTATTGAACCAATATATATTTAGATATTATTTTTTTCATTATTTACTTACATATTTATTTATTTCTAAATTCATAATCATATTTATTTATTCAATTTGATATTTATTTTTCTGTCATTTTTTTGTTTTCCATATTGAAGATGATCTCCTTCCTGGTCTAAATAAAAATGTGTGTGCCTGGAGCTCCACATGTCAGCTGGTGTGTCCAAACGGACTTGAAGCAGTTTGCTGCTCTTACTAACGTTGTTCCTCAGGTTCAGATTCTTGCTCGTGTTGTTCTGACTCTCAGATGGTCGTGGCTCTGGACAAAAGCGTCTGCTGAATGACTTTGAAACATTTCAACAAACTTTAAGACTTAATGAGCAGACAGTGACAGGTATATAATGATGTGTTCAATGACAGCTCAGAAAAATGATGATCAGACAAAAATATAACATTTCATCATGATGTGTTCAAATGTTGATGACAACATGAAATTTTGTTTCAATCCAAAGACCAAGGATGTTTCTGGAACATATGTTTTTATATTATTTATCAAATTGTTTTATTTCCTCATATATTTCCTGATAAAGTAAAATAAATAATTGTTGTTGGAGCTAAACTGGACCATGTGACAGCAGACTGTGACTGTGAGCTCAGATTGAAGTGTTTAGATGTGAAGGTTTGATCCTGACAGAAAAATCTGAGCTCTGCTGTTTACACTTTAGAGAAACAGGAGGAACGGATCAAGACGTGTGTGAAAGCAGCTGAGACAAACTGAAGTACAGGAGGCAGAGCAGCAGCTGATTGGCTCTGCTCAGCAGACTGTGTGATGTGGACACATCTGATTGGATCCTAAATAGTTTTCTCTTCATTCTCTCTTCTTTATTCAGACTGTGGAGCTGCAGTTTGTCAGAGATCAGCTGTTCTTCTTTAGCCTCAGCTCTGAAGTCCAACCCCTCCCATCTGAGACAGCTGAACCTGAGCAGCAACAATCTTCATGATTCAGGAGTGAAGCTGCTGCGAGATCTTCAGGAGAATCCAAACTACAGACTGGAGACTCTGGAGTAAGTACAGTTGAATTAACTTTAAATCCAGAATGTGAATCTCTCTGGTTTCTTAGCTGTTCTCTGTTTTTTGAGTCTCTCAGAAGGAAAATGAATTTCTCCGTCTTCCTGCCTGATGATTTCTGTGACGTTCAGCAAAACCTTCAATGTTCAGTTTGTGTCAAACTGTTGCTCTTCTCCACCTGCTGTGACCTGCTGAGCCTTTGCTTCTTATATTACGGTAGCTGAGCTCTCAGCTTGAAGGGGATTGTTGTGAAGCTCAAACACTAGAGGAGTCCAAAAGAGCGGTTTTCCTTTGAGTTGTTTTACATTCAGAATCAGTGTAGGCGTCCATGAATCTGTTTTTGTCTTTTGTTTCTAAAACAGGTCTAAAATGTGGTTTATACTCCAGACTTTACGGTAATCCGTGCTGATCTGTCCATCTTTGAGCTGAACTGGGTTCAGTCAGGAGAGGCTTCATGATGACAGCAGCTTAAACTCATGAAACCTGTGAGACTCTGCAGGTGGTCCAGGTGAAAATCTGCCCTTCAAAGTGTCTTCAGTTTGTGCTGCTGTCTCTGAATCCTCTCAGAAAAGTCAAAGAAATGAGAAACAGCTGCTGCTGACATGTGAACATGTGAATCCACTGATGAAAATCTCCCTTTATTGTCTTTTCCTTTCAAACAAACATTAACGCTGTGATCTGACAGAAGAGGCAGAAATCAAGCTCATGAAGCCGTCATGGTCCTGCTGAAGTTCAGCAGAAGAATCAACATCATCATGAAGTGCAGATGATTTCTTTGACTGGAACTGTGGCCCCAAAATTCCTCATGGTCCCATCCCTAGAGCTGGACCACTGCAGTCCAACATGTGACAGGCTTTGGTGTGCTGGACACAGAGCAGAGTGAAAACTCAGCAAACACATGAAGATCCAACAAAGCTGTAGCTTCAGCCTGAACTGAAGAGAGTCCTCACAACTTTGTGTGCTCTCAGACTGATGGAGCTCAGTTATTGGAGGCTCCTGATTCATTCTTCTGCTCTGACCACAGATCAGCAGCTCTAATCTCTGCTCTTACTCCAACAGGCCAAGGAGCTGATACCTGAGGATCATCATGATCATCAGTGAGTCCATCCACAGTCAGTCAGTGATCCACTTTGACGTCCTGCAGCTGTTTCCTTCTGCAGACGTGTCCACACAGACTCTGTTCAGGTCCTGCAGATCCTCCAACAGTCTGACAGAGTCTCTCATTTGGTTTTTGAAACCTGAGGCCTTCAAAGTGTCAGGTGCTGCAGTTTGTGGTTTTCCTCTGGACTCAGGATCTTTACCAAAGCATGAACAGGTCCTGCAAGCTCACACTGACTCAAATGTAAAAGAAATGCCTGATTAATAGAACTACAGATGATTAAAGCAAAGAAATAAACTGACATGTTATCTTATAAATCAAAGACAATGGTAAAAATATGCTGTTGGATTTATTTTGTTAGTGATTTAGTAAATCACTGATTGGGGGGCACAGATATGATTATTTTTGGACTTTTGTGTTTTTAATCCACATCTATTGATCTGATTTTGAACTGACTGTAAATATCCAAAGTGTTTTTTCTCTTTAATAAATGTTTAACCTTTTGGAGAGTCTTGAGTGACCTTTGAGGGCCAAAGATATCTACTTGACTTTTTAATTGATATTCTGTTGGTTTGCTGAATAATTAGATGTTTTTGATTGTTTGTCTTTTTGTTAGTGTGTCTTTTTTTTTTTGTCAGACTGTTTGCCAGTTTGTTAATTTGTTAGTTAGGCTGTTTGTTTCTGTATGTTTGTTTTGTTTTGACTATTTGATACTTTATTATATATTCTTATATATATTCTTATATTTATTATATATATTTTGGTGATTTTGTGTTTATCTGTTTGGTTTTTTGTGACTGTGTTTCTGTTTCATTGGAAATCTATGTACTTGTAGTTGTAGTCTGATTGTTTTAATTGTACTTCTTTTGAAATTTTTTGTTTGATTTTTGTCTGCCTGCTCATCAAACTGCTCTTGTGTCTGTCAGTTTGTCTGTCTGTCTTCTCCTTATTTGTCATTCGTCTAACTGACTGTATATTTTCTGTATCGTTGTGGGTCAGTGTAGTTCTTATTTTTTCTGATTGTTTTGTTTGTGTCAGGATTTTTACCCCTACAGTCCTAAGATTGCTCGGGAACCAGTTCATATCACACCTGACATAATTATGAATAAAGATGATGAGTAGCAGCTTGATGAAATCAAGTGGAATTTTACTTGCCAGCAAGGATTTACAACAATACAGGGTGTCAAACAGTCTGAGGTGTTGAGCTCAAGAAATACAATATCTTCTTTCTTTTATAAGGGTGTGTGTGTGTGTAACATGTGAGGTGGAGTGGCCCTTCGCACAGGCTCGTCATCTCTGCACCGGTTGGAGCTGGTCTCAAAGTGCCCCGAAGTTGCAGACATACAGTAACAAAGATAAACAAGGGATGGGGGTGCTGGTTTGGTGGAGTGGTTAGCAACCAGGCACACCATGTATTTGCTTCTGCCGAATCCAGCCTGTGACCAGATTGCAGAGTGTCTTCCCCTACTCTCTCTCCCCCTTTCACAAGCCTATCCACTGTCTCTCTCCTATCAATAAAAGCACAAAATGCCCAAAAAATACATTTAAATAAAAGTTTGAAAAGGACAAGGTGTGGGACTGCGCAAGGTCATGTGTGTGTGTGTGTGTGTGTGTCTATATGTTAGAAAAAATGGAGTCAGCTAAACAATGATTATACAGAGAATAAGGATAAAGCGAGAAAAAGATATTTTAAATACATAAAACTATTTTCAATATATACATTTTCTGACAGTTTGTCCCTCCTGTTTGTAACTTTTTGTTTGTCTATTTGTTTATATGTTCATTTGTTAGTTTGTCTGTCTTTTTGATTGTAACATTTGGTCTGCGTCTGTCATCCAGAGGAAAGTTTCATCTCAGCAGAGCTGTGATCTGAGATGATTTGCATGTTTGTTCTCAGGATTTTAACAGGGCAGTAAACTTCATCCATAAATAACAAATCTTTTCTAGAATGTGACTGATGTGGTGAGAAAAATAAAATAGTCCAGAGCGATGAATGAACACCTGCAGGCATCAATCATCCATGAGTCTGAGGTGGAGGATCTTCAAAGTCTGATTACAGGAACTTTCTGTAACTCATGAAGGTGTGAATCTTCTCAGGCTGAGTGTCTCTAACCTGTCAGAGAGGAGCTGTGGAGCTCTGTCCTCAGTCTGGGAAAGTCTATTTTCTATTCTGACCACCAGGTGTGGCTCTTGCTTCAGTATTGCAGGCATACAGCCCGATCAGACACTCAGCATGAGGACCAGCTCCAGACTCTGATGGGACGGCAGCCCTTTGGCAGCTTGGAGCTCCAATTTGATCTTTACAAGCAGAAATGAATGAAAGCTGCAATATTCTCTACATCCTTATTATTCATACAGCATTTTATAAAGTCATCTAACACGGAAACTGGACTGGACTAAAGCAACAAAACAACTTCATACCAAACTGTATTATTTTAAATTCCCTTTCAGTTCTTTAGTGTTTTAATGATGAAACTTTTCTTCTGTTCCTGGTTTAAAAAGCATCTGTGTTCATCTTGAAGAGGCCACAGCTTGTCAAAAGCATGTGTATGAAGAGGAGACCTGTGAAATTGATCTTTTTTTGGTTTACAATAAAAATACTGTTTTACTGTTGATCTGAAAAGAAATTTAAATTATTTTCTTTAAAGTATCCTGGTGCAGTAGTACAGATAATCAAGGACACTGCTGAAGCGTTCCTGTGTTTGTGTATGTAAAAGCGTTTTACTAAAGAATTCTCTCACTAAATAAATGTTGGACTCAAGTGTGACATTCCCAAAACTGGCTTGAGGATGGCGGAGTAACAATAAAATATTAACCCTTTAACTACCAGCTCAACTGTTTGGCAGAGGTCATCAATGAATTCAGTGATATTTAAAGTTTTAAAAAGAACAAATCAGATCACTGTCTGACACTGTTAACATTTCAGAGAGCACAGAAAAACACAAATAAAGCAAAAAAAAAAAAAACATTTTCTTGGTGTGGGATTTTAAGGTTTCAAAGCGAACAGTTGATTATGTGATGAAATAAGAATGCAAAAATATTTAGGACAAAAGTTAGAAATGTTGGTAAGTAAAATAGCAAAAATAACTTGAAATAGAAAATATTGAGTTTCACAAGCATACCTATCCATCATATCAGTAAATGGCTAAGTATTAAAAATGGTTGTAATACTAATGACTTCTAAAATCAACACAAAAGAAATCTCAGGTATTTTGATTTGTTTGCAGTTTTTTCCGTATCTCAAAACAATTACAGAATCAAATGATTATTATTTTCACACATGAAGTATTCCAGAATACATTGACTTCTGCCAAAAATGGACAGGAGTTAAAGGGTTAAATAGGAAATAGAAATAGGAAAATTGATTTATTTATCTCAAACTTTTAAAAAGGAAGTAAAACATTACAAACAACCAAATCAGTACAACTGATATGTACACCAAACTGTAGATGTACTGTTACTGAACATTAAACAGATGAAGCATGTGAGCACAAACACATGCACAGCAACGAGTTTGAGAAGGAACAGAAAGAAGCAAAGAGCAAATCAGACACAAAACTGAATTATAAATCAATACCTGCTGTCATTATTCATGGAAACAATGTAAATTCATGTGTAACAGTAACTCCCTTCTTTACATGAATCACCAAAAGAACAAACAAAAACATCCTAATAAGTAAACACTTAAGAAAAATAAGTATATAAATTATATATCCATATAATACAAATCCGCGGATTATATACAGTATGCAGTGTTTATGTAATCAAGCTATCTAAATGTCAATAGTATTCATAATCATCCATCTCATAATAATATATACATACATAATCTGGGGGGCATGACCGTGTGAATGCCTGACAGAAAATGAACATTTTGAGCAGATATTGTTTTTAATAGCCTGTGGTCTTAAACTTTTGATCAGCTGACAAACAGCCTATTTCAGTTTACTTGTTTTCAATAAATTACTTTTTCAAAGTGCTTTTTGCCACTCCCCCTTCTTGCTTTTGCATATTGTAGCTCTATTTAAAACCTCATTAAGGTCCAAATGTGCAAAATGAATATTCTAGCAACTTTTCAACTGGTCTTAAGATTTTGATGAAGTCTGTATGTTCCCCTTTATTATTCTCTTCCTTTATTATATGGTTTTTCTGTTACAGGCTTTTCTAATTCCACTAATGGCTGTATTTCATAATTTATTATTTTAGTAAAAAAAAATTCAGAAAACTTTCAATAAATATTCCAAGAACAGAAACAAACTAATTCCAATGAAGATGGGGCTGTGTGAATAACAACAGAACAGAATGACCTGCAAATCCTTTTCCACATTTATTTAACTGAAAACACTCCAAAGATATTTCAGGTATTTGATGACCAAACTGATAAACTTTCTTTTCATTTAAAAGGTGCAGTGTGTAGAAATTGGCATTTTAGTGACATCTAGTGTTCAGAAGCGTCAGGAGCCGTGAAGACCAAAACTTTGTAAATTTTCAGCAACACAAGCAAACAAAATCAAGCAAAACTGTGTTTTGCTCTTTTTTCTCCCAAAACCGACCAGTAGACAACATGGAGGATCATTATGTCAGCCTCCACAGCCATCTAACAAGCACAAGATGTGATTTACAAAACACAGAGAGCAATCTTTACAATCACAACAAGAATGACAATGTTCACAAAAATAGGCAAGCAACTGTAATGAGGACCTCCTCCACCTGCCGAGACACCGACAAAAGGCTTCTACTCTTACCCACTGCAGACAGTTCAACACAGGGCCAGACTCCTGGCTAAAGGCCCACCAATGAACACAGCACTCTGTCACCCTCTACTGGAGGAACTGCAATTTACCCACATGGCTGGTTCACACAGCAACTCACACGAGACGTCACCACTCAAGGTAAAAACCCTCCAGCTGCTCTGCACAGTTAGCAGTGTGTTCCCCACTACACTTTTAACCTACCTATGATCAGTAATGTTTTAAAACACACACATAAAGCTACAATATAAAATGTAAGTTCTAAGACTGCATTTTGTTAGCCAGAACCATTATACCTGTTTGTGGTTTTATTTACGGTTGCTCTTGTCTCTATTTAGAAGTTATTGTTTACTTGTTTTCACTATTATTGAAGTTGTGTCGCTGTATTAAATTACCACTCATTACTACAGGCTCACTTGTCTTATTCTAAGTCACGTTCCAAATCATTACAATCACAGTCAATCTGAGGCTTCTGCATGTTATATTATTATTTTAATGTTTCATTTTGGTTCTGATTTCTGAGCATCTTACCTGCAGGAATGGTGACAAAAGCATGTTAGTATCAGACTAAACATCTGTGTTGATTTCTTACTGTCTGATATTTAACTCTATTGGTGACTGGCATTCAATTTTTGATCCATAATGCACACAGCTCCACCTACTGACCAGGTACTGCAACTAAGTAAGATAAACCAAAAATGAAATACTAATACCATAATTTTGACATGTTTAAAAGTCTTAAGCTGTTTTTACTAGTCCAGGATTTGTATAGGGGATAAGATATTTTAGTCCAGTTTACTTAATCAAGTCTTTTTAAAAACTGTTTGTGTCTCTGAAAACACTCAGTGCCACACACACAAATAGGGATGTAACGGTGTGAAATTTTTTTATCAAGGTTATTGGGAACAAAAAATTATCAGTTATTATTATCGTGGTATTGTTGCAGTGAGCTCAAAATGTTCAAAAAGTACTTTTATACTCACTTGGAATCATTTAATCCCTTAATATTATAATTATAACAAGACTGTCTTTGTTGTCAAGAACAATTTTGGCAAGTATTTGTCATTATTATGTTATAAATGCTTAAACAGAGTGTAATTACAGGAAATTAAAAAAGGGTTCAAACTTTAAACAGGTTTCTCTTCATAAACAAATGTAATCGAACATGTTCAAAGTTTTGAGATGACCAAAAATAAATGTAACCTATTTTACAAACACTCACACATTTTAGTTTGCCTGCAGCATTAGTGTCCATGTTACAGCTCGTTATATTAAACCATGTCCAGGAGTTTTTTTTACTGACCATAGTTGCTGAAGCAGTTCCTGTCCAGTTACTCCCCTTCATGACTCTCCTCTGGTCTCCCCTCTCCCTGGCAGATCTCCTCCACATTTCTTCTTCCAATATTTACAAATTAAGATCAATGAAGTCCATAAAACACAAACAAAGATGGACAGACTTGGTCAATGATGAAAAACAGTAAATCATGATGAATAAATGGCAAAAGAATGTCAAGAACACACTCCAGAATGATACTAATGCTGTTATTTACAACATTTACACAGAAAATACTTTTGAAATATCTGTAATTCACTCAGGTATGACTCACTGAATCCTCTCTCTCTCTCTCTCTCCGGCTCAGTCAGCTCACTCACATGAGGAGTTGCAGCAGTTTTAATCGTCTTTTTCTTTCACTGCAGCTTTGTGTTTTAGACAGCGTGACCGTCTTTAATCAGTTTTTAAGCATCCTTGCAAAATCAAAAATTCTACCAGACTTCAGACTTTGTCCATTTAAGAGGAAAAATCTGCTCTATACAGTCTGTCTGGACACCAACTTTCGCTCTCAGAGGTCAAACATTGCAAACTGCACATGCTCGGCTCAGTCTGTGAGGGACCGCGGCTGCTTTACCGAGGAACAGATACATAGGTCCGGTTTTTCCAGGCAATGATCAGAACCACCAAGAGTTATTGACAGTGTGGTGATCAAACTCGGTTTAACGGTAATGTAACAGGGAATGATTATACTAACCGCCGGAAATTTTAACGCAGTTTACCATTTTACTGGTAACCGTTACATCCCAAAACACAAATGGCCCTAAAGAGCTTAAAAGGCCTAAGATAGAAAACCAATAAGATATTAACTTACTGTGATGTGCTGTAGCAGGTCTTCAGTCCCTGCATGTCCAAGGAACTGCGATTCTGAGTATGAAGACGTGACATCATCATCTTCCACACATGAACCGAGTCTGTGAAGATGTTTAGAAAAGCTCGATACCGTCATTGGAGTATGACTTGCTGTCACCGACATGTGTTACAGTGAGATCTGCTGCCTGTCTGCTGCAGCCGCTGCAGTGCTGTCACGCTGGATTCAAGCTGAGGTGGAGCAACAGGAATTCCTGAGGTCACAGCCGAGCTACGAGTCGGAGAAAACAGCTTGAAGCTCGTCGTTCTGTTTTAACTCAACACATGCGCACAAGAGATCGGAGAAGCTCAACCAATCAAGTACAGGCTGTACAGGGAAGCAAATGTCGTCAGGATCACTGATTGGCTGTCGGCGCAACACAAGGTCCTGTCGTCCTGTTCGCACGTTTTTCTATTTTTATCGATTCTATTAAGTAAATGAACTTAAAATACACATCTGCATTAAATAGAAAAGTCATGATGTATTCAAAGGGTGATGAAAATTTTAACACCAAGTCAAAGCGTGTTGACTTTTTTTTAACAGCCCCTGCAAACCCTGACATTTATTATTTTAAATTAATCAACTGTGTTTGTTTCCCTGCCCTGTGCCAACATGCTAAAGGCTGTATGGTTACATCTAACTGTGCTGCTCCCATAACTGCCAACAACCATCAGCAAACTGAAACCCTATTTAAAGGATTTATGTTTTCTGACATGAGCCTCATAACAGCATTTGGCAGAACAACAAGCAAACTGTTCTGCAGAGTGAATGTAGGACTTTGGTGTTTTTAGGAGACACTGTCAGCTCAGTATGTCACCGTCTTCACTCACCTTCTTCATTACAGCAGCTGGACTTACAGTCAGAAAGCGTGCCTGGACATCAGCTCTTCTCACGGTTATATTCTGACAGTGTTGGACCTGCAAACATGGACACAAAATGTTCTTCTTCAAAAGAACACTGCTTGATATGACAGGTTTTGTTTAACCTAAAAGGAGAAATGTTTTCAGAAACAACATACCAAGACTCAGGAGTGAGTGTGGGGGGTGCTGATGGTCTAAGCCTGGAGTCTCCTGGGCGCTTTAAACCATTTACGTTCTTATTTTCCACCCTGTGACGACAACATGAGAACAAACTCACAATCTCCTGACTGTAAGAGAACATTTTGAAAATGTACAATAAATAATACACACATTTAAAAAAGAAAAGTGTAGCTTGAGGATTGAAAATAAAAATCTGAAGAAGCTTATCACCATATTAAGGATGAATATGAGGCTTTGTCAGTACCTGTGTGGGGACATCAGCGCCATTCATTTGTCAGAAACACGTTCATATCTGAAGAAAAGAAAAAAAAAGTAACATTAAATCCATTTTATTCTGAAGAAACTCTAAAGTTTCATTTCTGGTCTCATTATTTTAATTTTAAAGACAGAGAATATTTCAGCAGATGTAAGTCACTCACAGTAAAAAGTTGCCTCACTGCAGTATTTCTTTGAAAAGCATTAATAAATGACTGTAATCAAACAGTCTGGGATCATCTGGTCAGATGTGTGCAGCTCAGAGAGCATCGTGGTCTACAGGGACTGAGGAGGACAAGCTGACCAAGTCATTTCACAGCTTTAGACCTCGTACCAATAAACCACAGAGATCATTCTTCTCTCTACAGACTGGATCTGCAGTGGCAAAGCTGCTTCACAAATCAGAAGCTGCTTGTGTGCTCCAATTGGAATCAAGCCGTCTTCTATGATTCAGTCACTGGAGCTGCTCATGTTGGTTGGAACAGTCTTTTATTAAATCTGCCAGCCTGCATGTGAGACAAGAAAAACAAGAGGAGATGGTTATTCTCAGGGGAAGAGCACACACACCAGTCTGCAGTCATTCATGCAGTGCTGTGAGGAATTAGCTTTAGATTAGAGAAAAATGGGACTTTTACAAGACAAAATAGCATGTTGTGATCATTTAGTGAAGATTTTAAAGCTCATTTCACTGACAGTGTACAAAACCATAATTAAAATACACAAAAGCATCTATAATTTAGACTATTTTAAACAGAATCTGATCATTATTAATGAATTATCAAACTTTCTTTAGACAACTATGTCAAATTCTGGAATATTTTTAACTTTACATTTCATAATAAACATACATAATAAACCTTTGTGTTTTATAATTCACTCTGTTGTCAGTAAATGCTCAAAACAACAAAGCTGCATGTGTAACAACACAAACAAAAGCAGAAAGGTGATTTTCAAGCTAACGCGCCACACGAGCCTGAAAGATGCACCATGCTAATGTTAGCCGCTAGCTAGCGATCTTTTCTCATCAATAAAACAAACAAAAACGAAGAGTTAACTCATCAGTAACATGGCGGAATTAAAGTTGACACACTCAACAATAAGTCAGGTATCATCATTTTCGGTTGTCTGTGTGTTAATGTCAAATTAATTGGACATTCTGATAGACTATTTTAGACATGTTACCTGTAATATTCCCTCCGAGCTGTGAGGATTTCCCATAATGCACTGCCGTCTGAGACCGAGCTGCAGTTACACATTTACGACAGCAGGTGTCACTGTTGCGCCTTTTAGTTTGATTGAATACAGACCTGTTTAACCAGATTACACCTGTGAGTGTTGGCAGCTGCAGGTT